>OZ012698.1:20322004-20347004 GCA_963942565.1 Maea johnstoni | reverse complement strand
CAGTTTCTTCCATTATTTATGAGTGGCTTGTCAGAATTTACCCTTTAAATGGCAGAAAAATTGACAATCATTGTTATTTCAGACATTTAGATGCAGACAGGCCTGTTTGGAATGCTAATGACAAGAGACAGTCAATGAATAATCAAAATAAATTACTGAATAAAAGTAAATATACATATATTTTTAAAGAATGCTTTAGATCAATATACTTATCAAATTCCTACCTAAGATACCTTCCTATAACTGATGAAATTCCTAGAATGCTTTAATTTTTTCCAAATCAATCTACTCATCAATGTTCCTACCTGCCACAATATTTCTAATGAAATTCTTACCTGTCTTAATCCATCAGTGAATATTTCCTCGGCATTCCTGTCGAGCCACCTGAGGAACTGTCTGAAGGCGAGCTCCACCTGACCCCCCTCTAACAGTGCGGCATGGCGGTCCTTTATCCACTCCCTCATACTCTGCCAGATGTGTCTAAAACAAGCAAATACATAGTGCATGATAACAATACATAGACACGGGTGCAGGGGCAGATTTTGAGTGTTTGTACATGTTAGTGTGTTAAATATGTATGCTTGTGTTAGTGTGTTATGTGTGCTTGTGTTAGTGTGTTAGAATGTTGTGTTAGTATGATGAGTGTATGTCAGCCGAGTGTGTTTATTGGTAGACCTGTTCTAGTTTGTACAATTTAGATACAGCATGTTTCCATTGGTTTACTTGTTTTATCATACATATTTCTATGATTTTTCTTTGAATGTGTCTTACCTTTCTAGAGCATCAGGAAGCTTTTGTTCCTCTGATATCTTTATGATCATTCTCCTAACGGGATACTTGTAGGGGAAATACACCACCAGCTGGAGCGACCTCACATCATAAGGCTGAAAAAGAATGAAATGAATATATAAAATATAAAACAATTCAGAGAAACCAGTTCATGCTTAAGAGGTCAACTTGAGAAGTGCCATATAGATCTAAGATACTTTCATAAACTGCTCAGAAGGTATGCATAAATTCAAATAATAGTTAAGAGAGTTGAACAGTTGAAAATATTTATACAAATTGTTTTGTATAAGATACACGAAATATGCGAGGCGTCTCTTGTGCAGTAAAATTCTGCACGTGAGTCTATCCAGCTCATGTGTAGGATTTCAAACGTTAAATGCCATATACAAGACCAGTATTTTGGTATGGTTTGGGCGGAGCCCGGATAAGAAAATCTGTCTTTCCTGACTCTGCCCGAACCTTAAATGGTATGACATGTACCAAGGACCAGTGGAGCAATATGGCTCGGCCCAAACATACGGCCTCTTCGACTCCGGTTTGGCCGCAGTTGCCTGTATAGATCTAGATACTATTATAAACTTACCCAGTCAGGATCAGTAGGAGAAAATACAACAAGGTATCTCTCTGGATCGCCCTCAATAACCGACAGCCTCTCTTTGGGAAATCTCTTTTTTAACTGATCGATCTCGGTTTGCCGTAACCTCGCAAGATCGTCTTCGCTGAGTTCCTCCAGAACCCTCAGAGTGGGTTGCATTTTTGGCGATGGCCGCTGTTTCCTTGGAGTTGGTCTCCTGGCCTCTCCATCATGACCGCTGGTCTGGGTTGCCATGACAACTGGGTTTGTTAGAGTACCGCTGCTGGTAGTGTCGGTTTTGTCCGCAGGACCCTTCAGAAGATCATCAGGGTGCCAGAATCTGCACCTCCGGCCCATACTGCAACCGCCATTCCTGAAGTATCGACACAGCCTTCTGGGTCTCTGAATAAGAAAATGAATTCATCAAGTAAAACACTCCATCTCCAAGGACCTGACAATGAATAGATCTCTAGTACATAATGTCTAGAAATACACCTGAAGTGACATCCCCTCAATCTGAAACCTCTCATTTGAAGGGATGGAAGGGAATTTCTTTATCATCCCTCTTTCTGCCATTCTTGCCTTCATCAGCATTTTTTTCCAAGGGTGAATGGTGGTGTATTTTTGGAAAAGTGTAGTAGGTACATACTGTGATTAAATATCTAATCTTTAATAAACTGCTCTCAGAAATCTACACAGAACTAGGTATGGAGTACAAAGAAACAATGTTACAAAAATGATAAGACCATAAGGTGCCTATAACATACAATATAACAAGATACAGAAACAATGTTGCCTTCCAAAAGTACAATGTATCATGTTCGATAAATATAAACTGTGCACTACTGTTTTAATATATTTGAATCAAAATAGATAAGGAATATAAGTAATAAGCCTATTCAGAGATAAGTCAGATAACAAACTCAACCTTTGAGCAGTTATTAATATTTGCAACACTACTTTTTGAACTATAGGCCAACCTGGGCCGAAGAAAAGTTAGGTGCCCAAAAAAACATATTACAGAAAATATATTTCAGTGTACAATATTGATGATATATTATGGACTTATGGAGTGAACCATTTTTGACAGATGTAAAGCCTTTACATTGTGGCAGGGCACCCAGGCCAAAATCATGAAAACTAGGGGCCACTAGCAAATTTAGTAGCCACTACAACAGCCTTCTCGAACCCTGACAATGCCTACCTGTTTGGATCTTCCCTGTTGCTTGCTTTCCGCAATGGTTTCATGTGTATTGACCCCTTCTTCATCAAGGCTTTGAGAAGAGAAGTCTTCACTGGTAACTTGACCCTCAGCTTCCCCTTCTTTTCCCTTCGCAGCAGCTTGATGTTGAGCCTCGTACGTTTTCTCTGGTCCCCTCGGTTGCCCAGGTGTCAACGCATGTGAAAAACGGCATCGTGCACCAAATCTGCAACGCCCGGTCCTCGCAAAGAATGAACAAAGTTTTCTAGCATCACGGTGCATGAATTCTTCAGCTTCATCATCTTCATTATCTGGGTCTATCGCGTCAAGGGGTGTAGGGTTTTCACCCCTCACGAGGGCACCCTCTTCCTCTCCTTCTCCTCCCCAGCCTCGTCTTCTTCCTCCATCTTGATCAGAAGTTCCGCCCTTCTCAGCAGATCCTAGATGGACTTCATCGGTTTTCCCTTGGTCTCTCCATTGATCAAATTTTAGCGCATGTGAAAAACGGCACCGCTCCCCATAATTACACCTCCCACTCTTGACGAAGAAAACGCAAACTTTCCTAGTGTCATCTTGAATAGTTGTTTCCGCCGACTGTTGCGATTCGCTTACAACACTCCCTCCTTGCTCCGACTCTCTGGTTTTACTTCTTACTGCTCCATGATCCTTGTCTCTTTCAGGTTGAATGAAGCTAATACTGGTAGTCTCTGAATGTAGGTATTGACAGTTTTCACCAAATTTGCAACCACTTGTAGTTGCAAAGAATTTACAGGTAGTGCTCACACTTGACATAAAACTGTCCACTTGGCCTTCTTGTGTTGAACTGTGCAATGCAAGCTCCACTTCGGTTTCCTGGTGAAACAAAGAAGAACAAGTCCCGGAGAACAGTTTAAGAAATGTCACAAAAAAAAAACAAGTTTGTTTCTCAGTCCCCAAGGTCTTTTTAAGTCGGAAGGAACCAAACCCAGTGAACCAGAGGATGTATCGCTGCTAAGGTACTCCACCCCTCTGAGGAAACAATGTCTCGAGCCTCTATTTTATACCACCGCCCTATTTCACAATCTGCACACACTATTTCGCAATAACAAGACTTTGGACCTGGTGGTCCGCCTATCCCGCTTGCTTGCTTGCAGCTTGGGTCTATTGCACAACCGGAACCGGAAATCACCTGTCAAAATATTATCTTTGATTAAAGTCGATTTAATGGTCAAAATGTTATCAGTGTGAGATACTGGTATTTTAAAGAATCATTTTATTTTTATTTTACATAACGACAAAAGCTAAATATTGTTCATAAATGAGGACACACAATTCAGTTTTGAGAGTATACCGTGCAGTCTGGTGCCTTGACCCTCTTCCGCTATGTTTGCGCAGTGAAGAGAGATTGGTAACCAGTCAACAGCAGGCGGAGCATCATGTCTTATCAACTATGTTCAAGTGTGGCCGAAATATATTTCTAAATGAAAGAATAATGCTGTATTAATAGCAAAAAGACAAAAAATGCAAAGCATAGCAATTTGTAAGATAAATTGTATCCATTAGCGAAGATTTAAAAGACGCACCCCAGCTATTTGTGTAAGATCCAAGAATTAGCTATCATTTCCCATAAATTGTTTAAAATATTGTAAACATTAAAACATTGGTAACTTGACCAAAACTTAGTCTATAAGCACTTACCTGAGGGATTAAGTTCGTTTTTGGTTTTTAATTTCTCTCGAATAATCTACTTCCACCTAACCAGATCGTTGAAAAATTCTCTAAAGTCAACTGCTTTGCATTAAAATTAAGTACACTTTATCAAAACATAATAGAACTAGATTTAAAATATACTGATTGGCCCTTCAATAGCGAGAGAATATTACCAGCGGCCAAAATTGAAATTGTATAGTGACGAAGTCTCTAGGTGACGAAAACTCTGGATCGCCTCCCAGTCCATCAGGAGCGCATTTACTATCAAAAGCACCGTGTATGTAGCGCTGCTCTACTCAAAAAGTTACCATATGACCACCTATCGAAAGTTATATTTTGAAAAGCCATTATTTCAGGAGTCTATATGAAAAGTCTGAAAAAGAGCGGTAGTGTCAGAAGAGAATATTCACAATTGACCTTAAAAAGAGTTGTGGTTTGCTATTTATTTTCTGCTGACTGATGACAATCTATTGCGTAATAGAAACCATTGCTTAACATTTGGTTTCCCTTTTTCATTTTATAAATCGCAATTTCTGTTTATGTACTACTTTTTTTCTACTTCTGTTGTTCTGACTGTTGCAGACGCCAAAATATGGGACATACTCTTTCAGCAATTCCCTCAGGTAAGAAGGTGCAGTTCCATGCAAACACTTGTACGCCAGTAGCAGAATCTTGAATTCAATTCTCTTCCTGACTGGTAGCCAGTGCAGCTCCTTAAGTACTGGAGTGATATGGTCATACTTCTTTGTGAGAGTGATCACCCTGGCAGCGTTCTTTTGTACTCTCTGGAGCTTACGTATTAGCTCTTCAGGTATTCCACAGAGAAGTCCATTGCAGTAGTCGGATCTTGAGGTTACCGGGGATATGATCTATGACAGCACTTTTAGTTGATTCTGCAGTCAAGTATTGTCTGATCCTTCCGATGTTTCGAAGGTAATAGTTTGCAAATTTGACTGCCTTTGACACATGTGCTGCCATATTCATGCTTGGATCAAAAACAGAGCCCAGATTGCCGATAGGTATATTGAGAATCTTGACAATCTCAAGTTATACAGTATTCTATATTAATTTCATTCTCACGTCTGCTTTCGTACATAGCATGCGACTATATAAAGAAGTTAGGAGTTGGTAAGTGCGGAACTCATTTCAAAGCCTATCCACAATAATTTCACGGTTTCAAAAACCCACGGGCAAAAACCAAACTATAGTATAGTCAAGCCATGGAGCACACTACAAGTTTGTAGGGTTCAAATAAATGTTTTTCCATGAATTAATGACAGGACGAAAAAACGTACATTAACCACAGTTAGCCAATACTTATATTTTAAGATTACTATTCTCCTAATGAAGTCTGAACAGAAACAGGTATAACGACATAGTTATTCCGCAGTTGTTTTGTAGTTTGGTCTGTTTTTGTATGTATTCATTTTTTCTTTGATTCAAATAGTCTTGTCTGAAAAGGTGCCACTGACGAAAAGAACGTTTTATCTCTTGCGTCAAATGCTTTTCAGGAAATATTTAGATACTTCCAAAATTCGTGGAATGAAACATGACTCATTGTGGTGACAACATACTATGATCAATTATCCAAAAAATCCGTTTTGCCTTCCATACGGAGCAGTAGGATTTGGTTTAGCCTTTAGGAGTTCTTTAGGAATGACTAGCTGTGCTACACGTTGTTTCTATTTGGCCAATCCTGATGATGATGATTTCATTTATTGTGTCTTCCCACAAACAGACAAACGTAGGTACAACAAGACAGACATTTTACACAACAGATAACAAGTTTTACAGTGAGGCAGTTATTTTAAATGATTTGTCATACAATTTGTTATGTTCACCTTGTTAGGATGACATTCGCTAATCCACTAGATTACATAATGAACTAATAGTTTTCATAACATCAAATTCTCTGGTTATCATTTTCTCCTCTCACACAAGACACACACAAATTTTGAAAGTATTTTCATTGTGTCATTTTTGATTGCGATGCATTTTTCAACATTCACTCAGTGGCATAACTGCCGTGTGAATATTTGGGATTTAATCAAATCAATGCAGTGATTTAGAACTGTTGGGAAATCTATGTTACTAATCAAAACATCATCGTTCTCCATCTTAATTATAATATAACATTACTTCTAGTTTTCCTGTACAACCCTGTTGCTAAATCGTCCCTCAGTTCACTTACCACATTGCAGTCATAAAATAAATGCTCCACAGTTTCCGGATCTTTGTTACAAATACTACCAAATTCACTATTTTTTAATTTTCCATTTTAAGCCAGTATTTGATATTTTTTCAATCATGGAATTTAAAAAACCTTGTGTCTGAGTCAATTACCGCTTCGTACAATGGTAGAAATATTTTACTGCACCCTGGATTTGGCATCTATTTTTTTGTAATATTTGGCTCTTTTACAATATCACAAAGAAAACATATTAAAGATGATAATACCTACAGCAAATTCTAAAGGATAGGCTACTGACTTATTAGAAAAAGTGACGATGATGATGATAATGAACGTAGTTCAGATGCCTGTGTTCCTGATATTTCTTCTCATGTCCAATAGGTGGCAGCACTTATCCAATATGGTTAAAATTCCCATCTCGAATATACTAAACCATATCAAAACATAAATCAAAATATATTGTCAGAGATCTTGCACTAACCACGCCCTTCCTGGTCTCTCCAGCAGGAATTCAATTGAGTGGTGCATTAGAATCGAAAACTGCAGGGGGTTAAATGTCATTGTTTATGATTTTAATGGGAAAATGAATCATAATTTAAGCTATAAATCAAATTGAGGACCAACCATGCGTTCCACCCGTGGCTAAGTGAAACATAGAAAATTATATTATGGACAGGAATTTCAACCTTTTAATTATAGCTTAAGCACCGACACATATACAAATGGGTTGTGTTTAAGGGTATTTAATTTAGAAAAAGAATCGCCAAGGGTAGTTTTGAACTGCATATATTGTGGCATCGCCCGCTTTCCATCCACGTAACAAGCCTTGCACTTTTATTTCTCTGGCCTTAGACAGCCTGATGCTTAATCCTGATGTCTTCAACTAACGGTTGCAAGTGAATATTCCCTTGGTATAAACATCCACTTAGGTTTGAGGAACTTCATCTCTAGAAACTGTCTTTGCAATTGTCTGATACACGTTGCCCTTTATTCCAATACTGCTAAGACCTGAGAAATTCACGCATCACAGGATAGACAATCTCATAGAAATACGGTTGCTTGATCTAATTCGAGCTTTACTATGTTTGTGAAGTGCAGGTATGTTGTTAACAATCATAGAAAAAATGAATATTTTCACTCTTTGTATGCATGTGAGAAAGTTGCAAGTGATTTGTGGTTAGACGGTGGTTTTCGCCAGGTACTCCGGTTTCCTGACTTGGGGATAGGCAGTAACTCCTGGATAGGCGATGGTTTTCACCAGGCACTTCGGTTTCCCCTACCGGTTACAAATGGCTAGTCACAAATTAGCCGCACTATGGTAGAAAAACTGACGAAAAATCGAAATTCAGGTTTGACGGCAAACTGTGACGGAGACGCCATTTTATGCAGTGTGCATTGTGATATTCAACCCTTCAATTGACAAATGCGAAGGCTATTTTCATTCTAATCACAAGGGTACAAAGAATTTTGAAGAAAAACATCTTAACCCTGTCATGTTGGTATTCATTCGATAGCCCTAAGTCATTTTCTCAGGTATTTTGCATCATTTTCTATTGGCCAAATTAGCCAGCAGCATGCAACATAAGGTTTAAGGTGGTAGTCTAGTACACCAATATTTTCACCACTAGGTGGTGTCCTTGGCTGGCCCCTAAGAATGGATATCAAAACAAAAGATGACACATGAGCAGTGTTCACTCGCCACGAATCTCGAGTTGGCAACAGTCTATTGTGGTCACCTCGAGAGCACGATGGGCAGGGCCCTTGGGTTTTCCTCGTTACATTGCTCCCGAACGACATGGCTGTCTGCTTTAACCATGCAGATTCCTTCGAGATAGACCATTTTGACCAAAATTTTCATCTCATTTTTTGGCTGAAAGTGAATAACGATACAGTTTTCGAAGCCTGTATTTTAGAATATGACAGATATGAACCCAGTCTAGGTGCAAGGCCATGTCACAGGTACCTCAAATTCTGACAGGACCTGAAAATCAGCATTTACTATGTAAACCACGTGCTGTTAGTAATTTTGAGGCTTATGGGAACATTCAAAAATGTTTTTTAAAATACTCATCGTGCAAATCCCCTGTTGAGGTAGGACCTTGCACCTCACCAAAGACATGAATAATCATATGGTAGACTCTCATTTTCAAGTAAAGGGTACGTCTTGACATTTTGCCAAAAAACAAAACACATCCAGATATGTTCATTACCTCAAAATAGTCATTTATTGATAAGTTTACCATTATTCTGTAACTATGAGATGTAACCTTTACAATAGCATAAGTGTCGCTGTCTTCATTAAACTCAGTTTTCATATATTCAAGTTTCAAAAATGACCCGTGTATCGAATAGGGTTCTACCTTAAAACTGCCCGGCGAATGTCTAAAGGGCTTTTCAATAAAGGCATGCAATATGTAAACTAAAATTTCGCGATAGCAAATAGAAAGGAAAATATTTCAATCTCTATTTTCAAAGTGCCTCAAAGAATCATACACTACATTCCATCTATTTGCAAACTTATGCATGGTCATATTTAGATTGGCTCAGTAATCAGCCTTGAGTTGTTGATACACATGGCAGTTGATTATATTAAGTCAACAAGCATTTACCTACCAGTGTGTCTTAAGCCAGAAACTCAAGGTAAGTAGACAGCATTTCATGCGTCCATCATAAAATGCTGACAAACTATGATAATAATAATTATTGATATTAGATATAGCGCCCTTTCCAACTATAATGTTCAAAAGCGCTTTAAAGCGTGGGCAGTAGTCATGGTCCATATAGTCAAATGAACTCCTTTCGAAATAGCAATGTTTTCATCTGTTTCTTGAAGTTTTGCACACTATCAGCAGCCTTGATGTTCTCAAGGAGCTCGTTCCAAATTGATGACTCAAAATAAGCAATTAATGACTCAAAATATAGATTAATAAGATGGCAATAAAATGTCGACCGCTTGGCTAGCTCGGATAAGTACCTCGAAATGCCAATTACCAGGAAGTAGGGAAAAGCGCAGGCTCAACCCGGCGGGGGCACTCAGGTACAGAGGGGGGTCGCACCTGCGTTACGTATTTCGCGGAAGAAGGGGTCTTTTTTTAAGACCTCCGCATGTCCGCGATTTTGTAAAAGAAGGGTACTTTTTTGTACTCAGGTACGAAGTATGGGGGTCAAAATCCCCTTACAATCCACGAAATATACGCGGGTCTGACGCCGAGTGACTCCTGAAGTGACTGGGCTTCCGAGTTTGCTGCCGCCACTTGCTGCCGCTAAACAAGCAGAGGATTATAAAATCTTAAGTTAAAATACGTGTTCCCGTTCATCCAATGTCAGCGTTTTGACAAAAGAAGGGGTGTTTATTTAGTGGAAAAAATCAGCGTTTTATTAAAATAAGGGTGCTTTTTTGACCAGAAATCAGTGCTTTAGGGGTATTTTTTAATTTTGATAACGAACGTATGCACCCCCCTAAATACCCAAGTGACCCCCCCGGGAGGCTCAAATGAGATGTGGAGTAGCACCTTTAATGTTATAAACTGGTCGCTGGGAGAAAAACTGATAATCACAAAACTCCCAGATAAGAGAGAGAGTATGCCTGAGTTGTTACAAACAATGGTCAGAAGAGCACTTTTTGTTGCGTTGTCGTCAACCTGCAATTAAATTTCACAGAGAAAACCTTTTATGTAAGGTATGCATATTTCTTCCGACTTTTGATATCCATATGATACAAATTAATTAGTGTTCTCATCGTCCGACAGTGATATCTTATTTTAGTGCCAAAACCTGTTGCAAAATGCTCAATATCAGAACTGATGTATCAAGAACTGATTTTATGTGATATTGATATATTTTAGTATCTTTTTGAATAATGTTTATCCTATATTTAATAGTTGTAGTCTCTCGTAGGTCAACATTGACCGCCCATTGTTCTTGCTGTGTCAGGTTTGTACAATTATATATTGGGTGAGACTTTAATATAAACAAAAATCTTATCTTATCTGAGTACTTTCCGATTGAATGATTGATAGGAGCTCATCAATGCAATATGGGCCAGGGGTTGGTAATACAGTATCCCACGAGGGGTTGGGGATAGCGCCAGTAGCACCCTTCCTGCCTAACTGCAGAGAGCTATATGCACGTGAGATCTTTGTCCAACTCATTCAAATCTGAACCGTACCCCTGGTCTGGTATGTATGGAACTATCTTGATAACAAAGAAATATTTTGAAAAATATTTGACTGAAAGTTGTTGATCCGAATAGGTTTAACGATCCCTTTTTGAATGATTTTCAAATACCAATCTATTTGAAGGGTTATTTTCAATGTTGCCAGACCATGTGTTTACTCAAGATGCAATCTGGTCCCTGCTCTACTTGAGGTAACTTATGGTTTATTGACTCATTACTTAGTATTTCCCCTACCATGCTTTTATTTGATAATTTAGCCTATACACAGTATAAATTGCCTGAACGTTTTTCCGATGACGAATACATCAAAACATCATTAAAGAATCCTTGCAGCAGGGTGTAAGATTTTTTTAAAGTGAAAAACTGAAAACACATGAATAGTGTTTTCAAACGGAGCTCCATCCCACGATTATGTACCAAATTCCATGGAGACAAAAATGTGGAGAAAAGAGCTACATGCAGGGAAGGCTATTTCAACTTCTAGAATGTTTACTCTGTTAAGCACATTTTATAACTATTTCTTTCATATTCTTGTTGAAAATGAGAAGAGTGCATATTGCAACTTTCACATTCCATAGCTTTTGAATAGTCAAATTTGTAAAACCTGCGATTTACTTCTCTCCAAAATACCTTTAGTTGTAATTATGCCAAATTTCCAGCAAATCCGTGGATAATTGGTACCCAAAATGCATTTTTTAAAGCGGCCAAGTTTTGGTGAAATTCTATACGGAGAAAAACACTTCCTGCTTGCGTTCAAGCCGATGGGAGCTTCTGTAATAGATGGTCTCTCTCTCTCTCTCTCTCTCTTTATATATATATATATATATATATATATATATATATATATATATATATATATATATATATATATATATATATATATATATATATATATATATATATATATATATATATATAAATAAATATATATATATATATATATATATATATATATATATATATATATATATATATATATATATATATATATATATATATATATATATATATATATATATATATATGTACATATACCGTCATAGCTCATCTGATTATGAGTAAAAGGTTAAAGGCTTTAACATATGTAAAAATCTCTCAATGACCCCATTATCACAAATTAACCCAATCCGCCACTGAAACAAATTTAGAGCCATAAAATGACCCCGCCCCTAAGAGAATCTCTGTAAAATTTGTAAGGGATTCCACTTTTCACAAAACCCGTGTACTCATTTGACCTAAACTAGATATTAGTTATGTGGGATAGATACTGGCTAATCATCTAAACTATCTATTAACTGGACAGCATTCCGATGGTCCAATTATTGGCCCCAGGCGGCTCCCTCATCTGGCGTAACGCATGATTCATGAACGCACCTGTTGCTGTTATTGTTTTTGTTTTGAACCTACATCTCGGCCAAGTCTCGTCAGTGCCTGAGAGGCAGCGAGACTTGGGAGTCCAATATGGCAGCCGGCTGTTGTGGTGTAAAGAAACAAAAACTCAATAATTCCATGCCTTCAATATGCTGCAATGGATCGACGGTGCACCCTAACGGATACAGAACTGACACTGTCGTCAGATCGGACATGTGTTTCTTCTGCTTTGAAGTTTTATACTGTCATCTCCACAGCTGTGATCCACCCAAGAACCCAAGTACCTTCCCAAATGACCCATAGTAAGTGGATTTTTTCTTTGTCCGCCCTCGGTTGAAGTGTACATTTCTTTTTCTGACTGCATCCGGGTCAATGGATGGCGGCCTGGTAGTAAAGGGCATTGTCCAGGTGTTTAATCTGCGAAAAAATATCTCGGGAATTTGGTGTCTGAGTATTTATTTTTCAATTTAGTTGTTGACAGTAGGGCGTTCCCATTTTGAGTTTGAGGGGGATGTAGGGGGAGTGGGTTGTTATGACCTATAAAAACATACACAAGATGGCAGGTGCCACTGTGTTGCTAGCATAAAAGGCAAAGATTTCCCAATCAGTCCATCCAAACCATCGTTCTAATCATCTTTCATAAAAAGATTTCCAACTGTGGCTGGGGACTTCCTGGGATGTTTTGAATATCATGGGAAATAGATGGGGGATACAGTCTTGTGCAAATGGCCACCAGAGTGAACTACCCTGTATTTGTTTACCCAGCTGACCTGAGTCTATAAATAGCACACTGGCTGGACGACAGACCCTGTGCAGTATGTGCACTGTGCTTGGTCGTCCATTGCCTGCTGTGACCTACAGATATATATGTAAACAAAACAATCCCTACATAGATCCCATCTGGGGGGGGGGGGGGGGGGGGGGGTCGGAACCTCTCTTTGTCTTATAGTTTCTGAGAGATCATTTTATGACAATATCATACAAAATGTTGAGTGATTGTTGATATACTAATTAGTTATGAATATATCCCAGGGCTCGAAATAACCTGGAGCCCAAGCTCAGGGGTCCCTTGATTTCTCCTGCAGCTTAGAATTTTTGCAGGGAGCACAACGAGATACAGGTTTCTAATTCTATACACAGCACCTTTAAGTAGCTTTTGAAGATGTAATTGCTAATTGGGCTTCCTGGAAAAAATCTTAATTCAAAGCCCTATATCCTATCAAGTGGTCACATCCTACCAAAATTGATGTTATTTTGTTTGTAATATATAATTGAAAATAATTTTAATTCCTAGCATTCTATTTTTAAGGGCTTTAAAAGTCTTTTAAAATTTGTAGACACTGATTTGTTGGTTTGTCGTGTTCTTGTTCATCAGCCAATACCTATGATGGGCATGTATGAAATGAAAGAACTAATTAGTTATGTTCATTTGCTTTGTATACAGAATGCTTCATTTAAGCATGCATACATTAGAAAGATCTCTTGGCCCCATGACATATGAAATAGGTATAAGTTAAGAAATGATATACAAGCAACACTGCTTAATCCAGACTGATGTGGACCCTAGATTTCTGTCCGGATTAGGCAAAATGTGGATTATGCGTTTAGGAATTATATGTATATGAAGGGACCGGGACCTTCCAATCTGTCCGGTTTAGACGAAAATTTATACGGATTACACATGTCCGGATTAAGCAGAGTTGCCAGTATCACACTTTCTGGACAAAGTAGGAACTACACTTTCTGAAACTAAACCAATTCATTTTCTTACTCTTTATTATCTTTTTCTTTGAAAAAAGACAACATTCACCTAAAATTCTTTCAAAATGATCTATTTTACCTCTTGTAAATGTCAATGATTGTTGTAGTTCAGTACCCTATTAATTGTTTCACCTGTTGTAAATATCATTGCCCCATTGGTAATATATGATTTCTGCATTTCAGTCCTTTATTTGTGACATGGAAAATAGGCAGAGATCGTCGTTTGCGTGGATGTATAGGGACCTTCTCTGCCATGAACCTCATAACCGGCCTCAGGGAATATGCTGTCACAAGGTAAGACCAGTACACCATGACCTCCTTTCCTCCCCCGAGGGAAGTTTTGTATGTATGTTTATTGACTGCTCACTTGGAACAAAATCATAAGTAAGTTGATCATAGGAGGCAGTGCTCACTGCTCAGTGTCTTAGCTAGGTATTAAAAACCTGGTCTCTAAAATTGGCAATCATGAAAATTTGGGGGCATCCTAATATTTTTAGGGAGAACCAGTGTCTTAGCCAGGATTTAGAAAGTGGGTGCCTAAAATTGGCAGTTGTAAAATTTTTGGGCGTCCACATTTTTAAGGGGGATCACAATATACTCATATTTAAACCATAAACATGTATAAGTTTATCAAAATCAGGCATGATATCCTTATACAATGTCATGGGAATAAAATGGAGATGAAAAAATTCAATTATATACTTGAGATTGACATTTTAAGAAATTCTTCACAATTTTTTGGGGGTGTCCTGAAGGGTGCTTTTTAAGGGTTTGGGTGTCCAAAAAGACACCCAGACGCCCTGCTGGCTAAGACTATGGGGAGAACACAATATGCCTAAGATTACAAGCATAGATATGTATTTGCCGATTGAAATCAGACGTAATATCCTTATAAACAATGTAATTTGGGATTTATTTTGGGGTGAATTGAATTCAGTTATGTTTGAAAACGACATTTAACAACATTACTTCCCCAGAAATTTGAATGTCCTGAAGGGTTTTCAAATGACGCCAAGACAACAGAAGCCTTTTTGGCTGAGACTATGGGAGGCTGGGCTAGAATCAGCACTCACCACATCTACATAATAATAATTATAATAATAATTGATATTTGATATAGCGCCCTTTCCAGCTATAATGTTCAAAAGCGCTTTAGAGTCATTGGACAGTTGTCATGGTCCATATAGTCAATTAAACTCCTTTCGAAATAGCAATGTTTTCAGCTGTTTCTTGAAGTTTTGCACACTATCAGCAGCCTTGATGTTGTCATACCATCACATATGAGGGATGTCATTTTCAGCTACTGGAGTTGAGGGCAGGCTGCTCTCATGATCAGGGCATGTGAGAAAGTTGCCAGTGACTTATGATATATGGATGGTTTTTCTCAGGTTTCCTCCATCCCTTACAACTAACTGGCTAGTCACGACAATATGACACAACTGGCTAGTCACAGCTTAGTGGCATTATTACAAAAAAGTAATGAAAAGCAAAACTAAAAAAAAGAAGAAATACCACTAAACTATAGATGGCTGCTCAATATTACAAATTTCGCTGAAATGCTGAAATATGTTTGAATACTGCTTTTTTTGAACATCATCCTTATAGCATTATTTAATGTTTTGGTTGGTTGGTTAGCCCAAAATGCACTTGAAAGAATGATATTCAGTAATATTAGCACAGAATGCAGTTGTATGTTGTTTTGAATGCCCTTTCACAGTCCACGGAGCCCATTTCTGATAAATATTGCCAGTCTTTACATTCATTCATTATAGTCAATAAACATTTTATTGAGATTAGGGCAAGAGTCAAAATTGTTTACACCAACTTGTGTGGTTTTATGTAAATTGGATATTGGTGTAGTCAAAGAAGAAACAAACCATTTCGCCTCACTAAGTACTCTTTTAGATTTTCCCTTTTTAAAAAAAGGTTATCTTAATAGCCTGTAATAACACAAATTCGGTTTCTGTCATAAGATTTAGGTATGCCCAGACTGCAAGATTTGTGTATATGTGCCTTGCTGAAGTTTTCTTTAGCAACGTATGTGGTCTGTTTGCCTGGTCTATGTCAAGTGTACTGATACCTCTTAGAGATTCCTTTGATATGCTTTTGGGTGTCTTATTTCTCAAGTGTTAATCGGAAGCTTTAACCTTCCATGGTTAGATCGAGGTCTCCTAAAGAAAGTGTGATCCCATTCCCATGATGCCTTGGAATAGACCTAACAAATGTAGCATTATCCCTAATTATTTGATGGAGTGTTTTTAGTTGGGATACGTTTGAATCAAAATGCCTAGATTTCACTGGTTATCCAAAATATTATGAATGATGGGAAGCTGATTGCATAATCATATGTATAGCTGACTTTATAGATGATAGATCCCTTACATTATGAGGTCTTCACATTCAGAGATTTTGCTCTTTTATTTTTGTTCTTCTGGGGCCAGTTGCACCAACGTGACTCAGGCTCAAACTTAGGCTCAAGGCTCAACTTGATTGTCTATAACAATAATATGCTATTGTTGTAAACAATCAAATTGAGACTTGAGCCTGAGTTTGAGCCTGAGTCACGTTGGTGCAACTGGCCCCTGGGACTACAATTTCATTTATCATTGAGTGTTTTATTCAATCATTAATGCTTGCTACAGCCATAAGCAGCCTGATGATTTCGGTAAAATCTTTCAGGCAAAAGTATTTTTGGGTATATATTCAAAGGATGATTACCAACATTTCCCCTTGAAATATTTTGTGAAGTCATTTTTAAATCTTAAGCTATTGTCAAATATATTGTAGATCTAAGCAAAAACCTTCTTATGGGTGAATGGGTTAGCTTACAGGCCATGGGTTAATGGGTTAGCTTCCACCATAGGATCCAAGTGACATTTATTGGATGTCTGCATGTCTCATCTAATAATTCTCCTTCACAGTTATCATTGGTTAAAGCATGTCATGTGACAGTTCTCAGGGTTGTAATTTGCCTTGACATAAACATGGTCAAGTTTTCGACATTACATTCATCTTTTCTTCCCAATATAATAGCTATAAGTTTTGCAGCTGAAAATGATGGCAAGAACATTTGGATGTCCTAATGATGCCCATGATTGCTAAGGCCTGGGCAGAAGTGATGATAAACAAAATTCCAAGTCAGACCTAACCCATGAGTAAGTCTTGCAGCATAAGCTATGTTTAGTTACCATTAGGGGATGGAGCATGTGGGTCTGCAGTACTTAAGGATAGAGCACTACCATCTAGAGAGTCTGGTTAATGCACTCGCTTCCATTATTTATGACATTTAAAGGTCGGCCCTGAATGTCTAGCTGGGTCACGTAACCGGAACCATGTAGCCAGTATTCAGAACTGAGCAGGGTCATTATATATAGTCAGGATTTAGAAACTGGGTGCCCAAAATTGGCAATAAGAATTGTAAAATTTATGGTGCATCCTATTTTACAACAGAGACCACAATATACTAAACTTAGTACTTACAACGGTCAATACATATTTATTGAAATAAGGCATAATATCCTTATACAATAACATAGAAATCATCTTGGGGTGAAAAATGTTCAATTTATATGCAAGTGCAATGACATTTTAAGAAATTACTCACTAAAATATTTGGGTGTCCTGTGGGTATTTTTTGAGGGTTTGGGCTATGCTTGCTAAGACTGGGTCCGAGCCCTGATAGGCCAAAGGCTAGTCCAGTTTAGTTTCTAGAAATACTTATTGAGAAAATCTTCCTGAAAAATGCAGAAATAATAAAAAAAATTGATAGAACAAGAGAAGTGAAATCACTATTCTAATTAAATACAAAGAAAGATAGTTTTCTGTTTCACAAGCTAAATCTGAAGAGATATTCCTATAACTAAGCGAATCCGCAAAAGAAACATTGTTTTCTGCTTCTCAAGCTAAGTCAGAAGCAATATTACAATAACTAAGCGAATCTGCAAAGAAACATTGTTTTCTGTTTCACAAGCTAAGTCCGAAGCAATATTCCTCTAGCTAACCTAATCCACAGGCCTGTTTTTCTGACTAAGGGCAGCCTCTAGTGGACCCTGGAGCCCTGTTCCTGCCCAAGGTAATTTTCTCAGTATCCCCAGCCCTCCTTAGCACTGTGTGGAATACACTTCTACAGTCACAATGAGGAAAGACGCAGGGAATTCACTGGGCAATTCACTGGGCAACTACAGCAAATGAGAATGTTAGATGAATCAATAGCTCTTGACACTGTAGTGACACCACTGGGAATACTGACTTACTTGACCAATTCATTTATTCTTATTGTCTTAGAATACACACACACATATATATATACATATATATATATATATATATATATATGTATATATATATATATATATATATATATATATATATATATATTATATATATATATATATATATATATATATATATATATATATATATATTTATATATATATATATATATATATATATATACATATATATATATGTATATATGTATATAAATATATATATGTATATATATATATATATATATATATATATATACTGTAGAACACTAAATTCACGCGTGTCCCAAGTATAGCGAATTTGGGAGTTTTGCGTCATAGCGTATCTTTATATTAGCGTCTCTGTACAGTAGCAGCCGCCGCTGACAACACCATCTGTCGCAAAAAAGACGAACTAATTTAAGCAGAGAATGCTTGCTGATCGGCAGTTTGATTGAGCATTCTCTCAAAAGAGGGCGCCCGTAATTACATCATTTGGCGGAGTCCAGGTTGACAGAAGCCACACTACTGAGCTCTTGATCTAATGCTGCCAGAGTGAGAGCAACCAGATGGACTTTCTAAATTTAGCATTTGTTTGTGTGTAAACAGGGCCGCCGGAACAATAGCTGGGCACCTATCCTTCTGGTTGCTATGTGCAACACTCACTCAGTATTCTGGCTTCTGTCAACCTGGACTGTGACTTTTAAATACTAGTACTGTAACTTTTAACATCATTTAATGCTAGATTTTAAACATTTTTATCAAAATGCTTGCCTGGCTGAAAGGAGCTAAGCCTACCAAGGAGAGATATGAATTGTGCAGACCGCTCAGTTGCTGAAACTTTAAAACAGTCAGGGGTCAGCTGGCAACAATCATTACTCAGCTGAGCAACGGACTATGCCCACCAGAATGGAAAAAAAATCTATCATCAAAATAATGAAAAGTTTCTAGCATGGGCTATTCCAGGAAAAAGGGGCAGGAATGCAGGGTTTTGTGAAACACCCATCCAAAGATACTGTACTGTAACTTTTAACATCATTCAAAGCTAGATTTTTTATTATGTCTTTTGCTTCCTAAGACCAGAAAAACACAAAAAAGAATGATTCAAGAAGGGCTACGTATGCATCATGTTTGTACTAGTGGCGCCATCTAGCGGTCACCACGAAAACGAAAATGGCGTCTCCTGAAATGCCTGTGCTAAAGGCATGCTAAAGGTGCCATTTGTTGTTGTTTTTTTTTATTTCAAAATGGAATGTTTATTAATGGAATCATGAGCTAGTCCACAAGCCCAGAAACCGATTTTGAAAAAGGGTTTTCAGCAGGGCTACGTATCTTCTATTAGATTTACTAGTGGCGCTATCTAGCGGCCATCACTAAAACGAAAATAGCGGCTGCACAAGAAGAATTGACGTCAGTGCCACCAGTGGCTAAAAAAAAAGACAAACTACAGCGTTTTTATATATAGCGAAGCGGCACCAGACGCTAAGTACGCTATATATAAACACACACGGAAATTTTGTGTTCTACAGTATATATATATATATATATATATATATATATATAGTATATATATATATATATATATATATATATATATATATATATATATATATATATATTTATACATATATACATACATGTACATATTTATATGTAGATATATAGTATTATATATATGAAATAAATTCATATGACATTCATGCATACTGAGGTTTACAAATCAAACTGCACTAATGAAGCTTTAGTAAGCAGGCAGGAGGTAGTGCTGGCTGTATTCAGCCTGTGGAGGTCACCAGAGTTCACCATTACCTAGAGAGTCCTGGTTAACTCAGATGAACCCTCTGCAGCAGCAGCAGGCAGCGACATACTGAACTGACAGTCACACACAGCCAACACACACTCTCTCTCTCTCTCTCTCTCTCTCTGGCACTCTAGTTATGAGGCTGATGCCAGTCTAGGCAGGCAGCCAGCCACTTAACACAACTACCACACACATACACACGCATGCATATGCATGCACACACATGCATGCACACACATACACTTATACACATATGCATGCACACACATACACTTATACACACACACAAAACACACACCCTCTATGTAATAAGTCTCTCTCTCTCTCTCTCTCTTCTCTCTCTCTCTCTCTCTCTCTCTCTCTCTCTCTCTCTCATCTCTCTCTCTCTCTCTCTCTCTCTCTCTCTCTCTCTCTCTCTCTCTCTCACTCTACCACTCGCCTTCACTCCCTCTATCTTTTTATCTCTTTGTATCTATTTCTCTCACTCTCTCTCATTCCCTCTATCTCACCCCTCTCCCTCTACTTTCCTCCCCTCCCCTGCTCTCCCCTCTCTCTCAAGCTCTCTCTCTCTACTTCCCACTCTCACACTACCCCGCTCTTTCTCTCCCTCCATCTTTATCTTCCTATAACTCTTCTGTCTATCCATCTCTCCCTTGTTCCAGCTGACACCAGCTACCCAGTCAGGCTCTGCACATTACTACTGGCACTATCAGCACTGGCTGCCACATCTGCACGCAGTTTCATATTGCACTTCACATAAATACCCATATAATTGGATCACAGTGATGTGGGGCAAACTTGGAATTGTAGCTCCCTGTTGTGTGGTGTTTTGTTGTTCCTCCTACTCTATCAGGTAAAGCAATTGTCTTTGGCTCTGGTAAAGAAAGAAAGCGAGCGTTTGAAATCATCTTCCTTTTAGGGCCCTTGTGTAAATGAATAACTGTTCTGTCTGTATCTTTCTGTCTGACTCTCTCCCTACCTCCCCCGTCTCTTTTTCTCTCCTAATGTAACTCATAGGCAGGCATGATTGGGTCAATCTCTCTCTCTGTCTCTCCATCCCTTCTCTCTCTCTCTCTCTCTCTCTCGTCTCTCTCTCTCTCTCTCTCTTCTCTCTCTCTCTCTCTCTCTCTCTCTCTCTCTCTCTCTCTCTCTCTCTCTCTCTCTCTCTCTCTCTCTCTCTCTCTCTCTCTCTCTCTCTCTCTCTCCCCTCACTCCCTCCCTCCCTCCCTCCCTCCCTCCCTCCCTCCCTCCTCCAGGATTTTTGGTTATTAAACATACTAGTAATGCCCCTAGTTTGAAAAATTTAGAGGCTCACAGCAAAATCTAGGGCATATGCCCCTAGGCCCCTGGGAAAGCCCCATCCCTCTCTCCCTCCCTTCCTCTCTCCCTCCCTCAACCTCTTTTAGCGTGACAATGAAAGATTGTGTTGCACCAGGCTGCCTTCCTGACTGTATGATAAGTGCATTGCGAAGCTGACAGGAGGATGCTAGGTCAAAAGCCTCCAGACTGAGAGAGATTGCCATCAAGTAGAGGAAATAATATTGCACGTAATGCTCCACATTCATATTGAATCATGTCAGGGGGATCAGTTAGCCTGTGGGGAGACTGGGGTGGGTGGGGGAGATAGTGGACTTTATGGTGAGAGGTAGATGGGAGCAGGGAAGAAATAGAAATTGCCAGGAAGCACCTCAGGGTCTTAGCCAGGATTTCAATAATGCATGTCCAAAACAACAGACAGGATGGGTCCTGGCTAAGTCCCTTCCAAATAAGGGTGTTAGCCAGGATTCTAAAATGCCTGTCTGAAATAGCAATCATTTCTATCCGTCCAGATTAAACCACTCAACTACTTCAAATCCTTAAAGATATGTGAACAATATAATGAAGGAGATATTGATAAAGATGTTGGGATATTTTTTTTCTAGATGTAATTCATAATTTTATGATATGTGACACTAATTAAGAACTGTATCTGGATTTTAGACCACCAGCCTTTTAACCCCTTTTATGCCACATATCAAAGGCTTATGAGATATGGCTCATAAGCCTTTGCACATATGCTTGTGAAGGGACATTACCCTAGAGAGCCATGAATACATACATGTGTGCAAGAAGATCATTTTTTTTAGAGAAGGTACCAAACTAATCGAAAGAGTAAGAGACCAGGTCCAAAAAGCTTTATAGATTAGCAAACTGGCTGTCAGGGCCATGTCCCAGAGATGATGTTTACTTTGGTAAACCAAAGTTATAAGATAAGGCAAACATAAACAACCTGGTACTTGATTTTGGCAAATTCCCCAGTACAATTTGGCACCAGGGATATGCAGAAAAAATACAACTCGGCCTCAAAAATCAGACAATGCCAGACATATTATATTTCTCTTGTTAGTTAAGTCCATTAGCCTCCAAAGACCACTATTCAGCCATCCATTCACATTTCAGTGGTCTCTCAAAGCAGGTTTTACTTAACCTGAGGGGCCGTCCTGATAGTCGAGTTATCTAACCATTTGGAATTTAATTTTAAATCACTTTTTTCTGATGTATAGAGGTTATATTATTACTAGCTACTAGTAGCTAGTTGTGAATGGTATCTGGGAAACTGAAATATTTAGGGGAAAAGGGCAGTGTTGTGAGACAATGAGCAATCAGTGGCAACACGTTAGACCACTGTGCTATCAGGACAGACCTTGTGTCCCATTGTGTCTCTGCTGCTCACTATCTCTAACTCCTGGCCAAATGTCTTGGTTGGAATCCAGCCCAAGGCATGTGAAAAAGATGCCAGTGACGTGGTGTTATTCAGTGGTTTTCCCATTTTTCCAGTTTCTCCTCCTCCTCTACTAAATTTCAGGATTTAGACTAATTGCAACAAATAAATGAACCATTTCCAGACTCCAAAATTTAATCTACCTACCAGACTATGCCAATGCATGCTAGTAAAATTGCTGCAGCACACAAAGTATGATATTCTAGTGATCAGAAAAGCAACTGAAAAAATCTCACAATGGCCATCTGGTGAGCAATTTTAGAACTAAATCTGGGAAGCCTTCATTTTGATTTGATTTAATTTTCAGGTTTGCTATAAAAAGATGTGAAAAGGGTTGCAATTTGCTAGGGCTAGGCAACTGGAAAATATCACTAGCCACCTGGTGAGCAAATTCAGAACTAAATCAGGGATGACTTAGTTTTGATTTGATACAATTTTCAGGTTTTATTTTAAAAAGATGTAGAAAAGAATTGCAATTTGCTAGGGCTAAGCTATTCAGATAGCTTAGATTCTCTTCACCAGCAGCATGTGTTTTGAATCCTAGAGAAAAAAAAACACTATATAATCTCTGTGGATCAATACACTTCAGTGTGATAGCACTATCTCTACTTGACATTGACATATTAGGAAATAGCTGAAATTGATGACTTGTGATGAAGGGATAAAAAAGATGAAATGTACAGAAACGATGAGCTTGATTTGAAATGTGCAGTCTATTTTCGTAAATCAGTCAGCATCAAGAACTCATCCATCACGTGGGATTTATTTCTTCACCTGCGCACAGCACTACACAAGAGTGGCTGTGTAGGAGTAGAATTAAAACGGGCCTTTGTGTGAGTCCTACACCTAGTGGGATTCTGATAGGACAGGTACTGGATGTATACTATTCCAAATATCAATTCTGAATTGGAAAAGCATCCTGTAATCAGGATCTTGGCCAGGATGTTTAAAACTGCCGGTCCAAAACAGCAATTTCAAAATTTCTGTCCATCCAGATTTAGCTACTCATGCAGCTCCTTCAAATCCTTATTCCCACTACATTTAATTGCCTATTGTGTCAAAAAGGGCAATTTACAATTCAGCCATGCCGTTTGTTAGGAAATGATTTGGTAGAAATTCTTGCATGTCCAAAAAGGAGGTTTTCAGGAAACTGCCTGTCCAAAAGACAGCCTGGGTCCTGGCTAAGTCTCTGTCTGTAAAAAGTTGACTTTGCTCCCTAGTGTTTCTACATGAATGCACTAAGGCAGTTTGCTATTTATTAGTGAAATTTCTGACATTGCTAAATCCAACTATTTTCAGTCCTTGGAAGGCTGGCAGTATCACTTAAGATAGTGTTAAGATACTGTACTGTTAAGGAAATATCAATATTGTATGGTAACGATCATTTCCTTCTCTCATTATACATAATTATCCTCATTTAATAAGCCCACATCATCATTATTAGCAGGTGCTGGATGGTAATATTTATGTTCAGATGTAATTTTGGAGCATTTGTCAATTTTAATCAGCTAATTGAATTGCAAATGCTGGTACATAACTCAAAGATAATATACATTTTCGCAATAGATAGATACATATTTGTGATTATTAGCTGGACATGTTTTGATCTTCCTTAAGATAGGACATCATCATCCTCATTATTATTGTTATGATTATCATCATCATCACAGTTATCATCAGCATCATCATCATAATCAGTATTATTATTATTATTATTCTAATCATTATTTGTTCTGATCATTATATAAAATAGTAGTAGTAGTAGTAGTAGTAGTAGTAGTAGTAGTAGTAGTAGTAGTAGTAGTAGTAGCACCAGTAGTAGTAGTGGTAGTAGTAGTAGTAGTAGTAGTAGTAGTAGTAGTAGTAGTAGTAGTAGTAGTAGTAGTAGTAGTAGTAGTAGTAGTAGTAGCAGCAGTAGTAGTGGTAGTAGTAGTAGTAGTAGTAGTAGTAGTAGTAGTAGTGGTAGTAGTAGTAGTAGTAGTAGTAGTAGTAGTAGTAGTAGTAGTAGTAGTAGCAGCAGTAGTAGTGGTAGTAGTATTTATTATTATCAATAGTATCATTCTTATCATTCCTCTCCTTATCATCATCATTAGCAGCAGCAGTATTATCTATAAGAATAAGAATAACAGTGACGACGATGATTTAGAATATATACTTGTATTTTCAGCGCTACAAAGGACAGCCGTTTTCAGCCAATCACCAAGGAGGAGTTTTGCCGCCTCTACTGCTCTGTGTCAATACTCACCCACTTTGAGGAGGCGGCCGATTACCTGGATTGGGAGGTCAGTGCTTTATATTCCATATATAGGTAAAATAACCATATTTGGACCTTGGAACATATAGGCAAGCAATGTAGTTATCACATGTCTGGAGCATAGTGTTGTTTCTTATCGGCGTCTTTATAAGTGATCATATGTACATTACAGCATCTCCTTTTT
>OZ012698.1:20191238-20321804 GCA_963942565.1 Maea johnstoni | reverse complement strand
TACTCCTGGCCAAATGCCTTGGTTGGAATCCAGCTCAAGGCATGTGAAAAAGATGCCAGTGACGTGGTGTTATTCAGTGGTTTTCCCCATTTTTCCAGTTTCTCCTCCTCTACTAAATTTCAGGATTTAGATAATTATAACAGATAAATGAACCATTTCCAGACTCCAAAATTTAATCTACCTACCAGACTATGTCAGTGCATGCTAGTAAAATTGCTGCAGCACACAAAGTATGATATTCAAGTGATCAGAAAAGCAACTGGAACAATCTCACAATGGCCATCTGGTGAGCAATTTTAGAAGTAAATCAGGGAAGCCTTCATTTTGATTTGATTTAATTTTCAGGTTTTTTTTTTTTTTTTTTTTTTTTTTTCTCAATATCGTATTGTATATTCATTGAGTGTACAAATGTGGTTTACAAAAATTGATACGTTACATAAAATCTAGCAAAAATACCGAAAAAGAGAATGGTGCAGTATTTGTGTGCAAACTGAAAAACGAAATAAAAATTAGCGTAAACTCAGTATAATTTACTTACCAGGCAGAAGCCACACAAGCCGCCCAAACAGTACAGCCATCCTTCGCTATCTCTCATTAAGTACATCTAGTTGCAATACACTTGTTTCGAGGTTGGAACTAGTGTCCCATACCAATGTCCATATAAGGTATACCCATAATGCTAAGCGGATCGCACGTGTTTTCATCTCTCTTGGCCATCAACAAATAGGGAGAAGTAGACGTTGAAAATGTTAAACGTGGGTGAAGTAGATGCGTGCAAATTTTTAATTTGAAGAAGTAGACGTTGAAAATGTTAAATTTGGAAGAAGTAGATGTTGAAAAAGTTAAATTTGGAAGAGAGGTAGATGTGGAAAATGTTAAATTTGGGAGAAGTAGACTTTGAAAATGTTAAATTTAGGAGAAGCAGACGTTGAAAATGTTACATTTGGGAGAAGTAGATGTTGAAAATGATAAATTTGGCTCGAGACATGTACTTGGGTTTTGTGAGTCCCCTGATTTGGCGACTAATTCAAATTAGTTAGCTGTGCACTTTTTGTTATCAAAAGCCTTTTGTTCTGCCCAGATACTCAAGTACAGTAAAACCTCTAAAAGTGAACACCCGGGAGATGTGAACACCTCCCATAGTGAACACAATTCTCCGGACCCATGTCCATCTCTGAAAAAACTACAACTCTGGAATGAGAACGTCCGCTTATTTGAACACAAAATCCCGGTACCATATGTATCTTTTGCATTATGAAAAAAAGCAATAATTTTCAGGTTTTGCTATAAAAAGATGTGAAAAAGAATTGCAATTTGCTAGGGCTAGGCAACTGGAAAAATATTACTGGCCACCTGGTGAGCAAATTCAGAACTAAATCAGGGATGACTTAGTTTTGGTTTGATATAATTTTCAGGTTTTATTTTTAAAAGATGTAAAAAAAGAATTGCAATTTGCTAGGGCTAAGCTATTCAGATAGCTTAGATTCTCTTCACCAGCAGCATGTGTTTTGAATCCTAGAGAAAAAAACACACTATATAATCTCTGTGGATCAATACACTTCAGTGTGATAGCACTATCTCTACTTGACATTGACATATTAGGAAATAGCTGAAATTGATGACTTGTGATGAAGGGATAAAAAAGATGAAATGTACAGAAACGATGAGCTTGATTTGAAATGTGCAGTCTATTTTCGTAAATCAGTCAACATCAAGAACTCATCCATCACGCGGGATTTGTTTCTTCACCTGCGCACAGCACTACACAAGAGTGGCTGTGTAGAAGTAGAATTAAAACAGGCCTTTGTGTGAGGCCTACACTTAGTGGGATTCTGACAGTACAGGTACTGGATGTATACTATTCCAAATATCAATTTTGAATTGGGAAAGCATCCTGTAATCAGGATCTTGGCCAGGATTTTAAAACTGCCGGTCCAAAACAGCAATTTCAAAATTTCTGTCCATCCAGATATAGCTACTCATGCAGCTCCTTCAAATCCTTATTCCAACTACATTTAATTGCTTATTGTGTCAAAAAGGGCAATTTACAATTCAGCCATGCCGTTTGTTAGGAAAAGATTTGGTAGAAATTCTTCCATGTTCAAAAAGGAGGTTTTCAGGAAACTGTCTGTCCAAAAGACAGGCTGGATGGGTCCTGGCTAAGTCCCTGTCTGTAATATGGGTCTGTTTGCTATTTATTAGTGAATTTCTGACATTGCTAAATCCAACTATTTTCAGTCCTTGGAAGGCTGGCAGTATCACTTAAGATTGTGCTAAGATGCTGTACTGTTAAGGAAATATCAATATTGTATGGTAACGATCATTTCCTTCTCTCATTATACATAATTATCCTCATTTGATAAGCCCACATCATCATTATTAGCAGGTGCTGGATGGTTATATTTGTGTTCAGATGTATTTTTGGAGCATTTGTCAATTTTAATCAGCTAATTGAATTGCAAATGCTGGTATGTACATAACTCAAAGATAATATACATTTTTGCAATAGATAGATACATATTTGTGATTATTATCTGGACATGTTTTGATCTTCCTTAAGATAGGACATCATCATCCTCATTATTATTGTTATGATTATCATCATCATCATCACGGTTATCATAAGCATCATCATCATAATCAGTATTATTATTATTCTAATCATTATTTATTCTAATCATTATATAAAATACTAGTAGTAGTAGTAGTACATGTAGTAGTAGTAGCAGAAGCAGCAGCAGCAGTAGTAGTAGTGGTAGTAGTATTTATTATTATCAATAGTATCATTCTTATCATTCTTCTCCTTATCATCATCATCATCATTAGCCGCAGCAGCAGCATTATTTATAAGAATAAGAATAACAGTGACGACGATGATTTAGAATATATACTTGTATTTTCAGCGCTACAAAGGACAGCCGTTTTCAGCCAATCACCAAGGAGGGAGTTTTGCCGCCTCTACTGCTCTGTGTCAATACTCACCCACTTTGAGGAGGCGGCCGATTACCTGGATTGGGAGGTCAGTCTTTTATATTCCATATATGGGTAAAATAACCATATTTGGATCCCCCAGCAATATAGTTACCACACGCAATGTAAACAATGATAAACATGCACAATTTTTGTTTCCTATCAGCATCCTCACAAGGTGTCATATGCGTGTTACAGCATATTCTTTTTCAGAAAAAAAAACACAGATAAAATCCAGAAAGGAAATTCTGTATTATTTCTAGCCTTAGGAACTTGTCTCTTTCTCAAAGCCAAAAAGGATACGCCTTTCGTCAGAATTTTAATTGCTATAGCTTGTTGGTTAGGGAATCTCTTTGTCTGTCTGTCTCGCTATCTGTCTCTTGGTCTCTCTTTCTGTCTCTCTGTCTGTTTGTCTCTCTCTCTTTTTTCTCTCTGTCTCTCTGTGTCTGTCTGTCTGTCTGTCTGTCTGTCTGTCTGCCTGTCTGTCTGTCTGTCTGTCTGTCTGTCTCTCTCTCTCTCTCTGTCTCTCTCTCTGTCTCTCTCTCTGTCTCTCTCTTGTCTCTCTCTCTGTCTCTCTCTCTCTGTCTCTCTCTCTGTCTCTCTCATCAATCTCTCTCTCTCTCTCTCTCTCTCTCTCTCTCTCTCTCTCTCTCTCTCTCTCTCTCTCTCTCTCTCTCCTCTCTCTCTCTCTCTCTCTCTCTCTCTCTCTCTCTCTCTCTCTCTCTCTCTCTCGCTCTCTCTCTCTCTCTCTCTCTCTCTCTCTCTCTCTCTCTCTCTCTCTCTCTCTCTCTCTCTCTCTCTCTCTCTCTCTCTCTCTCTCTCTCTCTCTCTCTCTCTCTCTCTCTCTCTCTCTCTCTCTCTCTCTCTCTCTCTCTCTCTCTCTCTCTCTCTCTCTCTCTCTCTCTCTCTCTCTCTCTCTCTCTCACTCTCTCTCTCTCTCTCTCATGCTGCATTATTTACTGTACAGATAATCTCTCTGTTGTAGGTTGGTTCACATGGCATCAGGATAGAGTTTGTCAACGAGAAAGGTCACAAGAAGACCGCCACCTACCTGCCAGAGGTAGCCCCCTGAGCAGAGGTAAGCACGTCTTCATTTTTTTTATTTCCTCATTTCAAGGTTTTTGTGTGTCTAAAATGTTTCATGGCTGTTTTTGGAATTAAACTCAAGAGATGCCAAACTTTTTGCATTCAAAAATATACATACATGTACACGAAGATATTCAGAAAGATACCAAATATTTTGAACATGTTCATCATATGATTATTTTTTTCATTTTCAGGTTGGGACCGTGTTCAGACCATAGACTCCCTACTCAGGAAGGGAGGCTACAAGGGCCCAGATCTCTACCGAAGTCCGCAAATCTGTCCGACTGACCCGCTACCGTAGCGAAAAAAATTACTCTGGGTTACAATGATTTTATAGGAAGCAAGCAGAACGGTCATGTTTGATATTAGCAAAGTACAGCCATGTCGGACAGCTCTCCCCCAAAACTCATATCGTCATACCATCCTATTACTCAGGGCCAATGCAGAGGATCGTCATCCTGGTCGTCGTCGTCGTCAGATATGGACTCCGCCCCTGCCGCCATCTTGGAGGAGGAGAAGCAGAAGACACACAGACATCAGCGTTTTAGCATTCGTGTACGCCCGGTCGCCGGTGCTGGTGCTCGGGCTGGTTTTCATTATTATTGGTTTTATATGTCAGCTGGTGATCGCTTGTAGGTGATATTTGACAGTTAACCCATTCGTGCTTCAGGACACCCTTCGGAAACAGGCACGAATGGTGTTAACAAAAATCTCCTCATTTTTCAATTCTTTTAGGTATTTGACCTTGATGCTTTTGACACTGAGTCATGTGACCTTGAGACCTGGACCTTGAAACAGTTGACCTCAATCATAATTTTGTAATTCTAGCACCTGTCTTCCAAATTGTAGTACTGACAAAAATACTTTCTTCTCTTTTCATCAATTCACAGATTTACCTGTAACTTGTTACATTGAAAAAGAGAACATGCGCCAAATTGTTCACCAGCAACGCATTTCATTGGTAAAACGCAAACCCAATATATCCTCAAGAAATTTGCTGAACTTCTCGTACACATTCAAAAAGTATTCAGCAGAAATATCTTATTGTTAGAGAAATCCCTGTGTCCATACAATGAGAACTCAGCGAAAAAAAATAGTCAAGGTCAATGCCTATGCCAGTGAGATATGATCCCCTGGTGGTCATCAGCAGAACTACATGTCTTCTGTTGTATTGTTGATTTGTGAACCCATTCCAGGTACAAGTTTAGTGGGCTAGGAGAGTGGAGGCTGCACTTCATGGAGACAGCGAGATTTTATCCCTACAGCTTCTCTGTGTTTTATGAAGTGAAGGAAAGCATTTGGCTCTGTGGTTGATTCTTAGGTCAGTGGTGGTTGTCTGTCTGTCTGTCTGGGCGCCTGCCCCGATGGCAGAGTGGTCTAAGTCTTGTGTGCTTGCTGTTTCTCACCACTGCCCGGTCAGAATTCCGGCAGGGACATGTGAGAACGTTGCCAGTCCCTTTGGGTTTTAGCTGTGATTTTTGCCGTTTTTCTCAACCATTACAACTGGCTGGTCGTGACTTAGCTGCAAGTTGGCAGAAAAAGTGATGGTAAACAAAATTCTAACATCCACTGTCTGTCTGTCTGTCATTCAGCAAGCCTAGTTCGGTCAAACATGTTAGGAGATGCTTCCAAGGTATACGCAAAATACCTCTCATAAATAAGCAAGAAACATACCTCCGAGTTAATACACGAAAGGGTATCTCCAAAATATAAGCAATAGCTCAGCTAGATTTCAAGGGGCATTGCCTGTAGAAAAAAGGCAACCAAATTTCACTTGGATGATTCTTGCCATGTTGCCTGAACACAAAGATATTTTTAAAGGTTTTTGTGTACTCCAGATATGAAAATGTGAAAGTAAAAAGTACTTTGGATAAACCAGGTGTATGCTTTGAAGTCAATGGGAGCATTGAGTGTATAAGTATCTTGACAGAAGCCTGGTTCTAGGCTACTAGATGTATGACAAAGGCCAACCACCACAGGACCAAAAGCGCTACCAAGTCCAAGAACTATTGTGTGCACTTATGGATCCACTATGTCCTTGAAACAGTTAATCTGTGTTGAATTGATTGTATGTATAAGGCTAACATCATAGAAAGTAACACAGTCCACTTGTATGATCATCAGTCATGCAAGCTGTGATTCTGAAAAGAACATTCCTTTAGGTCAAAGCTGGCTGAAAGGATTGATTTTAACATGCTTGACTAATCTTGCAGTTTTAATCAAGTTTACAGCAAACTCATGTTTCAATCTCAAGTTGTGAGCCAAAAGTGTATACATGATAGTGCTTATGGTAGCCCAGTATACTACAGGTTATCCAAACATACATCTTTTGGGTTCTGTGGATTTTATTCCATGATTTTTGAAAAAGGTTGTGAGGGTCATTTACCTGCATTATCCATCTCTTCTCATGCAGAGGAAGGATTTGGATATTTTTATTTAGGTCAAAACGATCGCAATGACAGGAAAAAGTCTGAGCAATCTTGTGAAATTGTTTGATGGTCCTGGGGGTAGAAACTTTCCTCTTTTAGCATGAGATTTCCTTTTCTCTTGACCCCTTCATGCCGCGAGTTACCCTTGAATAAGTATTACCAGTTTCAATATTTTGAAACACTTCTTATGGATCCATTATTAATACATTTAATGTTTGAATGAGAATTGAAGGTTAACTTCAATACCTTTTAACAATTCTCCTGGTAACGATACCAGATGAAGCATCAAAAATAAAGGAGTTTTAAGTTTGGTTGGCAAATGCCCAATTTCCTCTATCATGAAACGCATAATTTTATTTAGAGAAAAGACTTTTTCTATTATGTCATTTTATAAGAAGATAAGGCACGCTATTAGAAATGAGTCGTTACTGTGATTTTCCTTGGTGATGATCAAGTTCTCAGGTGTGAGTTTGGATAATCAGTAGTTGGCTGTAACGAGAGGGGAAAAAGCATGTTGCCATGTATCATCTATGCAGAACCTTCTGTGATAGCACCATTTTAACTACCATCACTAGAACAGCCTGTGTCCTCCCTTGTAACGTGAAATGTAAACGCGCAGGAGTAAGCATTGGGAAGATGATGAAAAAGATTGGTTTTGACAAATATTTACAAATAACTGCGAGCATACATGTATATTGCCTGGATCTCAGAGCACTTTGGTAGCCACATTGCAGCTACTTTGGCAAAAAGAATATCTTTAAAAATATTTGATGACATTTTCTTTGACTCATTGGTCACAGCTTTTACTAGTGGCATAAGAACCTTCTTCGCAGTGAAAACTTTCTGAAATTCATTAGTTTGATTTGCAATGTTTCTTTTTATTGCCTTACAATATATTGTTTTGCATTGCAGTATTGTTGCTTTGCAGCCATTGCAGGTCATTGTATTTCACTTCAGTACATTGAATTGCAATGCAATTCATTACAAGACATTGTTAGAAAATTGTAAATCGATACATTATATTATGCTTCCCGATATAATATTTTTTGTTGAGCATTTCTCTACGGTGCATGGTCCTGCAACGCATTTCAATACAGCACATAGTATTGCAATATATTTTACTACAGTACATTTTATTGGATTGTATTCACTGCAGTACATTGCATTGCATTGTATTTCACTAAGATACATTCAGGTGTAATTGTTGTGTACTAGTATTTCACTACAGTACGTACATAGCAGTGACATTGAATTTCACTACAATGCACTTAATTTTCTTCTTCCGCAAAGTGCTGTATTTGGTCATTGCGTATGTTCTGGTTATTCACTGTCAGCGTTGCATACTTACAGGACACAGGCTAGAGTGGTGATGTAAATTGTGTTTTTATATGAATTGATGTATCATGTGTGAATGATCCTCAGTCTGTGTGCAGTGTGACAGACCTCATAGTCATCTCATCATGGTGTTCATAATATAGAGATACAGTCACACGACTAGACCTATGCTAATTAGCTGGCAATAACGCCACCTTGCCACAACATCTTTATTGGAAATAAGGGTACTCCTGCTGTTATTACAGACTATAAGTGAGAGAGACAACTAGGGATAAGCACCTCTTCCTCTTACAGCTGGTAAGTCATGATTTAGCCTTAAGATGGCAGTAAAAAGCGATGATAATCGAAATTGTGAAATTTCCTTTTTTATCTCGATTCTTTGCATGGAAAAAGTTTCTGTGTAGACTTACAGCCCTGTCCCTTTCCTTATATGCCCATTCTATTTCCTTTTCCTCTTGTTTCCTCTAACAATGCAGAGCATTGCGAATCCATCCATAGTGACAATGGATATACACTGATGAAGACATACTACACCTTGAAGATACCATCAGTTAGGACCAGAAAATAACGTGTGTGACTGTGTCTTTCACTCGGTTTTACATGATATATATATCATTGCAATTCATGCTTGGTAAATATGATACTTTTAAATGACCCACTATGGGTAGTAGGAGACTGGGATTCTTATCTAGGTAAATTTGTAACGCATGAAGGGTGTGGATTTATGTCATTAAGAGTATCTCCCCTGTTCATGCCTGGTTAGCAAGATAATGCAGTCTGACAATTTTAGTTTTGTTTTAGAAATGAAGATGCAGTATTGAACATTTGCGTGTACTGTAACTTGCATATGTAAACAACTCAATTCAGTTTGCCACAATTTTTTCAGGATCTTTGCGTTTATATCGGAACTCTTTGGTACCCTGAGAATGAACCCTTAGAACACATTCATGTAAGAGTTACTCTTAACAATGTCTTTCAATGAATAGAACACTTTAGAAATAACCCATGAATTAGTGAAACATTTGAAGGAAAGTTGTCGGTGATGTTTGGATAAATGCTTCTTCGATATTCTTCTTCTAATGAAGGTCAAAGTTATGTAGTTCGTTTACGATATTGTGACATTCGTCAGGCTGTTTTTGATGCTGCAGGCGTGATTGGGTCAAGAACCGAGCCTACTATTATCATCATCCAGACACGGTTCTTGAGAGATGCTCGATTTTCTTTTCATATATATTTTGGTAATCTCAGACTCATGAGTGAATGAAGCGATGCGTGTTGCGCTCTTGAAGTTATGATCTCTGTATGCTGATTCAGCGACGTAATTGTGCGGTATACTATGTTATTAAGAAATGGATAATTATTAGGGGCCAGGACGGAAATCGTCCATACTACATGTGACCATCGTGCTGTTCACATGGCTGTACTCATGAAACAAAGGCGACGGCTCCATCACCTAGGCAATTCCACGGTTCCATATTTATAACTGTTATCTCATTTTATAAATATTTTCTACCCTGCCGTTTTGTATGTGTCTTTAGATGTAGTTGTGTGCAGTGTCACCTGGTGGTATGTTATGGAACTGTTGAAATACGGAAGAGTTCACTGTCCAAAGTCATTGATGTTAGACTTGAGCTCATTGAAGTGTAAGCACAAATGGATACAAATGTGAGTGATTGCATGATCGCAAAAAATCGCATCGTAAATCCACAAACTAGGTAATTGCTAATCCGTGAGCTCAGAACACGGCAAAGAACGTTAGCGAGTAGTTGAAATATCACGTAACTGGTTAGCACCTTTGCTGTATGGTTTCATTAACGACTAGTAGAAAAAAAAAGTTGTAATTCTTCAAGCGATGATCGTTGTACTCTTGGTAGTAGTGAGGTGTGAGGGATGATATTGCACATTCTTGTAGCTTGGGGTGCTGACCAAAAGGTGGCGCCACTATGTCGCCAACATGACTCGAGGTGCCACCTTTTATGCGTATTAGGCCTGTAAATAGTTATTACGCTTAGAAGCGATGACTTCATACATCCCAATCGATACCCTGAATGAATACATTGTCCTAACTTTTACTATGCATAGAAAATCCATTGGAAGGGCTCCTTACATGTTCCCATATTTACTAACAGTCATGTTTTTAGTGATTGCGCATTAAACAATGGATTAACACATGGGTCTGCAAAACTAGTAAAGTTGATATATATGAATGAAAAATGTTACTTAATAATTTTACTGAGGTATTTCTTAGATTATTGCTTCATTTATTATACCGACATGATAAAAACAACAACTTAAATATGCATTCATAAATGGCCCGGTACATTACTTGGGAAAGGAAAACAGAAATCTACTTCGATATTGCAAATGAGATTTATAATATGTACCTTATACAAAAGTTCGCTAGACACAATATCTTTGGAGCCCTACAGGATTTTGCATGCATGACAAATGAAAAAGGTAGTATTTTTGCATGATTTAACTAGCCATACTGATACTATACACACAACAATGGCCTTACATGTTTTCCTCTTCATAAGTGTTCACTACAAAGGGCACCCTTACAGATTGTCCCTATCCCTGAATTGTATATCATGGATGTATACCTAAACCTGAAGGCCTTATAACAAATCATCCTTAACCCATTAATGCTTAAGAGTAACTCTTTTAATTGTCGTCGGGATCTTCAATCGTTTTGAGAATAATTGGTAAATTAAGGATGATTTCAAAAACTATTTCAAGGAGAGTTGTTGGTAACGTTCTAATAAAATTTCTCCTTCAAATATTTTCCTAATCGTGCTTTATCCTGACTGATTTTATCAAAATTATCAGGCTCTTGGTCGCAGTGAGCATTAATGGGTCAACGCTTTCTCATCTAGAGTGTGCACCTGGTCTGAAAACTTACAACATAAATCATCACATGGAGTAATTTTTGAAAAATATTTGAAAAGGAATTGTTCAACCCATCAAAGACAATGTCTTTTATTCAAATATTTCCTTGGATATTACTTGGGATCAAGATATTTCCCTACAGGATAGACCCATGTGCACACTCCAGGTGTGAAAGGGTTAATAGTGTACACGTTAGAAGTTAACCTTTTCACCATCAAGCGTATTATATTTGTATATATAATGAGAGCCTCAACAGTAAGGTTTGAAGTGGATTACATAATGATTTGCAGAAATCCCATTTATTTTTATCAGAAATTTGTTCATAAATGTGCCTCGTCATCAAGTTACATACATGCTCTTCAGTTGTGAGATAATCTAGTGGGTACTGACCACTTTTGTGAAATTCTTCAGATAGGAATTTACCTTGTTCATCCAGAGTACACAGGTAATGTGTTTATTAGAAGGATTTTTTCAACACAAAGGGTAAAATGGGCAAATGTTACAAGAAAAGATTGTCATTTAAATTTTGGTAACAACTTCTTTCATTCAAAAATATAAAAATCCCAAAACATTTTCATAATATTAGAAAATTAACAGGAAAAATCGTAAGGGAACTTGCACAGAGTGGAATGTGAAGAACAATTTACACCAGGTTAGGGAAGACAAAATATCTTAATTTGAAAGATATATTCTTAGTTATGGCCAATCTGGAAAAGAACGAGGTTACGACATCCATTTATTATTAATTGATGACATTATCCTAGACAGTTGGTATAAATCATCACAAGAAAAAGGCAATGGTTGTTCAAACAGCTAGGCAGATTCTAGTTAGATTCTGATGTCATTGGCCCTAGAACCAGCTAGCTTTTCTAACAGCGTAATCTATGACGAGGTCAAACGGGTAACCCCCAATTGGGTCATGCTTTGCTCAGAGATTTTTTTTCTGAAGCCAGCGCCATTTTGCAGTCAGGCAAGGTCAGCTTACCCCAGTAGTCTAGTTCAGTTTGTCATATGTTTTAGTATATCATATGTTCGAGCAATAATCAAGAAAATAAAGTTTTATCTTCTAAGAGAAAAATGTGTTTGTTTTTTATTTTTCTTGATGCCCTTTCCAAACTGCATTTGTGTTGACCGCACACTCCAAAAATATTGTTGCATGTCCCTTGCCAGTACATGCATTCTATTACCGGGTATTTCCCAGCATTTTACTTCTCAATTTTTGGCAGTTTCTGAGCAAGATTCAATCCACACCGTAAAGCTGGTGTTTTAATATAGAGTAAGGTTTTTCCCCTGTACGGTACCCAGTGGCCAGTAGTTCGAAGTAAGAGGTAGAGGCGTTTCCAGCACATGTATTGAACCCTAGTACTGCTGTTGGCTACTTCGGCCAATACAAAATGATGCAAAAATCTTGAAAAATGACTGAAATCCTGGATCTTTCCAATGCGTACCAATATGACTGTTTAGAGGGTTTTCAAAAATATTTGCATCCCTGTGTTTTGGACGAAAGCAGCCTCAGCATTGGAAGAGTTAAAGCCAAAGCCCGGGGCGGGGGGGTGGCACTCAGGTACAGAGGGGGGCCGCACCCGCGTTACATATTTCGTGGAAGAAGGGGTCTTTTTTTAAGACCTCCGCATGTCCACGATTTTGTAAAATAAGGGTACTTTTTTGCACCCAGGTACGAAGTATGGGGGTCAAAATCCCCTTACAATCCACGAAATATATGCGGCTCTGACGCCGAGTGACTCCTGTAGTGACTGGGCTTCCAAGTTTGCCGCCGCCACTTACTGCCGCTAAACACGCAGAGGATTATAAAATCTAAAGTTAAAATACGTGTTCCCGTTCATCCAATGTCAGTGTTTTGATAAAAGAAGGGGTGTTTATTTAGTGGAAAAAGTCAGATTTTTTATTAAAATAAGGGTGCTTTTTTGGCCAAAAATCAGTGCTTTAGGGTTATTTCTTAATTTTAATAACGAGCGTATGCGTCCCCCTAATTACCGAAGTGCCTATCTAAGAGTACACAAGCACAAAACAAACAATATTAGCTGAATAGACCATGAGCAGCGCTAAGCCGCTTAGCGGTCCTGAAAGCGCACAGGTTGCTTACTTAGGACCAATATGGTTGCCTGCAAGTGCAAGGGTAGCTCTCTGTAATCTTTAAATCCCCTCAGGGTAAATTGTCAGGTCAGCTTTAAAAGCAAGGCATGTACATCATGTGTACCCATCTCCTCCACATTGCCATATTAAATCAGATATGCGTTTCCACCTACCATGCCATTTTTATATTTAAAAAATGGAATCAAGTTGATGCCTTGAAAACTATTAGGAAAAGCATAGTTGCCAAGGGGGGGGGGGCACTTGGGTATTTAGGGGGGCGCATACGTTCGTTATCAAAGTTTGTTATCAAAATACCCCTAAAGCACTGATTTCTGGCCAAAAAAGCACCCTTATTTTACTAAAACGCTGATTTTTCTGCTAAATAAACACCCCTTCTTTTATCAAAACACTGACATTGGATGAACGGGAACACATATTTTAACTTTAGTCATGTCACATATGTCATTAGATAGGGTATGGTATGCCCTCTAAAATGAGTAGTCACTTGTATCATGAAGTGTATTGTTCGAATTTTTATGGGCAAATCTTCTACCCCCAACCCATCTTTTTCCTCAGTATATTTGCCCTAAAATTGGTCTCCAGTCTAATCCTGGGGTAGTCTTAACCAATTCTAAAGAAAATTGACTGTGTCCCCAAATGGTGGCATGGTACTTTCATAAATCCCAGATACTCCCCTTTCATTTGAGAACAAGATAAAGGAGCTACTCGGTGGGATAATTAAAATTCCTATTTTGGGCTTTTGGCCGCTAGTCTAATAGCTTGTCCGCAAACTAGGGATTTCAGTGTATCTTGCTTCCAGAAAGAGGTGCAAAATAATTTTTCGATATACATTTATGACAACATTCAACTAGATTTATTTGTCCCACACAGAGACCAAATGACATAATTCGAAAAAGCTATGCGAGAGTTTTCTTTATACACACACAAACATATATATATATATATATATATATATATATATATATATATATATATATATATATATATATATATATATATATATATATATATATATATATATATATATATATATATGTGTGTGTGTGTGTTTGATTGATGTCAACATTTTATTATTTAAATCTCATTATATATATGAGGCGGGGCAATAGATTTAGTACTTTCCTTCACATTATTTTTGATATGTATCATATCTCGTCTTTTATGATATTTTCCTTATATCAAATATCAAGCATGTGCTAAAAATGTCATATTTTAATTCCCCTATTTTTTTATTTGCATTTTCACTTTTTCTTCTTTTCCCTCGGACTTATTTTCTATGATGGTGCAGGTGTGAACGACAGGAAAAAGGTTCTTTCTGCTATTTTCCTACATCTTATAGATGACGACAGATTTTTTTTTAAATTCCGCTGTTTTTCTGGAAAACGACAGAAAAAAATAATTCATTTTCTCCACAGTTTTTCCAAAAACAACAGGAGTAAAATAATATTATTTTCTGATGTATTTGGAAAATGGTGGGAAAAAATGTCGCCTATTTTTCTGCTGTTTTTGGAAAAACTGGAAAAATATTTTTTTTAATTCTGCCGTTCACATCTGCACCATCATAATTTTCTGACTTTAAAAAAGATACAAATTTTCCCCCAAAATATTGATATAAACAGGGAGTTTCTATCTTAAACTCCCTGATATAAACAAAGACACAATGAATTCTTTTACGTAGACATATCTTTATTTTCCATAAACACGTCTTACTCTCCCCGAAACAGATGATACATGCACATGCTTGCCTGCACACGCACCGAAAGAACAGTGTCCGCCTTTTCAATCGATCGTGGCATTCCATCTCTACCTTCATCTTTGCACAGCCTCGTTTTCGTATCGCCATAACAAGATGGAGTTTGTGATTTTGGCGCTCTGCCGCACTGGAAACGAGAGTGCATTTATGCGATAAGGTACGCGGAAAAGCCTTTACACATTACGTTATCATGCAGAATCAATACCTCTTTCATTTGTTAATGCTATGTGTAAATGTCACAAAATCTAAGCCATGATCAAACACGCAGAAGGGCCTTCACTTATAATGATTTTCAGATTCCAGGTAAAAATCTCTTGAAGAGTGGAGCGTTTGATTCATATTATGGTTAGAAATGACAGGTGTACTGTCGTTGTTCAATCTGTCAAATCTGCCTCATTTGTAGTCATTTGTAACACTTACACTCCCTGATCAAGTGCAGATTGTCAGAATGACCCTCATTAGTGCTGAAAGTGATTGAATTTTATAGGCAAGTCTGGGTAATTTAATTGAGTCTTGACTCTGAGATGGACTGAAATTGAGCACCTGTCTGTCATTTGCCTTTCAAAAATAACAACTGCTAATTGCAAACCAGTGACCCCTACTATGTGGATGGCTGACACCAACTTATTTTCTTAATAGAAACTTGTTTTTGTTAAAGTAACCTCACAATATTCATGTATTGATTAATTTGCTTTACAGATTTGAACAAATATATTAAAAAAAATCTCCCTGCAACAGGTGTATCTGACAGGCCATGGTTAGAAGTAGTGAGTATTTAGTTGTTTAGTTTTGTGAAAAAGGGTTTGCTTAGAGATTATATACATATCTGCCATATGCTCAAAGTTGGTATAGTCATACTGCTCATACATACTCGCATGCCAAATCTTTAAAATTAACTGTTCGGAAGTTAGTTTATACTTAAGGTATCCTGCTCAACATGGCAGGATATAACTTCGTTTTATGTTTATCAAAAATGAAATATGTCCACATGTCATGCAATTCTCCTGATGTATCAATGTAGAATAAACCAAATTGCATGTATTCCTTGTAAAAAATTGTACATGCAGATAAAAACTTGCAAGGTGGCCAACCCTGTCATCAAGCAAAACATGCATTTCTTACCTGAAATATTTCATCAAACTAATATTCTGAAACAATTATCTTGTATATTTCTATTGTTCCAATAATATGGATGTTATTAAAGGAATATTCTACTTATGATGGTGGTTTTAATTTAAAGAATAATTCACCATGGTGGCGCATTACTATTTGAGCTGAAAGTGTATCAGTTACTATATAATTTACATGTTACATATTCCTATGATTTCAGCAATTTGGATGTAGCATTAAGACTATTTCACGATGACGGTGCGGCCTGTACTTAAGCTGAAAGTGGATGAGTTGTTCCTGCGGTGGTTGAGTGAGAGTGAAACACAACAACACCTACGAGAAAACCTCAAACAACTTCTACGTGGAGAACCCCTTACACTTTCATCTCAACCTGCAGTTCCTCATACCAGTGAGTAGAGAGAGGAACCATCAGTTCTTAATACGCACACACACACAGATGTGTACACACACACTCACACACACACACACATATAATAATATACATATATATATATATATATATATATATATATATATATATATATATATATATATATATATATATATATATATATATATATATATATATATACATATATGTATATATATATATATATATATATATATATATATATATATATATATATATATATATATATATGTATATTATTATATATATATATATGTATGTATGTATATATATATATATATATATATATATATATATATATATATATATATATATGTATATATATATATATATATATATATATATATATATATTATTATATATATTATTATATATATATATATATATATATATATATATATATATATATATATATATATATATATATATATATATATATATATATATATATATATATATATATATATATATATATATATATATATATATATACAAATGCGGATGGAAAAGGCATCTTGAAATTAAGGAACAATTTCCAATGCAGTATCTGCATGAAATAAACTTAATTCAAAAATTTAAAATGGGACATCTTTATGTCAAGCACCTCTTTCATTGGAAGAAAACAATTTAGATTCTAGCAACAACTTTGAGGAAAAGGATTTGAACTTGTTATTTATTGAGCCTTTACACCCGGGGCCCAACACCAAGGTATTGCATTGTACAGCAAGTAAAAACTACTGAAATAAAACTGTTGATAGGTGATAATTGCTCAACATGACATGTACACATTCATGTGTCTACAATATAAATTTTGCAATTAAAATTAAATATAGCAGATTTAAAATGGAAGGTATATATTTTCTCTTGGACAAATACAAATTGGTGTTAACTCGCACTACTACTACTACTACTACTTTCATGCGGATTTACGGTGGAACAAGGTTAGTTGTCTTTAAGTCTTTATTGTTTTTGTATGTTTTGGCCACGTAATTTCGCAATATTTCACATTTGAAATAATCGATTATTTCAAATGCCGTTCGAATGGGTCGAGTCGGCCTCACCTCGACCAAATGCTCGAGTTTTCGATTAATCGTCCGACCACTAACTTCTACTACCTCTACTACTACTACTACTACTACTACTACTACTACTACTACTACTATTACTAGTGCTCGGATTCGTCGCTAAAAAACGGCTCGATCAATTGCTGAAACTGCCGAGCGATTAATCGACATATTACGAGCCCTAACAACTCATTGCACATGCGGTGAAATCAACTGCTGAGCTAAATTAATTGCTGTCAATCACGCTAATTTAGAACCGCCCCATGCCTGCCGAAGCCAATGAGCAACGTAAATTGCTGTCAATCACGCTAATTAGAACAGGCCCATGCCTGCCTAAGCCAATCACGTCCTGCTATCGTGCGATCTCGCTGGGATCCCACGTGGGAAAGACGTCAGCAAGACAAAAAAGATGGCGGATGATTGGCGATGTGGCTCGAGTGCTCGCCGCCGGCGACGATACGAGCAATAGCTCGAGCCGCCGATTGATCGTACTAGCTCTAACTACTACTACTACTACTACTACTACTAGTCTACTAGTCCTACTACTACTACTAGTACTACTACTACTACTACTACTACTACTGCTACTACTACTACTACTACTACTACTACTACTACTACTACTACTACTACTACTACTACTACTACTACTACTACTACTACTACTAGGGAGGTACACAGAAAAAATTTGTACTCGATGCAGAGCTCTGAATGATCACTGGTCTAATATACATGCAATGTTTTTTGCTTCAGCCAAATATGGGCGTCCGGCGTCTCCGCGCCTGCTGCGCCCGGGATCACCCTCGACTCCTCCGTGCTCCCCGACGCCCGGGAAAAGCATGAGTCCCAGGAGTCCCCGCAAGGTGTTTGCATCCAAGACCAACAATCGGGTGAGTCCATTATCATTCATATGTACAGTGCTCATTCAAAAAATAGGCTGAGTCCATTTTTCACGCGGTTCTATTTCTATAGTCATACGATGCATTTCTTGAGAATACTGTATACCGTGTTAATATTGCGGCAGTTTGATTAATGTGTACTTTGCACACCCATGGAGTTCGCATTTACTTGTACTGTTCAACACACTGGTATGTTCGCCTTTCATTCAACATAACGACCCTTCACGGCCTCTGCTGGTACTAAGTACAATTACGATGTAGACAACTTGCACACTCGAGTGTTTAAACACGCCGGTAACCACTAATCAGAGTTACTGATTGCAACCAACATAAAACCGTTCGTGGCTGGTGACGAAATACCGATTGCACTTGCCTATAATACTGGCCGCATCTGGCATCCCTTAGGGGCTGACCTGCTAGAATACAATAGCACCACCCTTCCCAGGAAGCCGGGTATGTTGCATACCCTTGGCCCCCTCACACAGCTTGAGCTGGAGGTTATCAATGTGCAATAATTGGAACTGCACATCAATGGCAGTTATCTGCTGAGTGTATTATTTCATATGCGCAATATTAACACGGTATACAACTTATATGTATGCTTGTAGTTATTCTCAAATATTTGTTAAAACCAGTCTTTTTCATTATCTTCCCAATGCTCGACCTGAGCCTTTACATTTCACGTTTCAAGGAAGGACACAGGCTGTTCTAGTGATGGTAGTTAAAATGGTGCTATCACAGAAGGTTCTGCATAGATGATACATGGCAACATGCTTTTTCCCCTCTCATTAAAGTGAACTACTGATTATCCAAACTCACATTGAAGAGTTCCCATATAAACAAACGCAAACATACCAAAATAGCTTTCACTAAATAAGTTAGCCAAACTTTGTCACTTTGGTTGGACGATCATCGATTATAATTGATAATCGATCGGTCGCCTCTGTTTTACTGATTTATCGATTACGAAACTGGCAATCGATAACAATCGGAAAAGATGACATCTAGCGACAAAAATAGAACTAAATGACAGACAATTGTCAGCTTTCTTGCTATGAAACTAAGCCCCCAAAACACTTCGAAACAAAGTTAGGTAGGTGCTAATAGCAAGTAATTGCCATAGACTATCACTACGTTTTAGGCTCTAGACCTCTAGTACCCAATTACTGAAAAAGTGCGAAAAATTGATTATGATCGATAATCGATTGGTTTGCTGCAACTGATTTGTCGATTGTTTTCTTACTGAAGCTAGAAAATTTTGAAATCATAAGTGTTTCTGAGTTCTGACATATTTTTATGTCTGGTATAGGATCAGGGTTCGACTTCCCCAGGGGCCCGGGGGCATATGCCTCTAGATTTTGTTGTGGGCCACTAGATTTTTCAGACTAGGGGCCCAAAATAGTGTGAAAAATCAAAAAAAATCCGGTTTTTGACCACTAATTTTCATCGGAAGACTTTTTTTGGCCCCTAGCCTGAAATCTAAGTGTCAGACCCTGAGGATTACATTAAATCATCAGCTGCCCTCCTAAGGGCCTGGCTAGGCAAATGGTATAACTATGACTATATGGAAAACACTTTATGGGTGCATTTCACATAACACCATATGATGTATGCACTCATATGTTTTGCCCTAGATCTATGAATGTAGTCACCTATGAATTGCTGCTGTTAGTATGTTATAATTAATGTTGAACTTTGAATATAGATGGCACTGGCTGTTGGCCCAACATAACTACATTGGCTAACCAAACGGACTGTTACAAGTTTTGTATTGTTAGTGTTCAGTTTGGCCAATAGATGGCTCTGTAGCATACTCTATTTAATGCTGACCTTTTGGCTGAATGGGATTTTAATATGACATGTTGATGAACAGCTGGCCTCTCAGTCTGATTAAGGATGATGAGTAATTAGTGCTTCATTTATGAGTGGCCCTGGCATGTGTATGTTTTATGACTCCCAGAATGGCACCAATATTAAATGGCCCCAATATTAAAAGTGGTTTATTTTTGTCCATTTGTGCTCGCAGTTAATGTATACCTGCACCGAAAGGTGGACAATATCTTCTATTGCCTTATCATTATCATTAACTGCTGATGGCAATTATTGTGGAGCTGTGACAGGTGTTTTCCAGCACTCAACATCAAGTAGTTTTATACCAATAAATGAGAAAGCTGGACATTACAGACAGATTGAACATAAGCGCCCAAAACCTGACATCCTTTTGTAGGTGCGAGCATCAGCTGGTATATGGTACTAAGGGCTCACAAGTGTTGGATAATAGGTTAAAACATGTAGTAAAGTCCAGCCTAGTTCTCAGGCCGAGTTAGATTTATAAGTATAATGCCAATAGCCCAATACTGTACCATACTAGATGGTAGGTAGGTTTAATGTCTATCCAACTATAGATGGCAGCACTGTTGCCAGGGATTACAGTTAGAAACTCCTCAAATGCAGCTCTAGTGGCTCCCCCTTGGGGAATTATACGGAACTGACCCTGGACTCAAATCAACTCATGGTAGTCCATTGAGTATCAGGAGACAGCTACTTAACCCTACTAATGCTGAGGCCAACGCACAAGGACACAGATTTTTAAAAACCATCTCAACCCTGTCATTTTGGTATTCATTGGAAAGCCCTCACTGGTTACTCTGAGACGAGTACCCACGTGCCAGGGTTTTAGTCATTTTTTCAGGTTTTTTGCATCATTTTGTATTGGCCAAATTAGCCATCAACAGCATAATGATAAAGGGCAATACAACTTGTAGCAAGTCTGAGTGAAGTCTAGTAGCTAGGCTAGCTGTAATGATGATAGTCTGTGGCCACATGGAGGTCATTACGGGGAGACCCACATCCCAGGTCTCTCCCCTGAGACCATAGAGCCAGAGGGGACACATTCCTCTACTGATCCACTCCTGTCTGTCATCACACTAACACTGAAATACACACAGACAGTCCTACCCTCGCAGCAGGGCTTGTTTCCTCTCTCACCATGCTTCTGAAACAGACACAGACAGTGCTACCCTCGCAGCAGGGCTTGTTTCCTCTCACCATGCTTCTGAAACAGACACAGACAGTCCTACCCTCGCGGCAGGGCTTGTTTCCTCTCACCTCGCTTCTGAAACAGACACAGACAGTCCCTTCCTCGCGGCAAGGCTTGTTTTCTCTCTCACCATGCTTCTGAAACAGACACAGACAGTCCTACCCTCGCAGCAGGGCTTGTTTCCTCTCTCACCATGCTTCTGAAACAGACACAGACAGTCCTTCCCTCACGGCAGGGCTTGTTTCCTCTCTCAACATGCTTCTGAAACAGACACAGACAGTCCTACCCTTGCGGCAGGGCTTGTTTCGTCTCACCACTCTTCTGAAACAGACACAGACAGTCCTACCTTCACGGCAGGGCTTGTTTCTTCTCTCACCACGCTTCTGAAATAGACACAGACAGTCCTACCTTCACGGCAGGGCTTGTTCCCTCTCTCACCATGCTTCTGAAATAGAAACAGACAGTCCTACCTTCGCAGCAGGGCTTGTTTCCTCTCTCACCACGCTTCTGAAATAGACACAGACAGTCCTACCCTCGCAGCAGGGCTTGTTTCCTCTCACCATGCTTCTGAAACAGACACAGACAGTCTTACCCTAGCGACAGGGCTTGTTTCCTCTCTCACCACGCTTCTGAAATAGACACAGACAGTCCTACCCTCGCAGCAGGGCTTGTTTCCTCTCACCATGCTTCTGAAACAGACACAGACAGTCTTACCCTCGCAGCAGGGCTTGTTTCCTCTCTCTTACCATGCTTCTGAAACAGACACAGACAGTCTTACCCTCGCAGCAGGGCTTGTTTCCTCTCTCTTACCATGCTTCTGAAACAGACACAGACAGTCCTACCCTAGCGGCAGGGCTTGTTTCCTCTCACCACACTACTGAAACAGACACAGACAGTCTTACCCTCGCAGCAGGGCTTGTTTCCACTCACCACGCTTCTGAAACAGACACAGACAGTCCCTTCCTCGCAGCAGGGCTTGTTTCCTCCCTCACCACGCTTCTGAAACAGACACAGACCGTCCTACCCTCGCGACAGGGCTTGTTTCCTCTTTCACCATGCTTCTGAAACAGACACAGACAGTCTTACCCTCGCAGCAGGGCTTGTTTCCACTCACCACGCTTCTGAAACAGACACAGACAGTCCCTTCCTCGCAGCAGGGCTTGTTTCCTCCCTCACCACGCTTCTGAAACAGACACAGACCGTCCTACCCTCGCGACAGGGCTTGTTTCCTCTTTCACCATGCTTCTGAAACAGACAGAGACAGTCTTACCCTCATGGCATGGCTTGTTTCCTCTTTCACCACGCTTCTGAAACAGACACAGACAGTCTTACCCTCATGGCATGGCTTGTTTCCTCTCACCACGCTTCTGAAACAGACACAGACATTCCTACCCTCGCAGCAGGGCTTGTTTCCTCCCTCACCACGCTTCTGAAACAGACACAGACCGTCCTACCCTCGCGACAGGGCTTGTTTCCTCTTTCACCATGCTTCTGAAACAGACAGAGACAGTCCTACCCTCGCAGCAGGGCTTGTTTCCTCTCACCACGCTTCTGAAACAGACACAGACAGTCTTACCCTCATGGCATGGCTTGTTTCCTCTCACCACACTTCTGAAACAGACAGAGACAGTCCTACCCTCGCAGCAGGGCTTGTTTCCTCCCTCACCACGCTTTTGAAACAGACACAGACAGTTTTACCCTCGCAGCAGGGCTTGTTTCCTCTCTCACCACGCTTCTGAAACTGACACAGACAGTCCTACCCTAGCGGCAGGGCTTGTTTCCTCCCTCACCACACTTCTGAAACAGACACAGACAGTCCTACCCTCGCAGCAGGGCTTGTTTCCTCTCACCATGCTTCTGAAACAGACACAGACAGTCCTACCCTCGCAGCAGGGCTTGTTTCCTCTCACCTCGCTTCTGAAACAGACACAGACAGTCCTACCCTAGCGGCAGGGCTTGTTTCTTCTCACCAAGCTTCTGAAACAGACACAGACAGTCCTACCCTAGCGGCAGGGCTTGTTTCTTCTCACCAAGCTTCTGAAACAGACACAGACAGTCCTACCCTAGCGGCAGGGCTTGTTTCCTCTCATCACGCTTCTGAAACAGACACAGACAGTCCTACCCTAGCGGCAGGGCTTGTTTCCTCTCATCACGCTTCTGAAACAGACACAGACAGTCCTACCCTAGCGGCAGGGCTTGTTTCTTCTCACCAAGCTTCTGAAACAGACACAGACAGTCCTACCCTAGCGGCAGGGCTTGTTTCCTCTCATCACGCTTCTGAAACAGACACAGACAGTCCTACCCTAGCGGCAGGGCTTGTTTCCTCTCATCACGCTTCTGAAACAGACACAGACAGTCCTACCCTCGCGGCAGGGCTTGTTTCCTCTCATCACGCTTCTGAAACAGACAGACAGTCCTACCCTAGCGGCAGGGCTTGTTTCCTCTCATCATGCTTCTGAAACAGACACAGACAGTCCTACCCTCGCGGCAGGGCTTGTTTCTTCTCACCAAGCTTCTGAAACAGACACAGACAGTCCTACCCTAGCGGCAGGGCTTGTTTCCTCTCATCACGCTTCTGAAACAGACACAGACAGTCCTACCCTAGCAGCAGGGCTTGTTTCCTCTCACCACGCTTCTGAAACAGACACAGACAGTCCTACCCTCACGGCAGGGCTTGTTTCCTCTCACCACGCTTCTGAAACAGACACAGACAGTCCTACCTTCACGGCAGGGCTTGTTTCCTCTCACCACGCTTCTGAAATAGACACAGACAGTCCTACCCTCGCGGCAGGGCTTGTTTCCTCTCACCACACTTCTGAAATAGACACAGACAGTCCTACCCTCGCGGCAGGGCTTGTTTCCTCTCACCACGCTTCTGAAATAGACACAGACAGTCCTACCCTCGCGGCAGGGCTTGTTTCCTCTCACCACGCTTCTGAAACAGACACAGACAGTCCTACCCTAGCGGCAGGGCTTGTTTCCTCTCTCACCATGCTTCTGAAACAGACAGAGACAGTCCTACCCTCACAGCAGGGCTTGTTTCCTCTCACATCACACTACTGAAATAGACACAGATAGTCCTACCCTCGCAGCAGAGCTTGTTTCATCTCATCACACTACTTGTTTCAGTGAGGAGCTGGTTTGGCTTCTAGAATTAAGATAGTGTGCCCAAGGCACACTATCCATGCTAGAGTGTATTGAGGCATGCACCCACCGAAATTGGGCACTAGAGGTCTAGAGCCTAATATTAAGTGATAGTCTAAGTAGTGTTGGGACGATCATCGATTATAATCGACGCTTACTCGGTTACCTCTTTCATAATGATTTATCGATAATGAAACTGGTTATCGATAATAATCGGAAAATACGACACCTAGCGGCGAAACATGAAACAAAAAAACGGCAAGTTGTCAGCTTTCTCGCAATGAAACTTAAGCTCCAAAACACGTGAAAAGGTAGTAAAAGTGTTCCAAAATGTAAAAAGATTATTGGTCTTACGAATCATATACTGGTATTCAGGTACCAATCCAAATTATGCATGTTGGGGATGCAAGCTGGAGCAGATCGTAAGAGCTTATTTGGTGCACTTTCACTCTTTCTAAGGAGTGTTACAAAAGGTGCACATGTTTCAAATTTTGCACTCTAGGCCTGTACCCAATTACCGAAAGAGTGCGATGAACTGATTATGATCGATAATCGATCGGTTGGCTGTAACTGATTATCGATTACGAAATTGCAACCGATTCCCAACCCTAAGTCTAAGACAATTACTTGCTATTTGCACCTACCTTAAATTCGTTTTGAAATGTTTTTGGAGCTTAGTTCCATAGCAAGAAAGCTGACAATTTGCCTCTCATTTAGTTCTATATTTTGCCACTAGGTGTCACCTTTTCCGATTATTATCGATTGCCAGTTTCCTAATCGATTAATCAGTAAAAGAGAGGCTAACATTTGATTACGGATTATGATCGATGATCATCCCAACACTAGGTGTAAGTGTATTTGCCCTCCCCAAATTTCACTTCTAATATGATTACAAATGTCCACATATTCTAATGTTATTTCCTACCCTGAAGCTGAAACACAATTGTGCAAAAACATCAGAATTAGATTTAAGGAATCAGTGTGCTGATATCATAGCTTTTTTCCCTGGGTTACTCAGTTATCAAAACTAGAGGAACATTTCAAAATGGAAACAGTATTTCCATGCATTAATCATTATAAAGTATGTAGCAGCAGAACATGGGGGCGAATACCTTAGCATTTTGAAATGGAAAAAAATATTTTGATATATTTGTACTTTAAAATGGAAACCATATTTTGCATTATTCATTCACAATAATATGCAGAACAAGGCAGTTGTATTTTGAAATGGAAATCATATTTCCTTTGTCACTCATTCACAAGTTAGAAACACCAAAACAGGGCTGTTAATGTTCTTGTACATAAAATGGTAACCATGTTTTGCATTACTTATTCACAATAATAGGCAGAACATTGCAGAAGTATTTTGAAAATGAAAACTTTACTTCATTGGGGCAGTTGGTATTTTAGTATGGAAACCGTATTTTGTATTACTCATCCATAATATAAGGCAGAACAAGGGAGTAGTATTTTGAAATGAAATCCATACTTTGTATTACTCATTCACAATTATAAACAGAAGGTATTAGTGTTTTTGAAATGGAAACTATATTTTGTATTACTCATTCGCGATGATAAGCAGAACAAGGTAGTAGTAGTATTTTGAAATGGAAACCATATTTCCTTGCGTTACCGAGCCACAAGTCAGAAGCTCCGAACAGGACCATGATTGTTTGTCAGGGGGAAGGTATTCGCCCGGTGATGGTGACAACGTAGGATGTAGGTCGCTCATATTTGTCGGTCGTTTTATCCCCCTGTCACTTTCAGGGTGATGCGCCTGACAGTAAATCTCACCTCTCCTGAATGGCCCTGAATGCTACCCGTGTGCCCCGCAAGAGGAAGAGAAATAAACGTTTGTCACTTTCCCCAGATGGTTTTGTTATGAGAGGCAACACTCGCCCCGCTATCGTACTGAGAGGGGCTGTTTATTTGTTTGTGCTGCTGATGATTAAAAACACAAACAGTTTGTGATATGAAAGCACAGGCATTTTTTATTGCCTTCATTTCGTGAGCTTTTGTAAGGACTGTTCCGGTGCAAGTTTCTTTGTCCTAAATGCAGATAGTGTTCACTGGAATACTGCTGGTATGATGATGATAATGATGATGATGATAATAATGATGATGATGGTGATGATGATAATGATGATGATGATGATAATTGTGATGATGATAATGATGATGATGATGATGATGATGATAATGATGATGATGATGATGATGATGACGATAATTGTGATGATGATGATGATGATATAAATGATGATAATGATGATGATAATGATGATGGTGGTGGTGCTGATGGTTGTAGTGGTGGTGGTGGTGATGATGATGATGATGATAATGATGATAATGATGATGGTGGTGGTGCTGATGGTTGTAGTGGTGGTGGTGGTGATGATGATGATGATAATGATGATAATGATGATGGTGGTGGTGCTGATGGTTGTAGTGGTGGTGGTGGTGGTGATGATGATGCTGATGATTATTATGGTGACAAAGGTGATGATGATGATGATGCTATAAAGATTAGGATGTGGGGTGTGGACGTTGATGATACAATTATACAACTATGAATACAAGTACTACTGTAATTACGTGTACATCATACTGGTAGTAAGTTAGGAGTTAGGAGATGGCAGGAGGAAGTGGATGTAATGTAAGCTAGTTTGACAGTGCCTGCTGTGTGCATATGGGACCACAGCCGAAGATAGAGAGGGTGCCGGTCGAATGGCAGCACTGGGTGCCGCAGAGAAGAGACTGATCAAAACTGCCCTGGCAGCTAGGGTTTACTCTGTAAAATTATTACCAACTTGAAATAAAGAACATCCTTCCATATAATGTTGAGAGAGAGAGAGAGAGAGAGAGAGAGAGAGAGAGAGAGAGAGAGAGAGAGAGAGAGAGAGAGAGAGAGAGAGAGAGAGAGAGTGAATGAGAGTTGAAGAGTGGGAGAAAGAGAGAGAAAGAAGGAGAGAGAGGGAGATGCACAGGGGTGTCACAGAGTAGCGGTGCTCCTGCTCTACGCTGTTTGCTGTTGCTTCGGTAGTAGTGAGAGTGGGATGAACTCGATAGAGGCTAGGGAAGGACTTGTAATCATACACCCGCTACGTCACAGCCTAAAGGGGGCACAGCAACATTTGATATGCTACTTCCTGGGCCACACAGATAACACACAGACAGAGTAACATGAGTATCCAACCAACTTTGCCTGAGGGCGATCAAGTATACATGTTCAGCGATCACACTTGATGCATGAGGGCCCTGCAATGGGGATATGTAGAATTTTATTCTGGAGGCACTCCAGAGTGGGAGTAAACTTTCTGCAACAGCTTGAGTCTGTCAGGGTCTGTAGCATGGTTGAGCTGTTTGGACCCAGTTGAAGTAATTAACTAGTGGACCATTTTGAGATTCGCTCTCGAGTCGAGTTCAGTTCCTGCGAGAGGATCGCGGGGAGTGGGACCCCGAAAAAGAAATCTCAGCGCCTCCGAATCAGCGCCTCTCGATTCAGCATCGTTGTTGTCGGAGGATCGTGGTGGGACTGTGAAGTTGGTGTGCCGTGTATGTTGTTATCAGTAGGCTGCTGCTGCTGCTGTTGCTGCTGCTTCGGAGGCAGGCCAGTTGCCTGAGATGCCATATTTGGAGCCCATCATTTGGTAAACTTGCATCGGCACATGTTGAACCCAACCTTGAGCAGCCATGATGTTTTCCACAGCCCCAGCTTGGCACTGAGGCCTGTACAGGCGGAACAGAGAGACTTGCACAGGAGGAGTCTACCTACCCCCCCAAGCCAGCTCTTTTTAATCTGAAACACCCCCTGGATTATCTCAAGTCACTGGATTATCATAAAGTGGTGGAATATCAGTATGAAGTTAGTTGGTGAGAGGATTTCTAGTGCTGGAAAGTGAGTTGTTGTAGTTGTGAATAGTGTGATTCTACTCACCCCCCAAGCAGGCATATCTGAATCCGAAACAGCCCCTGGATTATCTCTCTCAGATCAGTGGATTATCATTGTGGTGGAGTATCGCTATGAAGTTTGTTGGTGCTAGGAAATTGAGAAGGATTTCTAGTGCTGGAATGTGAGGAGTTGTTTCGGTTGTGAATATTGTGTGCAGGTCTCGCTTCCAAGCTGGTTTTCAACACCAGAGTGGAGAGGGAGGAGGGAGGGGGGTGGTGGAGGGGTAGGAGAAGCGGGAGCATGCAGAATAACTATGCCCCCATCAAGTATGTCCATTCTAAGATCACCGTCTACCACAGTAGCAAGGTGGATCAGAAATTCCGCCGCGCCATCCACAGCTGCGCCATCTGCAATCTCCACGGTCTGCGCGAGCAAGGCGTGGACTGCGGCGCAGTGCATTATGGGATATGCACGGCCGTGGTCCTTCCGCAGACCGTCCTCAAGACGCCGCACGCCACCGTGCGCATACAGGCCGGCCCGACGCCGAAACCGCACTTTAAAACCATCAAAATACGCCATGCCGACAAACCTGTCGTGCAGAATCTAGTCAACAGAGTCACTCAGGATCGGCCGATATTTCAGGATAACCTCAAACCGAAAGTCCAGGAGCGCCAAGTGATAAAGGCACAAATTGTGCCAAAAGTGCCCCCTATTGTTAATGCCCATGAATCGACGACGAACAACGTGGCCTACCTGCCACATGCGGTCAAAGTGAAGAATCGCGTGATTCTTCATCACGTTAATCAAAATCATCGATCGGGGAACAATGTGCAATCTCCGTCTCCCTCTCCTTCTCCCTCTCCTTCTCCCCAGCCCCTCAAAGCCAAAGATACCAAAATCCCCGTCAAAGCCAAAGTCCAAACTAACGTCCTGCTCAATCAGGGGAACAGTAATGGAACAGTTGACAGCCCTGACGCAGCGTCCACCTCCAGTCCAATTAAACAAAGCTCAACCAAAATACAGGTAGGTCTCAATCTCATACTTGTCATATATATGTATACCTCTAAAAACCTGCAAGTCCATTCATAGTTCCAACCAAAAAGCAGGTATGTCCTTATATCATACCTTTCATAAACATGTGGTATATGGTATACTTGTCGTCCTAAAAGGTCCAATCATAGTTTCATACATGTATGTCCCAATATTATACCTGTCATAAATGTATCTAGTCACCTTATAGATGAGCCATTTGAAAGGTTATGGGAGAACAGTGTCCATAACAAGCCCAGTCGTATTTTCAACCCAAGAACAGGCAGGTCACAATAAACCAATGCAGGGCTCGACATTGATGCTTGCCCCGTTGCCCTGGGCAAGTATAATATGTAAATTATATCTGAAGGGCAATTGAAAACTGTATCTTGCTTGCCCCACTGGGCGAGTGGGCTGTATATATTTCTGGTTGTATATGACATCCCAGCTTATACTAGAAAATATGGTTTCACATGCCAGCACCATGTTCTACTTGGTTATAAATGAAACATTATAAAACGTACAATTTTTCAAGGGCAGGTGAAAGTTGGAGTAGGGAAAGTAAAAGTTGAATCTCACTTGTCCTACTGGGCAAGTTGCCGCAAAAGTTAATTTTGTGCCCTGGAATGTTTTATATATCTGTAGCCACCTTAATGAAGCTAGGTGAAGAGTGTGAGGAAGTAATTCTAAAACCAAAACCAAAACCAAAATGCAGATACACAATCCTCCTTGTTCACTGTAGACTATGTTCATTATGTGCAGGATATTGGGGAGTGTAGGTTACCATGAAAGAATACACCCTTCACTTACATAGTATGGAGAGATTTTGCATTGTATCAAAAGATGTTTTATATAGTTTCTATGGTATAACAGAGTAGGATTTGAATATGGCATATTTGATATAATACTAATTGATATAACACTAATTGGTGCACACCCACCCCCCCCCCCCCCCCCCCCCAAAAAAAATAAATAAAATAAAATTAGGGTAGGTGTGAAGAAGACACCTTTGGCTGTAATTGCCCGACACACAGGTTACCAAAGGTGTTTGGGTAGACACCCTACATTAATTACCCATTCATTCTAATGACAGCGTGCAACATTACCACTTGCCCAGTCGCAAGTTGAAAGGGAATTTGTCAAAAAAATGGCAATGGGGCAAGCCGAAGAAGATCCTAACTTGCCCCGCTCGGCAAGTAATGTTATGAGAGTTGTTGCTGGTTTTCTGATTAATTTTTCTCCTGCAAATATTTTCCCAACTATGCTTTATTCTGAAAGATTTCAGCAAAATTGCCAGGGTGCTTTTAGCAATGATAATAATCTTTATTTCATTAGGATAACACAGTCAAATACAGGATTTGATTTGCTGTGCCATTGTCATATTTAAAGATAAGGGATACCATATAATAGTGTCTACGAGCATGCTCTCACCTGTAGTGTGATGCAGGGGAGGATGAGAAGGAGGTAAGGGTATTGTCCCCATCACTGTCTCCTTATTGTCCTTATCAATAATAAGGTCATTGTTACTCTGCCATTGTACACAGCCTCTGGGGAGAACAATGAAAAACCAACACTGCTTTTTTTCTCCAGTGATTTAGAGGTTTTGAACAATCCCTTGTAGGTCATATTTGATGGATTTTTCACAAAGGCTATGAAGCTGTGAGGTAGAGGGCTTTCAGGGTTGACTGGCCTGGCCATGCTTCAACAGTCACGCCAGCCACAGGTGATTGACACCTTAAAAGAGTGCTATCACTATTATGGGACATCATTGGGAGGATAACGACAAGAGTCAATTGCTCCTACAGTATTTTGTTTGGAGAATTATTGTCACAAACAGTTTGTATGTATTCATGTATATATGCATATATAATATATATGTATTATATATATATACACATATATATATACATATATATATATATATATATATATATATATATATATATATATATATATATATATATATATATATATATATATAATAATAATAATAATAATAATAATAATAATAATTGATATTTGATATAGCGCCCTTTCCACCTATAATGTTCAAAAGCGCTTTAGAGTCATTGGACAGTTGTCATGGTCCATATAGTCAATTAATCTCCTTTCGAAAAAGCAATGTTTTCAGCTGTTTCTTGAAGTTTTGCACACTATCAGCAGCCTTGATGTTGTCAGGGAGCTCATTCCAAAGGCGTGGTGCATAGGCACAGAATGCTCTGTCACCAAACATTTTCAGATTAGTGAGTGGTATCTGTAATAAGTTCTTAGTGTTTGATCTTATATATAGAGTCCTTGTATTAGCTTGTTTGACTAACAGTTCCCTCAAGTATAGAGGGGCACATGCATTTGAAAGTCAAAAGCAGAATCTTGAACTCAATCAGTGAAGATCTTTATATATTTATATATATATATATATATATATATATATATATATATATATATATATATATATATATATATATATATATATATATATATATATATATATATATATATATATATATTGAAATATAATGGTACTACCAACTACTGCATACCCTGATACTATATCATTGATTCACCGGAAAAGATGCAGGTTCATCTTTATCAAGTTTTTTTGTATCCTGCATATCTTAAGCTTACCAATTACACATGCTGAAGTTATGCGTATGTCAGAAATTGAAATAGTTCTGCTTATTAACCCATTCATGCCCATAGATCCCATGGGTAGATATTTTGCCACAATGATTTATGAATATCAGGGCATCCATTTGGAATGAAGAAGACTTATTAATCATGAGGATTTCATGTTTTTGCCCCAGGACAGTGACATGTATACAGATAGAGGTATAAACATGTACGTAGTAGTAGCATGCCAAAGGTACGAGTGGTAGTAATATATAGAGCATGAGCCGCTGCTGAGATATTTATGTTGAACCCAGGACAATAAGGTCATGTACTCTTTCTTATTATAATCCCAGTTACAGTGTGGGTTGGAGGGAGTTTCTTGAACCGGCCTTGTCAAATCCAAATGTTGATTTTCTTGCCGAAAATATGTTTGCTTAAAATCAAAAGGTTAGAACAACTTAGCTATTAAAAAGAACCGGCAAACTCTAGACACTGGAATCCTGGATACATGCCTGAAGAGTCTTTTTTAAAGCTGCTAGACGACTTTGATAAAAACCTTTATAGGCAAAAATATTGTTTGAAAAATGTTTGCAGGAAACCTATTAATCAGAGCACAAACTGCAACTCTTCTTCAAATGTTTGGTAAAATAATTTTCAATTTTCAATGTATTGTCAAAGGGGTCAAGTCTGTAGCAGCCCTGAAAGGTCAGTCTGTTTTGGGGAAAACTTTTTAATGAAATAAATAAAGAAAGAACGGAAAGCATAACTTAACTGACGTCTCTCCTCAAAATAATGAAAAACAAAGTTATTTTCAAAAATTAGGCCTATAACCTTACCTACCCATTTTTTTGGCCTTACCCTAAATCATTTTGTGACTTTTTGAATCAAAAACATGGTATATGCCAAATGAAAACATGAACAGCTCAACTAATATGAGCCTACCATTTATCACTAAAAATATGTCTTTAAATAAAACCATTTACCTATCTGCCTACCCTAATTTTTCTTGGTGTCTCGCAGGAAACAAACAAGATATATATTTTTTAGGCCTTAACTTGATACTTTTCAGAAGGGCTCTTGGGATGAAAGGGTTAAAACAGGTGTAAACAACATACCTTCACGTGGTCCTCTCAAGCGAGAGGGCATCGGAATTGTTTACTAAATATAAACAGCGTGACTGCATGTCAAACAGGTGCAGCTACGCGCTCAAAGGAGAAATAAACCCCATATGGTATAGGGGTTAGGGCTGCACACCGGAAACCGGTTGCAGACCGTAACCGATCATTAGGCTGCCTAATGATAATGAAAACCGTCCCAAAATAAATCGGTTTGAAAAACCGATAAAGCAGCTATGAGGAAACTGCCTTACCTTACTGTTGACATCGCTCCGAGCACTTCCTAAGCCGTGATTCAATAAAACAATGGCTCGGCATTGGCATAAATACTTTCGTATTTAATTCTTAATGGATAATTCGTTCAAATTTAATATTCTATGGCAAAATAAAACTCATAATAATCAAATATACGATTCTGTTTTATTCAAAGAATTTGAAATCATATTTCATGGAAAAAAAACAACAGGTTTTGAATACGAAAGTTTGGCTATTTTTCAGAAGTTCGTCCCACGCGGTATCGTTAAAAAACCGTTAAGAAACCGTATCGTTTCAAAGTTATCAGTATCATATCAAATCGTTAATTCTTAACGGTGTGCATTAGGGGTGCTACTCTCAAACAACCCTATATACCCAGGTTATACCCAGGTCGGGAGAGGGCGCCTGGCTTAGCGTACAAATACCTCTACCCATAGTCTTTAGGGTATCATTTATTACTATTATGTCAGGGCTCGAAAATATATTTTTTTCCAGGGAGCCCAATTGTATCTTCAAAAGCTACCTTATGAGTTGTGTTTAGAAACCAGTAGATCTTTGGGTTACCTGCAGAAATTTAAGGGAGCCGCAGGAGAATTCAAGGGAGCCCTGGGCTTCCGGCACCCCCCTTATTTTGAGCCCTGTATGTATAAGAGAAGGGGACTAGTAGTTTGCAGGGGCTCTACTGTCTACCAACCCCCTATACCTGGGTCAAGGCTTAGTGTACAGTAGTGAACCTATACAGGCTTAAGGGTTTCTTTTATTCAGGGTAAGGGAAGGGTGCTAGTGGGTATAGGGATACCACTCTCTAACAACCTGTTATACCCATGTTAAGAGAGAGCACCTGGCTTAGCATGCACATACCTATATACTTAAGTGTGGTAAACCCACACAGTCTTGAGGGTTTCTTTTATCCAGAATGAAAGAAGGGTGCTCTGTGGGTATACAGACAGGTCCTCTCTGTTGGCTTACCAGAATATCAGGGGGAGTATCTATGGATGGTCCTTGGACAGGCTCAACAGTAAAAGTAGCTTGTAATTTACTCAAGGGTTAGTAAAAATCTCAGGGCTAGTAGTTGCAGTTCCAATACTTGACAATCGCCTCTACCCAAGCAATTGTTCAATCTCTCAATTAATCTTCCTCAACCTTCTACTAGTGTCCAATACCCTCACCAGGGCAGGTCCAGGTATTTTGGGGGCTCTTCCTATATAGGGTGGGGAGTCATCATTGGTTTTGTACAAAACTAAAGGAAAGTGACACTTCTGAGCAAGAAAATCAACTTTTGAAAATTAGAAAGGGGTTTTCATGAACCCCTTGAACCTCCTCTGTATCTGTTACTGACCCTGACCGTAATGGCCTAATTTGGGGTTGCACCTGGATGCCCATTATTGGGGTGCAACACCCTGAGCCAAGGGTTATCAGGGTATGTTGCTAAGTGGTTATACCGTATCATCACCCTAACAATCAGTTTCAATTAGCCTTAGCAAGAAAGCAACTTATGAATTAGAAAGGGGTCTTCTTGAACCCTCGAACCACCTCTGTACTCTTCTACTGACCTTGACTGTGATGGCCTAATTTGGGTTACACCTGCCCATTACCACCCTGAGCCAAGGGTTGTCGGGTATATGTTGCTATAAGTGGTATGTATCATCACCCTAACAATCAGTTTCAAATTAGCCCAGCCACAGTGATGACAAAGGGTTGCCATTCCTCCCCTTGACCTTTAATTGTTGTGGTAGGTGTATTGTGAGAGTGGCTGTGGCAGCCACAGGTGTTATTTCACACCTGGGTGACTCTTAGTATAACCTCTATAGGGAGGAGGTGCCCGGGGGACCCCTTGAGGAAGGCCATCTATTATACCACTGGGCAGGGCAGCTTTGTTGTGGAATTTCTTCCAAATTGAGTTATAAATGAACTGGGACGAACATATTCAAGCTTGGGCAAATTTCTTACGTTTATCAGGTTCTGGGGAGAAACAGGAAGGAAATTACTCTGATGCATCAGAGTAATTTCCTTCTATGTCAGGGTAAACGCCTGGTTGCTTAAATAACCTTTATGCTGCAAATTACTAATACAGAATGATGCAAAAACAACAACTGAAAAATGACTGAAGCCCTGGCACATGGGTCTTCATCTGAGAGTGCTCATTAGGAGCTATCTGAAGAATACCATTATGGCAGGGTTTAGATGGTTTTCAAAAATCTTTGCATCCCTGTGCTTGGACGAAAATAGCCTTTGCATTGGAAGGGATAAAGGGTCTCTTTATTTATGGCCATGGTTCTCTTAATTTTATCCTTAATGTCATGTCAAGGAAGTTGACCCTCGAGGATACCCTATAAGATTTCAGGGATCAAAATTAAGTTGTTTACCTGGGAGCCCAACTGCAACTTCAAAAGCTACCTAAATGTGTTTTTGTATAGAAACCAGTACAATTTGAGGGAGCTGCAGGACAATTCAAGGGAGCCCTGCAGGTCTCCCGGCACCCCTAATGTTGAGCCTTGGATTCTAACCTTAAGAAGTCTATAGGTTTAATGCAACAAGGGGACAACAAATATGATCTACCTGTGAGGTTGGTTTTTAGCACATGAAGCCCACTAGCCTTACTTCAAAGCTTTGCCAACTCAACAGAGAATTACAAAATAAGGAAAAAAGCGGTTTTAGAGTTATTTTTTGCTACATATGTTATTTTATGCACTAGAAGCAGATTAAGAGTTTGTTTTCAACCCTGGTTTGAGTTCATGGTGCAGTAATTAACCCATTCATAAAACAGCCTGCCTATTTTGTTGATAACTTCCTTGTGCATTACTCAAAAAACTAAAATGAATTAACAATTAAGTAGAAATGCTCTTCAGAGCCCAAACTACAACTCTCCGTCAAATATTTTTTGAAATGAAGGATCATTCATGAATTACATTCTCAGCATCAGGAATGTATCAGAAGCGGACAATTTCAAGAGGAACTTTTCAGCCTAAGGGAGTTAACCCCATTCAGCTTGTAGCAGCCAGAAAAACCCTGACTATTTTGCCGATATCTCTATAACAAAAGTGACGGTTGCAAATACTTGAAGGAGATTTTTTCATTAAAACTTTATCTACAACTCCCCTTCAAATAGTTTGCAAGTCGATGCTTCATTCTGAAGTTATTTCCAAAAGTATGATAGGTCCAGACGACTCTCGTCAAGTAGATCTCCAGGCATGAAAGGGTTAAAGTGCTGATTCAGCTGATGGCAATGGTCTGATTGAAATGTTTGAACATAGCACTAGTGAGAGGTTGCAGATCTGAGATCTTGGAGTGTTTTTTGGCCTGCCTCCAAAATCCTTTTTTGTATGGCTGCATTTTTGCACTCGGAAGGTGACCTATGTTTTAATCACTCACCCTTGAAACCTTTATTTGGATTCGTTAAAGTTTGTAGGGAACCTTAAAGTTAACAAAGTACCTTCATTTCGATCACCAGTTAATTGAATGAGTTTGATAAGACTAAAATAATGTTTGTTTCCCTGCAATCCCCCCCCCCCCCCCTCCCAATAGCACACATAGGTAGGTATAGATTTCAGATTCCTAATTTGTTTCTAAAGAATCATTGATCCGCAAAAAAACACTCAAGGAGAGCTTAAAGCAATGAGTGGGTTAACTCATTCATGCCTGTAGCATCCAAAAAACGCTCATCATTTTTAATGATAATTCTCTGACCAAACCAAATTTTGGAAAACATTTTAATGAGATATCTTCACCAATCCACAATCAACCAAAATTATGTTTTTGGCCTGAAGACTTTTTGTCATTTTGAATGTGGGCTTTTGGAGAGTGCTTTCTCTTTTCTTGTCATTTTGGTCAGGTATTGGGGGGACACTATGAACAGCTCTCCTTAAAATATTCAGTGAACTTTTTATGAATATCTATTCCAAAGAAACTTACGATAGTATCATAGGTCCAGAAGACACTTGTCAAGGAATAAGAAATCTCCATGCATGATTGGGTTAATATATTCATAAATCATAACTTGCACTAGTTATGTCCTTTTCGTACTTTGTACTCAAAATGTGACTGTATTTGAGTAATGAAATGCTACACATTACATCCTGAGGGTATACTACATGTTAGATGACCCCACTAGTTCCGGTAGTCTCTGTCGCAATGATTAATACCTGGGTCGATTTGTGACATCTCTCGCAAGATTTGGCCCTGAAGCATCCTGCCGTAAGACAGAAAAAGTTAGTTATTGCTCCCTCCAGGTACCAACCATATTAGGTGACCTTCACTTTCCGTTTCAGAGTCTGTTTTTTGCTTATTTCTTGCCACAGTGGGGAGATTGCAGTGCTAGATATTCAGGGGCCCACTCCCGTTTTCCACTCATATTTTAGTTTATCAATTTATCAATTTATTTAACTCATAGGCTAAACTGGAAGTTTCAGCTTACCCAGTCATTCATAGTCTTCGCTAAGCAGGGCATCTGGGCGTCATTTGGACACCCAAACACCTTTAAATCCCCAAAATTTTGTATGGAATTTCTTAAATTGGTAAATTTCATGCGTATGATTCGAATTTTGCACCCCAATTTAATTCCAATGACAAAATATATGAACTCAATGCTTTATATCATCAAGGAATGATGTAGGGCTGGAGTTGTACGCACACTGGCTGCTTTGTATTTCAGGTTTGAATAGTTAATTTAACTGCTGGGTACTTGAGTACATTGCAAAATAGGTAGAATGGAGTATACTTTCTGAAATCAAATGGAATTGGACTATGAATTAAAAAAACAAAGACATAAATGATAGAATCTAAATAGTTGTTATCACAGACATCCATAGCCAGGGCTCAGCTCTAAGTTTTGAAGGCACCTGTCAAGTAGGGCAGATTCATACGAATTTCTACCTGCCCAACAGAATTTTCACCTGCCCTGCAAAAGGTGTGAAAGAATGTAAATAAAAGTAACTTTTCCACTTTACATGTTCCCATGAACTGTTTCTCTCCTATAGATTTATTTGTACTGAAGAAGAATATTGGATTTCTTCAGTGGAAGAATATCTGAAGTGACATGAGGAAATCTTACCTGCCATGTTGGGCAGGCAGAGTCTAAATTCAACCTGCCCTGCAGCCTTTTTGTAAATTTCTACCTGCCTGGGGCAGTGGGGCAGCCCTTAATGTCAAGCCATGATAGCCACAGGGTACCTAGGTTTGTGCTTGAAGCACTTATATATGGAATGAGGTGCAAGTCCTTGAGGGTGCAGGATATGACCTTGACCCTGAGAAAGTAATGAAATGTATTTACCAAACACTTGTCACATTTCTCTTAATGATATTTTAGGAATGCTAGTTATGATGGTGTTATTGAAATGTGATGCATACCTGAGATTCAGCGTATCCTGAAATAGTGACCTGGGACGTTCCCGGCAAGAGTTATAGCCAGCATCCCTATAGGGGGACGTGATAAGAGTTCTAGTGAACCAATCCTCCAGATAAAAAAAAAACTAAAAAAAAGTTTTCCAAGTCAAAACATCATTTTCTATATCCTCATAGACAAATATTCCACTGGGAATATCTCAATGGTATCACCTTGTTCTGATTAGTTGACATTTGAGCCTTCCATCTGAAGTACTTCAATATTGTACTTGTAAAGTCAGATTTGTATGGCAAACTTTTATACACACACATACTCTCTCTCTGTGTCTCTCTCTGTCTCTCTCTGTCTGTCTGTCTCTCTCTGTCTGTCTCTCTCTCTCTCTCTCTCAGTCTCTCTCTCTCTTTCTCTCTCTCTCTCTCGCTCTCTCTCTCTCTCTCTCTCTCTCTCTCTCTCTTTTCTCTCTCTCTCTCTCTCTCTCTCTCTCTCTCTCTCTCTCTCTCTCTCTCTCTCTCTCTCTCTCTCTCTCTCTCTCTCTCTCTCATACATACATACATACATACATACATATATATATATAAATATATATATATATATATATATATATATATATATATATATATATATATATATATATATATATATATATATATATATATATATATATACATACATATGTCTTATACTATTTGCAATTATTGGTTGTGTACTTTGTGAAACTGTCATGAAAAGTTAGTTGAGAATGGAAACAGTCTATGAACAGTGAAGGTTCTTACACAAATACAAAGCATCTCTTTTTATAGTAAGAAGACATATTTCAATAAGAGCTTTTCTTTTTTACCTGCATTAAACCGGTTTGATTTTCATCAAGCATATCTGTCAGCTTGCAATGCAGTAGGCATGCACGTAATGTTAAAAGAAACTCGTCATGTCTCTTCTGTGCAACAAGTTTATTTCTTAGGAATTTCAAGGAGGCCTTTCCATCTAAAGTCCTTGTAAGTTGAATTGTGAGCCTATCCCACAGTAACACACTCGTGGGATGTATCTTTTCAAGTCCTTGTTGCCATAGTTGTATGTTAACCCATTAATGCCCACGGCGGCCAAAAGCAGCCTTAATTTTGATGATATCCTGTAGCCAAAAGCATAGGTAAGAAAAATTAGGAAATATTTGATAGAGAAATGTTGATACTAATATTTTGTGAAATCATTCTCAATTCCAAAGTCATGCTCAATTTTTACTGTCAAAAGTACCTTATCTCTCTACTCTCTCAGTGACCTAAGTGTGGGATTTGAATCATTAAGATATTTGTAATTATCTTTTTTATTTGCACTGTGACGATTAAGTTTCAAGAAAATGACACCAGAAACATTTCATTTTATCAACTTTAACCCTTATGTTGCTGGTGGCTAATTTGGCCACTATAAAACCCTTAGCATTTGAAGGGTTAAACCGTGATCATGTCATATTTCCAGGAGCCACTGTACTGCAAGACCTGGCCTGCCTGGTAACAGCACCACAAGGGATACGCCTTGAAAAAAATAAGTTTTCTGGCCTGTTTTCCTGCAAGTAATTTCCGTTTGGTATTTGCTGGGAAGGATAATTGTACTTTTCTCGCAGGCTTGTTTAGAGGAACAGGGAAAGGGGTACAGTGGTTGAGAAGTGTCACTTGAGTATATTTCTGGCAACTGGAGTGTTTGTACAGGGACCCTTCAAAAGGCGGAAAAACATGACTCCCAATTGAAAGTCCTTGAGAATCCACCACCCATGTGATAGTCTCTTGAAAAACTGTGCAGGGCTCTTAACCCATCAATACTCATGGCGGCCAAAAGCAGCTTGACAATTTTGGTGAATCATTCAGGCAAAAGCATAGTTTGGGAAATATTTGAAAGAGATGTTGTCAATTATAACATCACTAACAATTCTTCTTCAAATATTTTGTAAAATCATTCTCAATTCCAAAGGTATTGACAAAAGTAGCATAGGTCCAGAAGACAAAATCTAATACTCTTAAGCATGAATGGGGTAAGTTTTGGTGAAGTCATCCAGGCATAGTACGGAGGCCAAAAGTAGCCTGAACTTGTTGGATGAAATCTTGTAGACAAAAACATAGGTAAGAAAATATCTGATGGAAAAATGTAAATCAGATCAATACTAACAAATCTTATTCAAATATTTTTAAAAAGACATTCTTTATTTCCATGTTTAATATTGTCAAAAGTATCTTAGGTTGACTTTTTCCAAAATTTACCTAATTCCTGAATCCAAATTTATTTCAAAAGTACCATCTGTCAGGATGATATTTGTCAAGGAGATCTCTAGGTATTACTCTATTAACCCATTCATGCTTTATAATGCTGGTGGTGGCTAATTTAACCAACACAAAATGACACACACACACGGGTACTCAAGTGAGAGTGCTCAGCGAGAGCTATCAAATGAATACCAACATGATAGGGTTTAGATGGTTTTCAAAAATGTTTGCTCTTTGGTCTCTGGATGAAAGTAGTCTCAGCATTTTGATGATAATTCTCGGACAAGAGCAATTGTAAGAAAATATATCAAATGGAAATGTTAATCAGAAACTAACTAATAATTCACCCTTAAATATTTTTCCAATTGCTGTTTGATTCCAAAGTTATTTTCAAAAGTATCATATGTCCAGATGAAAAATTTGTCACGGAGATCTCCCGGCATGGATGGGTTAAAGGTCAAGGTTGATCGCATGTCGTCTTCCTCCCACTCCCACAGTGAGCAGTTGACAGAAGGCATAATGCCTCCCATTCATATTTCAACAGGTAATTGTGCGTAACCTGTAAAAACGGCAATTTTTCGGGAGTCAGCTAATCTCTCCTGCCATTACCTTATGTCTTTTTCACTCCATGGTTTTCTGCCTCTTCTTTTTCGATTGGGTGTTTTTGCCGTTCCTCTATCTGGCATAGATAACTACCCAAGTCTGACAGGTTTGAAAAAAAAAAACCATTTACAACCCAAATACAAACATAACTTGTTCCTTGACTTGTGAGATAAATTTGACTGGCCATATGGCTCAAATATTCTTCTATTCCCTATTGGATGTTTTTCCCTGTTGCGCTAACTGGCATAGATACATACCTAAGTCTGACAGGTTTGGAAAAAAAACAAAGCAGTATTTACAACCCAAATACAATCATAACTTGTTCCCTGACTTGTAAGATAAATTTGACTAGCCATAATATTGGCTCAAATATTCTTCTATTCTTTTATATCGGGTGTTTTTCCCATTGCTCTAGTTGGCATAGATACCTACCCAAGTTTGACAGGTTTGAAAAAAAATACTAAAACAGTATTTGCAATTCAAATAAGAACATAACTTGTCCCTGACTTGTAAGATAAATTTGACTGCCCATATGGCTCAAATATTTTTCTATTCCGTAGCGCGTGTTTTTCCCCTTTGCTCTAACTGGCATAGATACATACCTAAGTCTGACAGGTTTGAAAAAAAAGTATTTACAACCCAAATACAAACAAACCTTGTTCCTTGACTTATAAGATAAATTTGACTGCCCATATGGCTCAAATATTTTAGATTCACCACAATAATTGTTCAAGGATAGTCAAATTTGAACATAACTTATGCTCTTACTTGTAAATTAAATTTCAGTGGCCATATGGCTGAAATACTTTGAATTCACTACAATAAGTGTTCAAGCATAGCCAAAATCAAACATAACTTATGCTATTACTTGTAAGATAAATTTGACTGGTCGTATGGCTGAAATATTTTGAATTCTCTACATCAAATGTTCAAGAATAGTTGAATGCAAACATAACTTGTTCGTTGACTCGTTGGTAAATTTGACTAAATTCAAATCGTGATCTGGGTATGTGAGAAAGTTGCCAGTGACTTGGGGTTAAGGCGGTGCTTTTTGCTGGCTACTCCGGTTTTCTCCACTACTTACAACTGGCTAGTCCCGAATTAGTCACAATATGGCATAAATATGACGAAAAACAAAATTCTAAATTCCAAATTCCAATACCTGTTAGCATAAGATGTATGGTATTTTAGTGTGTGTGTGTGTGTGTGTGTGTATCTAGTTTGGCTGTGATTAATAGTGTAGTAGTAGTGGCACCCCGGTGGTGCCGGCGGCGTCGGCAGTGACCATGTGTACGATTGATGACGGGACGAGGAATTCCTCAACATGGCCTCCGTGGAGCAGAAATCAACAGCTTAGGAATGTGGTGGGTGTACGACTCAAAACCACAAACATTTTACCATGTGCCTTCAGCTGACTTCACACAAATCAGAGGAAGGATTGTCACCTTTAATATTTATGCGATACTATATTTCCTTAATGGTATAACATCTTAATAATATTTTAGAATCTACTCTCTGGCTCCCATGGACCTGATTTGCTTGAATTTAGCACTTTCAGCCTCAGATATTTTACTTAAGTTAAAACCATGTTTTATGCTGATTGGAAGTTGGAATGGTGGAAAAAACTTAAGGGTAGGGATTTCTTTTTAGTAAACATTTGTCAGGGTAGGGTTACAGGAAACAAGCAAATTTTTTTAGGCCTAAGAGGATAGGTGTTGAAGTCACTGCAAATCATCGGCCTCTCAGTTTGTAGCCAAACCACAAAGCAACCGTGCTTCCATGAATACCACACACATATCCCACTTAATCCCTCGTCCCAGGTCCTTGTCTCCTCACCTGCCATCATCACTGATTCACCTCAAGTGCCCACCGTCAGCTTCAGGTGAATTTGGAATCGGGGCTCGACATAACCTTTTACCTGCAGGGCTCAACATCAACTTTTGAAGACACCAGCCAAGTAGGGCAGGTAAACTTTAATTAACTTTAATTTCTACCTGCCCGACACAATTTTGCCCTGCCCTGCATTAGGTGTGATATAATAAACATGAAAGTGACTTTTCTATATGCACTTTACTTGTACCAATTAACTGTTTTCCTGCTATAGCTTTATCTGTACTGTTGAAAAAAATTTAGATTTCCCTTGTGTTATAGTATCTCTGAAGTTACATGATGAAATCTTACCTGCCATGTAGGGCAGTCACACTCTGATTTTTAGGGGCAGATTTTGTGGTACATCAGAATCATCCCTCATTGTCATCTTATTGTCAGCCCTTCCTATTGAGCCCTACATGTTGATAGCTATATTGTATCGAGTACAGAACTAATCCCTATTATCGTCAGACCTTCCTATTGAGCCCTACATGTTGATAGCTATATTGTATCGAGTACGGAACTAATCCCTATTATTGTCAGACCTTCCTATTGAGCCCTACATGTTGATAGCTATATTGTATCGAGTACGGAACTATACTCCCTATTATTGTCAGACCTTCCTATTGAGCCCTACATGTTGATAGCTATATTGTATCGAGTACGGAACTATACTCCCTATTATTGTCAGACCTTCCTATTGAGCCCTACATGTTGATAGCTATATTGTATCGAGTACGGAACTATAATCCCTATTATTGTCAGACCTTCCTATTGAGCCCTACATGTTGATAGCTATATTGTATCGAGTACGGAACTAATCCCTATTATTGTCAGACCTTCCTATTGAGCCCTACATGTTGATAGCTATATTGTATCGAGTACGGAACTATAATCCCTATTATTGTCAGACCTTCCTATTGAGCCCTACATGTTGATAGCTATATTGTATCGAGTACGGAACTAATCCCTATTATTGTCAGACCTTCCTATTGAGCCCTACATGTTGATAGCTATATTGTATCGAGTACGGAACTATAATCCCTATTATCGTCAGACCTTCCTATTGAGCCCTACATGTTGATAGCTATATTGTATCGAGTACGGAACTATAATCCCTATTATTGTCAGCCCTTCCTATTGAGCCCTACATGTTGATAGCTATATTGTATCGAGTACGGAACTAATCCCTATTATTGTCAGACCTTCCTATTGAGCCCTACATGTTGATAGCTATATTGTATCGAGTACGGAACTAATCCCTATTATTGTCAGACCTTCCTATTGAGCCCTACATGTTGATAGCTATATTGTATCGAGTACGGAACTATACTCCCTATTATCGTCAGACCTTCCTATTGAGCCCTACATGTTGATAGCTATATTGTATCGAGTACAGAACTAATCCCTATTATCGTCAGACCTTCCTATTGAGCCCTACATGTTGATAGCTATATTGTATCGAGTACGGAACTAATCCCTATTATTGTCAGACCTTCCTATTGAGCCCTACATGTTGATAGCTATATTGTATCGAGTACGGAACTATACTCCCTATTATTGTCAGACCTTCCTATTGAGCCCTACATGTTGATAGCTATATTGTATCGAGTACGGAACTATACTCCCTATTATTGTCAGACCTTCCTATTGAGCCCTACATGTTGATAGCTATATTGTATCGAGTACGGAACTATACTCCCTATTATCGTCAGACCTCCCTATTGAGCCCTACATGTTGATAGCTATATTGTATCGAGTACGGAACTATAATCCCTATTATCGTCAGACCTTCCTATTGAGCCCTACATGTTGATAGCTATATTGTATCGAGTACGGAACTATAATCCCTATTATCGTCAGACCTTCCTATTGAGCCCTACATGTTGATAGCTATATTGTATCGAGTACGGAACTAATCCCTATTATTGTCAGACCTTCCTATTGAGCCCTACATGTTGATAGCTATATTGTATCGAGTACGGAACTATAATCCCTATTATCGTCAGACCTTCCTATTGAGCCCTACATGTTGATAGCTATATTGTATCGAGTACGGAACTAATCCCTATTATTGTCAGACCTTCCTGTTGAGCCCTACATGTTGATAGCTATATTGTATCGAGTACGGAACTAATCCCTATTATCGTCAGACCTTCCTATTGAGCCCTACATGTTGATAGCTATATTGTATCGAGTACGGAACTATAATCCCTATTATCGTCAGACCTTCCTATTGAGCCCTACATGTTGATAGCTATATTGTATCGAGTACGGAACTATAATCCCTATTATCGTCAGACCTTCCTATTGAGCCCTACATGTTGATAGCTATATTGTATCGAGTACGGAACTAATCCCTATTATTGTCAGACCTTCCTATTGAGCCCTACATGTTGATAGCTATATTGTATCGAGTACGGAACTATAATCCCTATTATCGTCAGACCTTCCTATTGAGCCCTACATGTTGATAGCTATATTGTATCGAGTACGGAACTAATCCCTATTATTGTCAGACCTTCCTGTTGAGCCCTACATGTTGATAGCTATATTGTATCGAGTACGGAACTAATCCCTATTATCGTCAGACCTTCCTATTGAGCCCTACATGTTGATAGCTATATTGTATCGAGTACGGAACTATAATCCCTATTATCGTCAGACCTTCCTATTGAGCCCTACATGTTGATAGCTATATTGTATCGAGTACGGAACTATAATCCCTATTATCGTCAGACCTTCCTATTGAGCCCTACATGTTGATAGCTATATTGTATCGAGTACGGAACTAATCCCTATTATTGTCAGACCTTCCTATTGAGCCCTACATGTTGATAGCTATATTGTATCGAGTACGGAACTAATCCCTATTATTGTCAGACCTTCCTATTGAGCCCTACATGTTGATAGCTATATTGTATCGAGTACGGAACTAATCCCTATTATTGTCAGACCTTCCTATTGAGCCCTACATGTTGATAGCTATATTGTATCGAGTACGGAACTATAATCCCTATTATCGTCAGACCTTCCTATTGAGCCCTACATGTTGATAGCTATATTGTATCGAGTACGGAACTATAATCCCTATTATCGTCAGACCTCCCTATTGAGCCCTACATGTTGATAGCTATATTGTATCGAGTACGGAACTATAATCCCTATTATCGTCAGACTTTGCCTCTGGTCCCTGTGTGTTGACCGGCTTGACCCTACAGGCCGCCTGCCTGCAGCTTCAAATCCCTTCATTTCATTTCTGGTGGAGGATGTGACTGATCTCTAGCCAGCCAGCCAGCCAGACAGGCAGTCTCTCTCTGGGCTCACGGGGACAGATGGTTTATTATGAAAACAGAGAAATCCTCTCAGCTAATCAGGACAAGTGTCTCTGCCAAGCACTCCTAGGGAGAGGGGAGGGGGGGGGGGCGGAACTCTGTCTGGAACTTCTTATTTGTCCAAAGAAAAACTGATCCGATTCCTATAATGATGATGATGATGATAATAATAATGATAATGATAATAATAATGTAAATGATAATGATAATAATAACAATAATAATGTTTATAATAATAGCAATAATAATAATAATAATAATAATAGTAATAATAATAAAAATAATAATAATGATCATGATGATAATATTTATAATGATAATAATAATGATAATAATGAAAATAATAATAATAAACCAAATTTTTAGCAGGAAATGTTGGACCCAAAATCAGGTTGCCCTGCCAATAAATCAGATACACAGCCTATCTGCATGAAAGAAATGTTGCAAAGATAGCATCTGCACAGCTTTTTCTTATCAGATGGGTGCCAGTTGCATGTAATATATAGAGTAAATTAACTACTAAGTACTTTGTAGGACAAAGTAGCTCAGTTGGTTAGGTGTCGGACTAGTAATCAGAGGGTCACTGGTTCGATTCCCCGCCACTCCGGGCACTTTGGTCGTTCTTGGGCAAAACAGTTTATTCCATATTGCTTCAGTCTACCCAGCTGCAAAATGGGTACCTAGCATAAATAAGGCAGTGCTTAGAGTGTGTGCGCTATATGCTGCCAGTTGCTCTGGAATATCCCCTGGGGGATTGAAATGGTTTCTGTATGTACAGTGCCTGCTAGGGGAGGAAGGTCGTGTGAGCACTTCGGTGGATACAAGACTATAAACCGAATACCTTTACCTTTACCTTTACCTTTACCTTTACCTTTTGTGAAACAAAAAGAGTGTGCTCAGCACGACATGGGGATGTAAGGAAGCTGCCAGTGAGTTTGGGTTACGCGATGGTTTTCGCCAGGTACTTCGATTGCCTTCACCACTTACAATTGGCGCTTCACAATTCATTTTTAAAATATGGCCGAAAAAGGGACGATGTCCAAAACTAATGATTAAACTACTCTGTAAGTTGTATATGCGTTATAAGTGAACTAGCTTGACCAGTAGTTGTATGTTAGCTAGTGTAATGTGGCTGTTTGTAATACATAGACCTACTAGTCGCTCTCCACACATAATAAACCTTTAAATTGAAAAATTGATAAATTTCCATTGTGTCTATGTCAAGGTTCAACAAGATAATTGCTATCAAATTGGCTGGGCAACTTGAATATACCTGGTGGGAGTATCTGATCAGACTACCTGGGTTGGCTGGGTACTGTTGAGCCCTGCATGGGCCTTCTAGTCACTCTCCACACTTACTACAGTGCACGGCCTCCTAGCTGTCAGGGGGGTTCTGCAGAGATTCTCAGATAAGCAGACTTGTTTACACTACATGGTGTCAGCCCAGCCCTGGGGCAGCTCAGCCTAAAGTACAGAACTGGGCCAGGGGAAGTCTGCTGCAGCCTGGCTCTCTCTACAGGCCTGCTCTTCTCTTCAGATGTATGGTATAGCTTTCTGGGCTTAGTATTAAGGACTTATAACCAGCCCCTTTAGAACAAAAAAGTATCTGTCTAGTTACATTTAGGAAAAAAAAACGTTTTTGGAGGTATCTTCTACTATGAGATATCTAGACTATGAGGGCTTTTTACTAGCCCTTTTGTAAAATAACAATTTATAGGGTTTAGTTTAATTCAGACGAAGTAAAGAACAGTGCCAGAGAGAAGGGTGCAGTCTGGTTTGCATGACCGGGAAGATATCACTCACAAGATATGTAGTCTACTTAAGGGGCTCTGTATAAAGGGTTTTAAATAGCCCTAGTTCAGAGCAAATTTAGAAAAATGAAAGAGAAATTTAGTAAAATTGAATTCATAGAAAATTTAGCTTGGTTATTTCTATTAAGCTAAGAAATGAATACTTGGCCTAAGAAAGTCTGCAACCCGGTTTGACATAACTGTGGAGATGATAATCTGTACAGTTATTTTGAGCGAGGATATTTTTTCTGTGAAACTTGAAAGACTCAAGTGCAAAGGATGCTGATGAAAATAAAGCACCCTCCACATCTGGAGAGCGAGATTCGATGGCGAGATATTTCAGTCTCCACACTGAAGAGTTCTACGGCAGCCACAAGTGCGCACATGGCTACATTAACATTCAACATGGATGTTCGGCCAGAGATTTCTTATCGTGGAATGGCAGCAGCTTTTGATAGGCTCCAGTAGTAGATGAAGAATTTGGAGAGTTCTACCCTGCAAATTTCCTCTGGATGCGTTTCTGGAGAGTTTTGAAAATAACTTTTACATAAAGCAAAAGTTTGCTAGAATTATGGAAAAGATTTGTAGGACGAGTGCTGCTTAACATGTTTCCTTGAAATATTTACAGAAAGATGCTTTTGTTGGAGAGATATGACCACCAAAATAGTCAGGCCATTTGGGGCGATGAATGAGTCACAGTATCCCATTCCTGCATTGAGATTTCCTCAACCATTGTTATCTGGACCTGTAATACTTTTGAGAATAACTTTGAAAATTAAGCATATATAGGAAAATATTTGAAGTGGAGTTGTTAATTAGTTTCTGATGTACATTTCTCCTTCAAATATTTTCTGAAAATTACTTTTGTTTGAGAGATATCACCAAAATAATCAGGCGGTTTTGGGCGCTGCAGGCATGAATGGGTTAAAACATGTATCTGGTGCAGGGGTTTGCTTATCACGGAATGTGGCCAGGTTCCGATAGTCTTCGGAAAATGGAGGAATCGGAGAGCTAGGGACAAAGAGGAGGCCATGTTGAATCGCTCGTTCCCGTCCTGCACGCGTTCGACATGCAGCATCTGTGGAATGAGTGCTGATAGCAGAATGGCGATATAGGAATACCACACAATGATAAATGGAATTCTTATTATTTGAGGGGGACACTGGAGAAGGAGGACTGGGGTCTAATCCAAAACAGGCATCATAAAAGTCTTGCCCACTTTCCATGGCTAGTAAATATAGCTGCTGGGCATGTGGAAGTCAACCCTCACTAGCTCAATGTGGCAAGCTGAACATCTGATAAATTCAAAGATCAAGCCAGAACTTATATCAGAGAGATCTGCTTATATGAACTTCCATGATAAGATCAGCAGGCCTCGACGCTAACTCAAAATGATACTGGCCCTGTAGGACCAGTAGATGCTAGCATTTACTGGTCCTGCAAAATTTTTACTGGTCCTTCATTTTTTCTTTAACATAACAAGAAAGAACATTGGATAAAATTCACCACAACATTTATCTTTATACATTTTAACTTCATTTATTTCAAAAACATTTGGGGACATTCTCGGGGGGAAACTTTTTAACAAGAATGTCTCCAAATGTTTACTGGGCCTGTAGGACCAGTTGAAGTCTTTTTTTACTGGCCCGAAACTGTTTTTGGGAATTTTTACTGGCCTGGGGCCATAGGTTCACCCTTAGCGTCGAGCCTTGATCAGATGACTTTTGGGATTTTCAAAGATTTAACAAACATTTCAACTATCCCTCAGCATATAAAAATCGTAATCATTAAAAAGTGTCCCAAATTACAGAGAATTTACGGTAACCACTTTTAACCACTACAGTCATGAATGGGTTAATGTCAAGCTGGAGATCTACTTTTAACACAGGCGTATAGCAAGTGTAGTTTTTTCTGAGGGAGCACGGGAACTTGAGGTTCTTCCCGACGTCTTCCCAAAACAGCTCCTTCCGACCTATATACCACGGAACACTACAGATCTTGGCACCTACATGGTTTCTCTGTCTGTGTCTGACGCACCAGTACACTGAACCCAAGTGCTTACCCATTTGCTACAGGACAGTAGAAATGACTACCAGGCAAGCAAAAATGATATTAGACTTGCCCTATAGGGTATATTGAAAATCTGGAGCCGGATTCTATAAGTCAGGTCTTACAAAAGTATAAGTCCTCTATTGGTCTCTGTGGATAAGCCAACAGTTGTTTTCAACATAATTTTTCTAGAAACTGGGCCTTGAACCTTTCTAAGATATATCTTTAAATGTTAAGACCAACTCAAATTGAAACATACATTTGACATTTAATTGTCAGAAAGTTATTTCTGAAAAAAGTAGGTCTCTCTTGCCACCATATGATTTCTGGGTTAAATTTTTTTGGCTACTGACAGCACAAAAGGGTTAAAGTGCCCTGTTTTTGCACCAGCATACCCAGAGTGTATGGGTTCAGATGGTTTAGTCGTCTACCCTTCATGTGTATCTAACGGGGGGAAAAAAACTTGCAGTCTGTCTCTATCTTCAGGCTGTTATTGCTTGATGTGGAGATGACGACGGTGGAAAAAAATCTTCCACAAACGTGCCACGGCTCATGTTTCCATGTACCTTGCCCTGACATCTTCTGAGTTCATGCCCTGATTCTGTTCCCTCAAACCATGATCCTCCAGTCACAGGGCTTGAAATGACTTATTATAACTTGCCATGGCTCATGTTTCCATGTACCTTGCCCTGACATCTTCTGAGTTCATGCCCTGATTCTGTTCCCTCAAACCATGATCCTCTAGTCACAGGGCTTGAAATGACTTATTATAACTTGCCATGGCTCATGTTTCCATGTACCTTGCCCTGACATCTTCTGAGTTCATGCCCTGATTCTGTTCCCTCAAACCATGATCCTCCAGTCACAGGGCTTGAAATGACTTATTATAACTTGCCATGGCTCATGTTTCCATGTACCTTGCCCTGACATCTTCTGAGTTCATGCCCTGATTCTGTTCCCTCAAACCATGATCCTCTAGTCACAGGGCTTGAAATGACTTATTATAACTTGCCATGGCTCATGTTTCCATGTACCTTGCCCTGACATCTTCTGAGTTCATGCCCTGATTCTGTTCCCTCAAACCATGATCCTCCAGTCACAGGGCTTGAAATGACTTATTATAACTTGCCATGGCTCATGTTTCCATGTACCTTGCCCTGACATCTTCTGAGTTCATGCCCTGATTCTGTTCCCTCAAACCATGATCCTCTAGTCACAGGGCTTGAAATGACTTATTATAACTTGCCATGGCTCATGTTTCCATGTACCTTGCCCTGACATCTTCTGAGTTCATGCCCTGATTCTGTTCCCTCAAACCATGATCCTCCAGTCACAGGGCTTGAAATGACTTATTATAACTTGCCATGGCTCATGTTTCCATGTACCTTGCCCTGACATCTTCTGAGTTCATGCCCTGATTCTGTTCCCTCAAACCATGATCCTCTAGTCACAGGGCTTGAAATGACTTATTATAACTTGCCATGGCTCATGTTTCCATGTACCTTGCCCTGACATCTTCTGAGTTCATGCCCTGATTCTGTTCCCTCAAACCATGATCCTCCAGTCACAGGGCTTGAAATGACTTATTATAACTTGCCATGGCTCATGTTTCCATGTACCTTGCCCTGACATCTTCTGAGTTCATGCCCTGATTCTGTTCCCTCAAACCATGATCCTGATCCAGTCACAGGGCTTGAAAAATTATAACATGCCAAAGGGCTTATGTTCCATGGATCTCACCTCAAGTTTGTACCATGTGTCATAGTATATGCACTATGGTAGGGACCGCAGACCAAAATTTTAGCATTATCCGATCCTAACAAATGAGGTATCATCTGAAAGCACATCATGTCCGATTTGCAAAAATGTAATCACTTTCTTTCTAGGATAAAAATTGAGCATTCTAGAGCACCTTGAAGAGGTCAAGGTTAGGGCCCTAAAATTTGCATTTTTGTGCAAACACCAAAAAAAGCGTCCTGCTAGTGCCCTGAATACAATATACCTTATTTCATCACCATGAATAGTTTTTATTTACCCTATGGGGGTTATTGAAGCCGCATAAAAAGTTTGAAGTCTCAAGTTTAATTTTACTTAAATATACTTCGGAATGCATTTGCAAAATCATTGGCAACGAAGTACAACGATGAAAAAATATTTTGAAGGTCAAAGACAAGTTATGTATTTTCTCTTCTATGGCCAAAAATTAACAAGCAACCAAGATGACAATGACCCATACGGTTCGATATCCAAACGTCTTAAAAGACAATCCTGGTATCTGCTTCCATTGCAATTAAATGTAAAATTTCTAAAAATAGAAGATGGCCACTAGGGGTGGCCAACATGGTGTCCCAAGGTCAAATGTCAATATTTTTCTAAATTGGACATTTAATTTGAAAAAAATCATATATGGGCCTGAAATCTACATATCAATATGGTTTTTATATTAGTAGGGGTGCTGGTCTCCTCATCACTAATGCAAATATGTATTTTCATACCCGTAAATAGGCGTAAGTAAATATTACTCAAAATATTATCCTGACTCCTTAAGACCATTCTACACCCAAGATCTGCAGAAGTAAAACACCATGTATTTACATAAGGCAATACATATAACTTTCCTTGGTTGGAAATATTAGCAGTGTCTTAGCCACCACTTTACAGGCATGAGCATGCAAATTATTAATGAAATTAGGCATATATATTTATACTAAGTAATGGGATTGATATTCATGTGAAGGAAATACAGATAAAGTAAATATTAGAAATTGCCATTCCAATGAATTATTAAACAACTATTTGCGTGTCCTTAGAGTGGAATTCCTGCCTATTAAACACTAAACAATTTTTAGGACTTCCCAATTGATATATCCTATTGAACATTTACATATGTCTGTATATTACCACACTATTAATTGTAGCATTAAAGCCATCAAGGAGAATATAGGTAATTTTTTAATCAGATTTTGCATTTAATGTTTATATATTATTTTAAAAACATGTTGAGTTATATATACTATAACTGAAGTCCAAGTAACAAGTAATCCATCTCAAGTATCATTATGGCCATGAAAACCAATGACCATGCAACAATTGTATTTCAGCATTTCCTATACTTAATAATGTTCTAGAATGATAACATTAGTTATAACTTCATGTTAAACCTTGCTAAAGTAAGCTACTTTTGGATAAAAAAAAAGTGTATAACAGTACTCAACTAACTAGAGAAATAGAACATAACCCTTTAAATGTATTTGATACATACACCTACACACTATTTTCAAAGATCCGTACTGATTGATTGGGAATGAAAGGGTTAAGTGAGTGAAATCAACACAGGCCAATTAAGACTCAAGAGCGCACCACAAAAACAGACATGAAAACTTCGGCTGGGGTCTATCTAACGTTTGGTGTTCAATATCTATCAATGAATAGGTGTTTCTAAGGTAGTTTTTCCCAAATAGAGCGTATTTGGACTCCGATTCTCGTTTCAACACATCCAACATGGAGAAATCTAGCGCCAAAGTTTGATCCAATTTTCACGTGTAATAAATATATAGTAAACAGTCTTGTAGTAGCATATTTATACGAAATACGCTTGGTTCAGACTCTTTACTTCAAAATAAATCTAGTGTGACTACTCAATTCGAAGTAGTTCCAACGCTAGACCATAGCAGAAAGTAGGTCCTCTGCGGGGACGTGTTTTTCGCCGCTCTCAACAACAGTACACCCAGCGCCGCGTATCGGCCGCTGCAATCGCTAACTATGGAGAGGGTGTCTATAATAACTGCCTGAAGTATGACAAGCTTTGTTCTGCCAAAGAGAGTAGTGTTTTGTAGGAATGTAGCCTGTCACTAGACTATAGGTATAGAGATAACTCATGACAGACACTGATACTCAGCCACCTCTGTCCTCTTGGCCTGAGAGAGAGAGAGAGAGAGAGAGAGAGAGAGAGAGAGAGAGAGAGAGAGAGAGAGAGAGAGAGAGAGAGAGAGAGAGGAGAGAGAGAGAGAGAGAGAGAGAGCTCAGGCTAAAATAATACAGATGTGACTCATGGCTTTGAGGCCAAGCCACAAATACAATCCACAAGGTGTATTCAGAACCTCATGAAGGGCTCAAAACATACCCCCATAGTATTAGTTCTGTATGATACAAACAACAAGAAGGTATATTATGAAGTTCTTGCTGGGTGCAGAACAAACCTCAATATTTGCTTTTCTGATTATACTGCAATGGTTAAGTTCTCTATGTCATTGTTGCCAGGCTTTCAGTGTCTTCAATACAATGCAATACAATCAACAAGGCTAATTTTAATTTCATATTGTTAAGCGGCACCAGTATAACAAACCTTTAATGATATGATTATTTTTTCCATTCAGTATCGTTATTCGGTATTGTATGGATTACCGGTACTATCCTCTATTTACGTCCCTGTTGGAGCTAGAAATGTCACTAATACAGGATGTATTTTGGACATGCTCTTAGGTTTGAAACAGTGTTCTCTATTCTAAACAGTGGCACTGTTACAGGGCTATGTTACCAATACAATCAACAAATTGTGTTAACCCTTATGCAGCTGGTGGCTAATTCAGCCAATACACAATGAAGCAAAAAACCTGAAAAATTACTGAACCCCTGGCAAATGGTTACTCATCTGAGAGTGCTCAGTGAGAGCTTTCTAATGAATACCAACATGACAGGGTTTAGAGGGTTTTCCAAAATATTTGCATCCTTGTGCTTGGGGCGAAAATAGCCTCAACAGTGGAAGGGTTAAGACCTTGCTGTTTAGGGCTCGAAATAAATCTGTGCATTTGGTCCCACATCTGTGTCCTCTGAATAAACAACATACATCCATGTTACGTATAGTATGGGCTTCCCTGCATATGTAATGTCTGAAACCTGATGATATTTTCGGCCCATAAACATCCCATAATGTTTAGTTTATGTAATTAAGCAGCAGGGAAGGAAGCAGAAGTGATGTAGTGCAGATAACAGGGTCGTTAAGTGTGACTGCTATGTATATATATATATATATAGGAATTGTGCAATGCTGTCTGAGTAGGACTACCCCGTTAATTGGCTTATTATAAACTACCAATATATCATACACTTAGTAACTCATCAATTGTAGGACTGGAAAGCAGGGCTTGAAATTGTCCAGGTTTCCCTATGAGGAATTGAAAGCTTTTTTTTTTGACAAAAAATAACCCCCATTATTACACCAGTCATACAAGTAGCCACCAAAAATGGCCTTTCGGTGGTATATAACTTTTTTTCTCAGGTATTATAGAAAGGTTGTTCAGAACCATACAGGGCTGTCCAAGGTCTAAGTGCCCGCAATTTGAAACTCCTGTCGCAAAATAGTATTTTTTACTTTTACCCCTAGTAGGCATTAAAAGAGTTAACATTTTTCCGCTAAGGTTAGTTCATGAGTGTCCGGGTAGTCTTATCATGAACAAATTATACCTTCATGTACACAGATACCCAGTGGAATGCTCTGCGTCAAATGTTCTGATTTACACTTAATTTGTAATAAAGCATGCATCACGCTGACGTTATGCACTATATATAGGAACGTTATGCACTATATATGTTTATATGTATATACCTTTTTAAATACAAGAGCAAGTGTCAGACCCGAACCCTTATTCTTTAACAGTCTAGATGGTTTGAATTCAGGAAAAATTGGAGTTATGTCGTAGAGAGAAGGCCGCTTTTACGGTAGGTTTTGTTTGACACAATGCTGAATTGTTCGGACTTCAAGGATGCTTATAAAACTCATTGACCAGTTGTCAAAGGGTTTCATATTGGACGAATATAATCCTAATCATCATTGCTTGCTGGGTATAATATCAATTGCATTCAAGCTGGAATAAAATTGTAATCCGTACCTGGCGTCCCACCAGTTGGTCGTCAACATACAAGTTTTTGGCGGGTGCTCTTATGAATGTATATGTTTATCAATTGACTCAAGGAAGCTATTGTATAAGAAGTACAAAATTTGCTACTAATTATCGCATTAAGTTTGCATGCCACAATATTTGTCACTCATGGTGCAAAAGAGAGTGACAGCTAAGAAAGGCCTGCCATATCCACTGGCTGTCCTTTAAACTTAAACATTTTGAGTTATTCTGATGTTACTATTATAAGTATCATAGATTCAGACATCACCCATCACACAGACCTCCAGGCAACTAAATGGGTAAAGAAGTGATTTTCCCATGCTTTGTTATAGCACATGATGATACTTCTAATGGGTAAACAGTACAAGTACATGTTAAAGTAAGCTTGTATGATATATGAGGCAGTTGCTAGCTGTTTCAGTATATCCGGAGGTCTCCTATTTCAGGGAGAGGAAGCAGTTGGTAGTAGATCATCCCTATATGATAAGATAGTCATGTCGGCTAATAGTAATCATGCCATGGCCTAATTCTGTTTGCCATCCCTCGCGGTGGCTCCCAAATCTAGCTGTCACCAACGCTGGATGTCAGCTGGACACGACACCTAGGCATAATCTTAGCCAGCAGGGCATCTGGGCATTATATGGACACCCAAACCCTCAAAAATCACCCCAAAAACCACCCAAAATCTTTTTAGGGTAATTTCTTAAAATATCATTTTCAAGCATGTAATTGAACTCTTTCATCCCAATATAAATCCCTTGACTTAGTATATAAGGATATAATGCCTCATTTCAATAAGGTAAATACATGTTTTTAGTTGTAATCTGAGTATATTGTGGTCTTCCTTGATAAATAGGACACCCAAAATTTTTACAATTGCCAATTTTGGGCACCCAGTTTCTAAATCCTGGCTTAGACCATGCTCCTGGGCCTGGCCCAATACTGAGTGGTTTAAACTCTTGCCATTAACAGATCACTTTTTGTCACCATTGTCCCGGTATGAATTCTGCTTGCGGCATGTGAGAAGTTTCCCAGTGACTTTGGGTCACCAGGCCTAGCTGTCACCATCACTGCATGTCAGCTGGATGGGACTTCAGGGCCTGCCCTTATAGCTGAGTGGTCTAAGGCATTGCCTCTGACAGCTCACTTTCTATCACCTCTGTCCGGGATTGAATTCTGATTGGGGCATGTGAGAAAGTTTCCCAGTGACTTCAGGTCACCAGATGGTCTGCAGGCATGAATGGGTTAAACTGGCCACTGGCATTACCGGATGGATTCCACTACGCGCCATTAGTGTCACTGCCCCCAGCCTCTTACTTAACTCAGTACACACTCTCACACACACACACACACACGGCCCCAGGCAAAAACACGCACACTCATATAGCTTATGGCACTAACAGGGAGTAAATAGACCTCATTATGCCATTAACACATTTGGTCTGTCGTGCCCCAAAATTTCATCTAGTTGTATTTTTTTGGTGATAATAATATCTGGAGAAGAATTCTTGATCAGAGATGTAGAGATCAATTGATGTTATAAAATCAAAATATTAACCACTTAGTTTATCTGGGTTCTCTTGTCATAAATGGGTTAATATTTCATTTTCAGATTTCCCTTGCAATACACAATTCAAAATACCACTTTGGTAAGAAATATATATCGTCAAAATAGTCTGACCAATTGCGGTTCATACAAACATGAAGGTTTTCATAGTGTTGATGGTATTTTTTACAAGTATAAAAAGGCCCTCTCAGTACCCTGTTGGCTGTGGTCCTGAATGTCTGCCATAGGCAAGATAGTGTCATCAAATCAGGTCACATTGTTATAATAACTCAGATTTTTTGTACAGAATTCTTTCTTGGTGTTTGAAGATATCAGGTCAATGCCACTCAGCCTATATGAGTCATTTTACTCTTGCTCAGATTTTTTCAGCATTTCTGATACCTAAGGATTCTGTTTTGATAAGTAAACTGAAAGAAAAAGTACATTTTTCATTTTTAACTGATACTCAGGATACTTCTAACACTTGGAAATTCATTTTAAATAGTGTTCTAATATATAATCCTGTCCTCTTTGACAGACAGACCTCTGATGATATTGTAAATATTCAGAAATTCTATCCGAATAAGATATATATATATACATATATGAATATATATATATATATATATATATATATATATATATATATATATATATATATATATATATATATATATATATATATAGATATATATAGATATATATATATAGATATATATATATAGATATATATAGATATGTATATGTTCCTGTATATTTATTCCCATGGGAAAAATGACTAGATGAAGGGTGTATACTAAGCTCGCCTGGTGCTTTTTAATCCTCTTAGTCTTAGAGTCTATCTATTACAATGACTGCACCTTTTAGATAAAGGATGTCTCCAATGAGGATTACACAAAGCTTTCCTGAGTATGACGCATGATGTGGTTAATATCTTGGGCGCTAGCCTAAATATGTAGGAATTCAGCCAATTTCTTTTATTTTAAGCATCAAACAATACAACCCCCTTTCCCGCAGGTGACACTTGGCAAAGATTTCTGTTGACAGTTCAGGGCCAGACCATGGTATCTACTTACTGCTGTGTTAATGATGACTGGATATGATGCAGGAATAGCTCTGAAGGTGAGCGTTGTTGTCATCATGTAGGTGAAAGGTAATCAGGCCTATTGTGACCTGCACTGGGCAGGTAAATATAGAGATGGATAGCTCATCTATAGAAAGAGCTGGGTTGAACCTGTGGACGATGATGATGATGAGGATGGAAAGGAAGATGATAGCAATACACAATGAGAATGAGAATATTGATGATGATGATGATGATGATGATGGTGATGATGATGGTGATGATGATGGAAAGGAAGATGATAGCAATACACAATGAGAATGAGAATATTGATGGTGATGATGATGATGATGATGATGGAAAGGAAGATGATAGCAATACACAGTGAGAATAAGAATATTGATGATGATGATGATGATGATGATGATGATGATGATGATGATGATGATGATGATGATGATGGAAAGGAAGATGATAGCAATACACAATGAGAATGAGAATATTGATGATGATGATGATGATACAGATGGGGATAATAATGATTGTGATGGTGATGATGATAATGATGATAATAATACAGATGAGGATGATAATGATGTTGGTGATGATGATGATGATAACAATAACAATACAGATGATCATGATAATGATGTTGATGATGATAATAAGGATGGAAACACAATTGTAAGAATCTTTTACACCTAATGTAGCTCAGATTTCCTAGGATATCATTGATTTTTTCTAGATTCATCCTAGGAATACCTTGTTAGTATTTCCAGCTTCGTTTGATAAGGGCAGTGATGGGGGTAGGGTATGTGTTTACTATTTGGCATTGTGCCAAGTGGTTGTGTCCAGTGTCGTAGCCTCTAGTGCCTCTGTACCATCAAAGGACTCATGATTAGCTACTGTTGCAGGGAGAAAGCCAATCTAAACAGCCCATTGCCCGCGCTGGAGGGCTGTAAGGGATACCTGGCTGACGCAAGGAGCTGTTGTCTTGTGCAGGATACACAGGGTTCTATCATAAGGCTCTTAGGGGGCTTTGCTGTATGAATTGCTGTATGGTTCATTGGTTACCACTATGTTATCTTCTCTAAAACATGGCTGGGACTTGTCCGGGTGGACTAGAAATTAAATAAACCCAGTATAAAGCAGGTCCATAGCTCCATAGCTCCAAAGCTCTTAGCCTGCTTGTGGACCACAGAAGCATTTTTACAACCCCCCCCCCTCTCTCTCTCTCTCTCTCTCTAGGGAGAGGATCAGAAGATGAGATAGGCACTCCCATCTTTGATCTTAGCTTGCTTGTGAAGCATATAAACAGGTTTGAAAACTTTCTCTCCTGCCCCTTCTCTCGCAAGTATAGGGGGAGGAACAGACAATGATGATATAGACATTCCCATCTTGACACAATGACATGTGTTCTCCACTCATGTAGATTCCATGTCTCTGTGGCTAAACTATGCAGTGTGTAACTCATCCCATTCTTCTCTTGATAAATACCTTCTGGATGCTACTTCAGAAAATAGTTTGTGAACAAATGTCTAAAGGAATATTTGAAGTGGCATTGTTTGTTGCATACTGACTGATATCTCTTTAAATAGCTACCTAAATATGGTTTTGTAAGGCTATGATAGTGAGAATGATAATATGATGATAATGGTGATGATGATGCTTGTACAAACAGGTGGTACAGGTATAAAGTTACAAACAGGAGACATCAGGGATAGCTTGCTGTGTAGCGTAGACTTATCCACTCTCACCTGTCGTGGTATAACTGATAAGGGTATTAGAAGCATGTTTACCCTTCATACAACATGGGTACAAACAGGTCACATTGGATAAGTTGGCTGTGTAATGTGGTATTTGTTTGTCTCAGAAGAACTCTCATTGTGGTATTAAGTTTCTTGGCAGCGATCGATCACTCCAAGCTGCTCACCCTAGTACAGGTCACTGAGGCCAGCTAGTCCTGGTACCAGCTAATGAGGTGGGAAGGTGCGCATCATAGTGTGGGAGAGTAATCAGGAGAGAAGTTATAAAGGATGAGTAGAGTGTTCTCATCACAACAACTACACTCACAGCTTAATGACAACCTTAACAGCACTTGAAAGACTTTCTTACAATGCACATGTGATGTACTTACCAGTGTGCCATTTCACTGTTATTGGCTCGATGGAGAAGAGAAATGGAAAAGTGACCGCAGGGCTGGAATGTGCTCTGTCATGGTATGAAAATCAGTGTGATGATACAAACACTATTATTATACCTCACTTGAAGATCGTAAGCCGTGATTGGCTGACTTAACAGTGAACAATCATCATGTTGCCTGATGCCATCAGTGAGGGCTTCGTGTTGCCCGTTGCCACTAGCGACACCTAGCGGGGAATGTGTGAATCACCAGTCATCTGTGACCTTGCTTTGTTTAAATTACAAATGGGGTTTGTTCGGCATAATAAAACAAATATGCCATGACTGTGGGGGTAACATGATGGAATGTTTCCCCTCGGGAGGATGGTTTTCCCTCGGGCTCCGCCCTCGGGAAAACCATCCTCCCTCGGGGAAACATTCCATCATGTTACCCCCACTGGCATGGCATATTTGTATATTGGCTTAACCCTTTCGATGCTAAGGCTACTTTCTTACAAAGCACAAGGATCAATGATTTATGAAAACCATCTAAACCCTGTCATGTTGGTATTCATTGGATAGCTAATTGCATAGCAGCATTAGGGTTATTAAAATGTGGTAAAATGTGATCAATAGACAAACTGTTGATAGAGACATTTGCTGAGAAGGATGGGGATTCTTCATTTAATAATGTATTTTGTTTCTCTTACATAATCTACTACATTCCAGCCATCCCTATCATTGATCTTTCTTTGCAGGTTTGGCTATATGTTTATGTTAGCTTAATTAGTACCTAATTAATTTCTCTTTGTTTGTTTCTGTAACCCAGCGAACCCTGACAACTTTTTACGTGTTACTGATACCTCAGATGAATAAACACAAGTGGATATGTAACCAGCCAGTCAACCTGAACAGGCTGGCTGCGGCAAATATCCCAAAAGTTGCATTCTGCACAAATTGGGACACAAGTTTCTCTGTAATTTAAAAGATACGAGAGCCCTCATTGGACATTGTCTCCTAGTGACGTCACAATTAGGCCGGTTTCTAGACCCCTTGCATAGCCAAGCCTTCACAATAGCGCATATAGTAACTGGTCTTCTGCTACATATCCATTTTTTTATTCATCCATGCTGATAGTGCAAGTGCCTTTCATTGAATGCTATTCTATCAATTTCAGCTTGCAAGTCGGAAAGAATCCCCACAGAAGGACACAACATCATCAACGTCGACTACGAATAGTGAATCTCTTAAAGAAAATAGACTCAAAGACACTCAAAACCTTCTCTCGGGGAAGAAACGCGAGTCGCAGCCACCAGGGGGCGCTAACTCTGCTGTACATATACCAAAGTTTTACTTCCCCATGGGTCGGCCATTATCGGGCGCGGAGGAGCAGGACGTGATCACACAGCAGCTCACTGCGGCCTTCAAAACCGTGGAGGAGGGCAAGGTCAAGAAAGAACAGATGGGGGTGCTAGCAAAGGTAATAACAAAAGTGATAATGATGATAATAATAATAATAATAATAACAATGATAACAATAATGATAATAATAATAATAATAATGATAACAATAATGATAACAATAATGATAATAATAATAATAATAATAATAATAATAATAGTAATAGTAATAATAGTAATAATAATGATACTAATAATAAAAATAGTAATAATAGTAATAATAATAATAATAACAAAAATAATGACAATCTTGGGATTTTGTTACATTTTTGACACTTTCTAGGTTCGAGTCTCCGCTGGATACCCATAAGCGGGTTTGCCTAGTCGCTATATAAATGTGCAGCATTTTGGAGGGCTGTCTATGGTCTTTCTGCAAAAGTATGAATTTCATTTATTATGAGGGACATAGATATGGAGAGAGAGAGAGAGAGAGAGAGAGAGAGAGAGAGAGAGAGAGAGAGAGAGAGAGAGAGAGAGAGAGAGAGAGAGAATGAGTGAGAGTTTACTTTATTTGTGCTGTGTATATTTTCAGGCGTGTAACCTGCCTCTGTACTGGAGAATACCACTGTGGATCGGACTAAAAGGTGATGAAGCAGGACACGTCACTCAACAGTCTTTCTTGCCTGCATGGAAAAAGTAAGTCTACATATATATAATTATAAGTAATATTGTATAATTATGATTATTGTTTGAGATCCATGATCCCATGTACACAACTTGGGAAAATTCATGTTTTTAAATATATTTGATGTCCATGATTATTTTGTCAATAGGCACTTCTCCAAATAATTTCAAAAAGCTTTCATAACCCCCACCCACCCAAGCCAAAAGCATTGTAGATGAAAATTTCTAGAACTCTTGAGGATGAATGGGTTTAACCCATTACTGCTCACCAAGGCCAAAAGCAGCCTGACAATGTTGATGAAATATTGCAGGCAAAAGCACAATTAGGAAAATATTTGATGTAGAAACGTTAACCGGGACATCACCAACAACTCTCCTTCAAATAGTTTGCAAAATAATTGTTGTTTCCAAAGTTATCGTTAAAAGTATGATAGATCCAGACGACAATTGCTGTCCAGAGGAATTCTTGAGCTGTGAAATCTCTTATCACATTTCTTATTTGATGTAGAGATGATAACCAGGACATCACATACAACTCTCCTTCAAATAGTTTGCAAAATAATTGTCGTTTCCCAAGTTATTGTCAAAATTATGATATAACCAGACGACAATTGCTGTCCAGAGGAACTCTAATGGGTTAAAGAGCTGAAGAGCATGTGCCTCAGCAGCTGGCATCAATAAGCAGAGCTCGGGAGTTCTAAAGATAGCAGGTCCACTAGGCAGCCAGATTAGTCCAACACTTCCAAAGTCAACACTCCATAGTCGGGCTGTGATTAAGTGTTGAAGAGGAACATGCAGAGGGAAATTATACCTCCAGCTTGGGTTGCTGCCGGCTGATTTGAAAAACAGGACTGCTGGCACAGGTGGATTCTGGAGTGCCATAGACAGTTGTTGAACAGGAATATGCTAAGGGAAATTATACCTCCAGCTTGAGTTACTACAGGCCAGCGTGCAACATAATCGCTTGCCCCGTTGCAAGTCTCAAGTTGCGGCAAAAAATTGCAATTTCGCAAGCAGAACAAGACCCTAAATTGCCCTGCTTAGCAAGAAATGTTTTTGGCAAAGCACTTGCAATGTAACGTACCTTTGTTTAACAGAGAGGCAAATGGAAGTGCTAGTGGGCTAAGTAAACTTTAGGGGCAGCTTGCCCCGCTCAGCAAGTAATGTTTTGGAATATTTGTTCCACCCTGAAGGCTGATTCAAATAACAGGTTTGCTGGCTCATGCCGAATCAGGAGTGCCATTAGTCTGGGCTCCTAGTCCCTGAAAAGCTACCATTCATTAGGCTAGAGTGTCATAGATAGGGCTGTGATTAACTGTTGAAGAGACATGAAGTGGGATTTACACCAGCAGCCTGGGTTAGTGCCGGCTGATTCGAAAAACAGGACTGCTTTCCTTGATGGAAGCTGGAGTGTAGTCATTGTTGGCCGGAAGTTAAGTTCAATTTTACATCAATTTGAAAAAAAATGTAGTTGTTGTTTTCTAAATTTAGAGCATTTATGAGAAAAATGTTTCATTTGGCTTATCATTCTCTTCTTTTTCAGATTATGCTCAAGTTGCCATGACGATGCCTCAAGGTTTGTACGGCTCTTGGCCAAGCCAGGCACAAACTATCTAACCAGTGAGGAAGTGATGCCTTTAATTCAGGTGAGTGGAAGATTGACTTAATGAACACTTTTAAGGGCATTTACATAGCTTGGCACTTGAATACTCTATAGGGCTTTAATTTGGAGTGCTAAAGTTTTGCTTAACAGCCCTGCTGGAGGGTATTTGTGCTACTTTAAATTTGCGCATTCAAGCACTCAAACTATATATCTATAACTATATAGATATTTATTTGAAGGATGTTATTTTGGCGCTATCATGGGGAGCGCAAAACAGCAAAAATTAAATGCCTGTTAAAAAAATACCAGTTATACAGTATTCAAGCCTGTGGGAACTATACCCTATACTTTGACCTTGTTCAATCAGCTATCTTGAGCAAGAACTGTTAATTCTTTTCAATTCTTATTTATATCAGTAGAACATGTGATACGTTGTATTGATGATGGGAATATTTGATTGTGGGACTTCTAGGGGTATTATGCCTTAACCCTTATGGTGCTGGTGGCTAATGTGGCCAATACAACATGATGCAAAAAAACCTGAAAAATGATTGAAAGTATTTTTCAAGTGTTTTGCATCATTTTGTTTCGGCCAAATTAGCCCCCAGCAGCATAAAGGGTTATGAGTGATAGGCCAGAAATGTTAAGAAGAAAACTGTATAAAACTACTGTTTACTGATTATTATTGTTTTGTTTATTTTGCATGTGTAGGATGTGGTTGACCACCATCCTGGGCTGACGTTTCTACAAGACGCTCCTGAATTCCACTCTAGATATGTACATACTGTAAGTGCCACCACATTCCTAGCTTGGGTATATTACACTGACTTACCATAAGTCGTGTTTATTGTTAAATACCTAATTTCAACACTGAAACATCATATGTTAGCTTAATTTCGCCACCATATTCCTAGCTTGGAAAGAATTTGATATTATGTCTAAGAAAAGTTGTTTGTTCCTGTAAACTGACCCTAACAAGTTCTGTACTCTTATGTTTTTTTCCGGACTTCCAACTCCCCAAAAACACTCATGAACTACATTTAAAAAAAAAAAATAACCACCCCCCCCCCCCCCCCCCCCCTTAAAAAAATACCTACCTTCCTACCCTATTTTCCGCTGACCTTTACAGGAAAAAAAACAAATTATTAGGCCTCATGGTATGTTCTATAGTATTGGTCTCTTTTAAGGGTGTATTGCATAAGAGTACATATAGGTAAACAACACAATTGAGCAATATATTTACTTATCTAGATATATGCAAAAAGTATATGTAATAAAATGTGAAATATTAAGAAAAAACACTTCTTAATGCATGTGACTTTTGCTTAGTAAGCAGTATTTTGATACTGAGTGTTGTTTGTACATTGCAGGTAGTTGCTAGGATATTCTATTGTGTAAATAGGTCATGGACGGGTAGAATTACGATAGGAGAATTACGGAAAAGTAACTTCTTACAGGTGAGTCGTCTAACTGTATCTACTGATTAAAGGTGTATACCTGGATTAAAGGTGTATAAGGATTTTGTCTTTAGTAGGTTCATTAACAAATAAACACGTTTACAAAAAAACAAAACATTTTTCTAATAATTAGAAATATTAGAATTTTTATAAAAAGATTCAGAAACTCTGAACTTTCCAACCATATATAATCTGCTACTTAATTTTATTTTATTTTTATGAGTTAGATTCTACTTTTCTCATGGCCCTATCCATAGGGCAGGTAAAAGAAGCTAAACTCAGGTGCCATTTGACCTAGAAGGCATGTATTTTTTTCATATTCCAAGTATGGTATTTTGATATTGTTGCTGATTAGACCTAAATAAATATATAGAGTTTTGCTTCACTATAGATGTATAACTACCATTCACTGAAAACACTACATTCTTAAGTAGAAATTGAGTGACAGTCATATTTGTAAAATGCATATGTATATGTATTTTTTATTAAGATAAGTGGATGAGGATAATTGGAAACCTTAGCTGTAAAAAGAAGGAAATTTTTATATTTGCTCCATTTTGTCTTTCAGACGTTAGCCTTATTAGAAGAAGAAGACGACATTAACCAGATCACAGACTTCTTCTCCTATGAACACTTCTATGTAGTATACTGTAAATTCTGGGAGCTGGACAAGGACCATGATCTGCTTATCAGTAAAGACGATCTATCGCGGCATAATGAACACGGTGAGTAGTCAGGGGCAGATACAGGATTTCTGTGTAGGGGGGATTGTTTTGTATGAGGGAAACCGTTTTAACTCAGAGGTACACAGGTAAAAATTGACGGGCCTGTTATTTTGACGGGCCCGTTATAACGGGCCAGTAACGGGCCCGTTTCTTCTTAAATAAATCTTTGAAAATGTTATAAAAAATGTTTTATGTATTCCATATCTCCAAAATGATCAATTGAGCAGAATCTTCATATTGTAAGCATTATTCATTTTGCACTGACACTTACAAAGCATGGGATTGTGATGCGTGCAAATGGTATCTATATAAGTGGTCAGAGATCAGTACTTAGTATATGAAAAACAATGAACTCTTGTTAAAGTATGATTCAATACCCTAGTAAGGCATTATGAGGTATGATTTAATGGGTATGTATAGACAGGTCACATGGTATAAATCCTGTGGAAGACATTTGGATCATTTTTTTTTTGAAATGTAGATATATTGATGGATCGAAAACGGGCCCGTGTCCAAACAGGCCTGTTATGGGGCCGTACGGCCCCGTCAACTTTTACCTGTGTATATATCTACCTCATTTATTATAACCCTCCTAATGTTGAAACTTAGTAAAAGAAAAACCCCATTTAAACCCTGTCATGTTGGTATTCATTGGATAAATCTCACTGAGTGCTATCAGACGAGTACCCATGTGCCAGGGTCTCAGTCATTTTTTTAGGTTTTTTGCATCATTTTGTATTGGCAAAATTTGTCACCATCAGCACAACAGTTAACACAGAGGTAAATCTACCTCATTGATTATAAATAACCATTATAATGCTGGTGGCTAATTTGGTCATTACAAAACGATGCAGAAAATGACTGAAACCTTGGCACATGGGTACTCATATGAGAGTAATCAGTGAGAGTTATCCAATGAATACCAACATGACAGGGTTTAGATCTTTTTCAAAGATCTTTGCAGTCTTGTACTATGGACAAAAGTAGCCTCAGCATTGGAATGGAAGGGTTAACCTTGCCAGACATATATGCCTGCAAGATAATCGAAAAAAGCCAGGCTTGCCAATCTAAAAGAGCCGCTACATAGCTTGAAAATTAGGCAGTTGGTTGTCAGAATGTTTGCTTGATTCTAGGTTCATTTTGATATGTCATGTAACTATGCTGGACCAAAGTTATATATAAGACTGTCAAACATAAACCACCTAGTTCTGGATTTTGTCATGTACTCTGCATTACAATTAGGCATCAGACATTTTTTGGGAAAATTGCAACTTGGACTTCCAAGGGTTAAACAAAACTAAACAAAAGTTATAATTCTTAGCAAGAAGATAAAGCATTCAGATTGTGAAGGGGGTTCATTGAACCCCCTCTGTATCCGCAAGTGTTAGTCAGCCATTCCATGACCCTACTGTATGGACACAACATGGCTCGACATGGCACTTTGCCTAATGGTCCGAACCAGGTCTGAGCCTGGATTTAAAAACAGGGTGCCCAAAATTGACAATTGTAACATTTTTGAGCCTCTGATTTTTCAAAGGAGACCACAATGTACTCAGATTCCAATCATAAACATGCATTTACTTATTGAAATAAGTATCCTCAGAAAATGTCAAGGGAGGAGGAGGAGAAAATTTTCAAATATGAGCTTGAAATTCACATTTTAAGAAATTCCTTACAAAAAGAATTAGGGTGTCCTGAAAGGTGATTTTTAAGGGTTTGGGTGTTCATATGATGCCTTATGAAACACAGATAAATTGTTTAAGAAGTGTAAGATTAATAAGAATATTCTATTTTGCAGCTATTTCAAGTCGGATGATTGAACGAATATTTTCTGGGGCAGTAACAAGGTAAGTTCCAGAAGAATAGAATGTAGTTAAGGTGAGCCAGGGATCGAAATTAAGATTTTTTTCAGGGAGCCCAATTGCATCTTCAAAAGCTACTTAAAGGTTTTGTGTATAGAAACAATGACATCTTTCAGCTCCCTGCAGAAATTTGTGGGAGCCGCAGGAGAATTGAATGGAGCCCTGGGCTCCCAGCACCCCCTTATTTCGAGCCCTGTGAGCAGAACCATTGAGACCTAGTTAAGGACCTAAATAAGGAATCTGAAATTCAATTCCTATTGGGCTTAGTCAATGATATCCCTGAGGTAACTCTGAACCTGCAGTTACCATCACCTGTGTAAGTTATAAGATTATGTCATTTGAGTGAAAAGTTGTAAATATTGGACTGACGTAATATTTGGGTTGACAAAGGATGGTTGGCTATGATATTCTTTACCTGATAACACTCAAGAATCTTGATACACCTTGTTATATGGTTATGCTGCTGTGAGGCATGTTTTGGGATGAGGCTTTTAACTAGGTCTCAATGGTACTGATCATCTAGATTTATGTTGTGGGAAACACAACCTATAAAAACTTTGAGAGTAGGACACTATAAACTACAGTAGGTAATGATAATAATGATGATAATGATAATAATGATAATAATAATAATGATAGTGATAATAATGATGATAATAATGATAATAATAATGATAATAATTGGTATTTGATAGAGCACCTTTTCTACCAATAATGTTCAAAAACGATTTAAAGAATAGTCAGTGTAAGCAGGAAGTATAGAATTAATAGAATATCATCTATTGTTCCTGGTGTAAGGTAGGTTTACAAGAAACGAAAAAAACAATTAGGCCTAACTCAATTTGTGCCCCAACCACTGGATTATTATTACTGTCAGTTCGACATTGAAAATAATACTTGGGTACGATGCATTATAGAAATATAACCGTTTTGCTGTATTTTCTGCTGTTTTCAGAGGTAGGGCTCTGAAGGATGGCAGAATGACATACCCAGAGTTTGTGTGGTTCCTGATATCAGAAGAGGACAAGAAACACCCTACAAGGTATGTGGGTACAGGGTACTACAATCACCCAGGGGGTATTTGGGTTTTAGCAGGCCTAGTACCACTTACAATCATCAATATGCCAGCCCAAAATAACAATTGAATAGTAGTTGAATAATCATCAAATTGAGTCTCATTTCATTAAGTATCCAAAAAATGTTGTATTTATTTTCTATATGAAATTTAAAAAAAGTTTTGGACTAAGCTGAAAAATATATAACTATAAATTGCAGATGTACCATAATCAAAGAAACCTAATCTATTAGTTACAAGGACTCCGCTAGGGCAACAATTTTTATTTTTCAAGCTTCGGGACTGGTTTCACTCTATAGATATTGATGTGAATATCATTGGGAGTACCTTATGTTATGTTTCAGTATCGAGTACTGGTTTCCCTGTACTAATAGTGTCAAGAGTACCTTATGTTTTGTTTCAGTATCGAGTACTGGTTTCTCTGTACTGATATTGTCAAGAGTACCTTATATTATGTTTCAGTATCGAGTACTGGTTTCTCTGTACTGATATTGTCAAGAGTACCTTATGATTTGTTTCAGTATCGAGTACTGGTTTCTCTGTACTGATATTGTCAAGAGTACCTTATGTTTTGTTTCAGTATCGAGTACTGGTTTCGCTGTATGGATATCGATGGGGATGGTCTTCTGTCTATGTATGAGCTGGAATATTTTTACGAGGAGCAGCTACAAAAGATGGAGTCCCTGGGTATAGAAACGCTGCCCTTTGAGGACTGTCTATGTCAGGTAAGAATAACAACTTTCAATACAATATCACACTTGGAGCAAATATTTTGCCTAATGAAATGCCTCTTGCCTCAGATTTTGTCTGATATCAAATCTCATTTCTTCATTTATGAGCCCTATTCATTGAAATCCTATATCCATGTTATTATTATCATTATTATTATTATTGTTATTATTATTATTATGATAATTATCATTATTATTATTATTTTTATTATTATTATCAATATTATTATCATTATTATTGTTATTATCATCATCATTATTATCATCATCATCTTCATCATCACCATCATTGACATAATTATTAAGATCATCATCATCATTACTACAACTACTTTTATTATTATCTTTGTTATAACTGTCACTAATACTTTAATTGTTATCATGTATTCAGATGTTGGATCTAGTCAAACCAAAGGAAGATGGTAAAATCACACTGAGTGACCTAAAGAGATGTAAGATGACACCGATATTCTTCGACACTTTCTTCAACCTAGAGAAATACCTTGACCACGAACAGAGGGACCCCTTTGCCAATGTTAGGGTAAGTCACATGTGTTAATGCTCCAGTGTTTATTTGATAGCTTTTGTATGCATGAATCATTGATAAGGCACTTATGAAAATAATCTTTGATATTTTGAAAATATAATCTCAATCATTCATGCTCAGTCTACTGAGGGAAAAATATTGTCTTTATGCTGATGCACTTATGAAAAACCTTAAAATTTTGAAAGAAAATGTACAGAGGAAAGTATTGGGTTTTACCTTTTTCCTTTGGATATTTTCCAAGAAATTATTCAATCAGATAGACACCCATTTCTTGAGGAACTCCTGAGCATGAATGGGTTAACCTGATTGTTTCCATCACTTCCTGATTGAACCGAATCTATTGAAAGTGCCATAAAAACAATAATTCCTTCTCTCCTTGATTCCTTTCTTCCAGATGTGAAAAGTTTGATGTGATGTTTTATTCTTGTCTTTCAGGACAATGATCTGGATGGTCCGGAGCTGTCTGACTGGGAGCGCTACGCGGCGGAGGAATACGAGATTCTGGTGGCGGAGGAGGGCGCCGGAGAACAGGGCGACGAACTGTAAGAATAACTCGCCTTTATTATTCCTATCCTGGGGAATGCTGAGGGGGACTGGGGAATATGCAATATACAAAACAAATAATGACAATTCTAGAAAAAACTGTAAAAAGAATTATTGATACTTTTAAAAGATAAAATGCTTCCTCATAAATGTTTGATTTAACGTTTCAGGTTTTCTCAAATTTATTTAGTTTGAGAAAACCTGTTTTAAGGGAATAGTTTCTAATTGTTTTCATATTCTATGCGAGAAAGATTGGCTTAGTGTTTTTAGATATTAATGTATTGTCATTGCTGCTTAGTATTTGCATATTTAAACAACTCCTTACGGCATTTGGAAGGAATTTGATTGATAAGTGTATTTATTGTTCTCTAGTTCTCCCATTCAAAAGGTTATTTGCATGCATTTTCTATTTATGACTGAAAGAATTTGCTTGGATACTCCTCTTTACTTTCTCCACTCCTTTGATGAGATGCGTTAATGATGTGAATCGTAGGTTTTGATATTTTGATATATACATATATATATACATGTGTATGCCAAGTTGTGGCATGATATGAAATCCATTATCAAGGATTTCTTTGATTGGAATTCTTCATTCTCATCTCTCTTCCCCCTATCTATGGTTTCTATTTCTAGTGAGCGAAAAGGGCAGCCACTCAAACTCCTTGACATCTGGCTAACTAGGTCAGCCCGTCACCAACTTACTTATTAGGTGCACTGCTTGAAATAAACGAAAGGGCATTGGAAGACTGAAGTTATCTCCTTTATTTAGGAAGGTCTGCAGAAAACATAATGATTTGTAAACTTGATGCAAATATGTATATATATATATATATATATATATATATATGTATATATATATATATATATATATATATATATATATATATATGTATATATATATATATATATATATATATACATATATATATATATATATATATATATATATTTATTATATGACCCATCCTCTACTCTATTGATTCCTGGCCGCTTCTGTGTTGTTTTAAGCAGTCATCTTGGGTCTGTTAATGAGTAGTATAAGACCTGCAAATTTACTATCATTTATCACTTATTGTTGCCTAAGATGTGCACACATATCTTGTAAGGCTGACACAAAATGTTTGCCATTTTCAGTTATTCTTATGTGTTTTACTGTTTGTCAAGGTGCACTTGATGTATATTAATCATGAAAAACAAAAAAGAAGTTTATAAATGTATATACTTTTAAGTATATCTATATCTATCTATATAGCGATATCTCTATCTATCCATCCATCCATCCATCCATCCATCCATTCATCCATATCTGTCCATACATACATACATACATACATACATACATACATACATACATACATACATACATACATTTTGTGAAAGATAGATATGAATAGATTGTATAATATCTTTCCATATTTGTATTTTATCATAATAGTAGATGTTTTAGTAAATGTACATGTGTATGTGTATGTTGATTCTCTCAACTTTCAAGTTGCTTTATATTATTTGTTTATATTATATGTTGTTTTATCATTTGCTGTTGTTGATAACCATTTTGTTGACCAGAATGTTGAATAAAAATGTCATTCCATAGTTAAACGTTGGGTCCCTAAATTTGCTTCATTCATTCACATGTTTTAAAAAGTTCATGTCTGTTTCACAGGATATTGCCCTGTGGAGTCTACATGGAATGTGTTACATTGGAAATCAACATTGGTCAATATATTGGTTGGAAAAACCTTTTGTTTGTTGTTTAGAGAGTAAGTGGTATAGTCAAGCTTGTAAACTGTACTTCTTCGTGAATATGTTAAATTGATTTAAAAAAAGAAAAAAGAGAATCTGCAATCTAACTTTATTGTTCAATTTACCAAAAAGAAAATTGGACAGCAAATACAATTGTTCTCGCTTTATTTGTCCAAAAAGGTTTCAAGTCAACTGATTTACTGCGCTATAGAAGCTGATAAATTTCCTGTTATCCATCAAACAAATAAGTAATAAAGCTCACTTACCCATATTATTCTCATTCCTGCCCCAGATAATTGGACAAACCCCATTGCCCTTGAGAAGTCCTTTCTTATTCTCTAAATCATTCGAAAGGTTTTTTGCACTTGCTTCATTCTGTTTGGTTATCATCTTTTTTTGTTTAGTTGATTGCATTATTTTCGTTCATTCTGTCCTAGTCGCGGGAGTAGTGAAGACTTGCAGCAAGAGGACTTGGAAGACTTCTTATATGAGCAAAATCTTCAAGTTCTTGAGTGAGAATTCCCTTGTTTACAGGTGTTATGTGGCATCTTCTCTGCTCGGCATACGTTACCAGGCAATCTTGCTTAACCCTTATCCTACTAGTATATGATTTTGCCCATACAAATTTATGCCAAAAACCTCAGAAAACGACAGAAACCCTGGCACTTGGGTACTTATCCGAGAGGGAATACCAACAGTACAGAGTTAAGACCGTTTTCAAAAATCTTTGTGTCCTTGTGTTTTGGACATACGTAATCTTAGCATTGGAAGGCTTAAAACCCTATAATGCTGAGGCTACTTTCGTCCAAAGCACAAGGACGCAAAAAAATTTGAGAACCATCTAAACCCTGTATTGTTGGTATTCATTGAATAGCTTTCGTTGAGAACTCTCAGATGAGAAACCATTTGCCAGGGTTTCAGCAATTTCTAGGCTTTTTACATAATATTGTGTTAGCCAAATTAACCACCAGCTGCATAAGGGTTATAACCCTTTCCTTGGACTTCCTACAGGACTGTGATAAAGTCCTGCACCCGTGATCTATACTGCGGTGATAGACTAGTGATCTTAGCCTTTCTCATCACTAACTGGGCTATAAACCAGCATGGGGCATGTGAGAAGGTTGCCAATGACTTGGGGTTGAGTTAGGTGGTGTTTTTCTTCGGGTACTTGTCAAGATAGAGCTTCAATAAGATAGCGAGAGTGAATGAGAAACAAAATTCCATAACTGAATCTAAACCAGCCCAAGTTTAGTTCTGTTTTATAACTCAAGGTAGAGCCACAAACTGCACCACCTGGTAATGTTGCTGACTTCTTTACTCTGTTAGCGGCATTATTTGTTGCGGTTATGCCTATATTTACCTAATTGATTTAAACTTCTTAACCATGGTATATGTATTAAATTACCTATGTGTAAAATTAATTCATGACTCAACGCGGGTTGGGAAATATGAAAAATTCAAATTTCTACCCTTTTGAGTGATACTAGTATAAGCCAAATAAAGTTGAGGAAGTAGGAACCTTTTAAGTAAAATTTATCTGAACCCATATGTACTCGCAGCAACCAAAAGCAGCCTGACAGTTTTGATGAAATCTTTCAGCCAAAAGCATTGTCAAAAAAAGAAATTAGAAGGATAAATGTTTATCATAACATTACCATCAACTCTCCTTCAAATATTTTGTGAAATTGTTCTGAATTACCAGGTTATTGTCAAAAGTATATTAGATCCAGACAACAATTTTTGTAAAGGAACCCTTAAGCATTAATGGGTTAAAAGAGCTTGTAGCAGGATTGCCTTGTGAGGAATGCCAGAGTCCTGCATCCTTACCTGCCTTCTGCCGCCTGGTGGGCGACTCATCAACTATCGTGTGACCAATCCAAACTCAGGAAAACCAGCTTGACGCATGTACTTCTCTACGATGGTGCAGATGTAAACGGCATTTTTTTCCACTTTTTTCCTGGAAAACGACAGAAATCTTTATTAAGTTTTGTTTCCACTGTTTTTCTAAAAACAGCAGAAAAAAATTGAATTTATTTTTCTGCCGTTTACACTTTACACTGTAGCTGAAACGTTCCCTATGTAATCGGCAGAGCGGGAGAGGCGCCATCTTTTGGTAGAAGAAGAAATCATCAGTTGCATGAGGCAAATTTGCGTTATTGTTTCGTAGAATTGAATTTTTTTTAAAATTTATTATATGACTTGAAAATGTAGGTCGACTGATCATGCAGTAGAAACGTCTGACCGACTGTTTTAGTACAATTACGCAACAAAGTACCTGGCAGGACACCAATAGGAATCCTTTTACATTATCTCAAGCATAAGTGTAGGAAATGGCTTTTATACTGATTTAGGTATTCTAATGATTTTTTATTTCAAATTTATTTCATAAAACCTTGGATTAAGAAAAGAATTGTTTGATAAAACTATATGAGGCACGAAAAACAATGTTGGCCTTGCAACTTAAGATTTACTCTTTTGCACTTGACCCTTACGCTGCTGGTGGCTTATTTGGCCAATACAAAAGGATGCAAAAAACCTATTAAAAAAATACTGAAACTCTGGCAAATCTGCGAGTGCTCAGCAGGAGCTATCTAATGAGTCCCAACATGACAGGGTTTAGATGGTTTTCCAAATATTTTGCATCTTTGTGCTTTAGACGAAAAACGCTTTAGCATTGGAAGGGTTGAATGAAATTAACTGGGCTTATTGACACTGTCTGATTATCCGTGCCTAGGTCTTTGAAACTCCCATTCCTTCCTTAATGTTATAGCTTACAACTTTAATGTCATCCTGTGTTATTTGGCTATGTATGCATATTTGTTTAGTCATTCAGTTAGTCTAATAACACTTAATACATATATGTACAAAATGTTAGTTCCAATTCCTGCCACTAGGTGCAAGTCACTGTTCACAATGGACCGTGCTATGGTGGCAAAATTGGAAATGATGTGTACTGAAACATAATACATTAGATAACAAAAGCTGTATTCATTTGGGTTCAAACCACGGCGTGATCACCTTCATAACTCATGCTCTCTAGGTCTGAAACTTAAAAAAAAATTTAAAAAATAGAATTTTTGTTTATTTTCCGGTTTGCCGAGCATCTATGCTGAACAATTACTGTATCTAAAAACATATATGTTTGCTCTGTTATTGATGGCAACATAGGGTATATCACAAAACAAAGTATACCATTAGATACAAAGTATACGTGTCCATTAGGTAGTAGATGGTATGAAACATGAGCAGAAGTACTCTGAGGAGAAAACAGTTCTAGCCTTGCCGCTGGGCGTTGCCTGTCTTGTAGTGATATGCTATGTGCCTCTCCATATCTCTGGTGTTACGTCTCTTTCCTAGTCATTGAATGAAGCTATCCCAATCACTGAATGACTTGTGTCCAGTCATTGAATGACTCTATCCCAGTCATTGAATGACTCTATCAGTGTTATTGAGTGACTGTCAATTCTGTGTGCCTCCATGGTGTTGAGAAATGGAAAACTTTGCCACCCTTTCTGTCTCTTAATGATCACCTGAGGATATTGTTAGTGCTCCTACTCTATGAATGCTTCTGTGTACTATCTGCTATGTGGTGTGTGTCTATCTGCATGAGAAACTTGAAAATAAAATGCAGGATGAATTGTTTTATGTATAAGCCATTACAGAGTCAGCCTTATGTAATGGTGTTCAAGTATGATCCCTAAGTTCCTTGTCTAAGTCTTGTATTTTTAGCCCATGCGTTACTCAGCCTGTCTAAGGTAACAGCCTCCCAATACGTATAACATCCCTGTTGTACCAAGTCTCTTCATGTCTTATTCTTACCCCATGCATCACACTGCCCCCTATAGAGTTACCCCTTATACTGGTGGTGGCTGATTTGACCACTACAAAATGATGCAAAAAACCAGAAAAATGACTGAAGCCCTGGCAAATGGGTACTCATCGGAGAGTACTCAGCGAGAGCTTTCCAATGAATACCGACAAGACAGGGTTTCGATGGTTGTCGAAAATGTATGCGTCCTTTTGCTTTGGACGAAAGTAGCCTCAGCTTTGGAAGGGTTAACAGTATTCCCCTGAGTCTTACCCTCTTGCACTTCAGGGGAACCTCACTCGTTCACATTTTGGGCCAGCTAGATTTCAGGACAGGATTCAAATCGGAAAATACCTACCCATCCCTCCCTCCCTCCATCTGAACCAGTCTTATATAACAGCTTGCATTTTCAGGTGGCAAAACGGAGGTGCCGATGATGATGATGTTGATGACGATGCCGGTCATGTTGATGATGTAGTTGACAATGAGGAAGAAAACAACAATGCTAACAATGAATGCCAACAATCAGAACTCTGACAGTTGACATGTAAACGACCATTGTGGAAATCGTTAGGTTTTCATTTAATTTAATTTTGCACTTAATCAATGCACAAATTCACTTAAAATCCCTTGGTTCAGTGTTTGAGTTATGTTGTTTTTTATACAGTTTTGCTTCTACTTATTAACTATGATTGCATTTTTTAAAAGTATTTTTTGGTGGGGATTTTGATCAGAAGATTTGACCACCCCAATCTTAGTTTTTTTTCATTGTTCTCTCATTTTTCAGAAAATGGACCTCAAATTTGAACAAAAAAGATTCCCACCCCATACCATTTGCTTCTAATGTTTACTTTAAATTTTGAGAAAAGCCATTTATCTAATGAAATTAAACTCTGCTTCAAATTCATTTTCGAGATTTAAACAAAATTTCAATAAATTTTCAGCAAATTTAGCCTGTATTGTTTATTTGTTGGACCTTTAAAAATGTTTTTTGTTGTGAAATTCCTTCTTTTACATTGTAAAGTAAAAACAGACTCAATATTTCAAGTCTAAAATTTAAATAATTATCTTAAATGATATTATCAAATCATCTTGAGAAACACACTTCATTTAAAAAGGACTGAATTGAAAAAAGATTTGACCACCTCAATCTTAGTTTTTTTCATTGTTCTCTCATTTTTCAGAAAATGGACCTCAAATTTGAACAAAAAAGATTCCCACCCCATACCATTTGCTTCTAATGTTTACTTTAAATTTTGAGAAAAGCCATTTATCTAATGAAATTAAACTCTGCTTCAAATTCATTTTCGAGATTTAAACAAAATTTCAATAAATTTTCAGCAAATTTAGCCTGTATTGTTTATTTGTTGGACCTTTAAAAATGTTTTTTGTTGTGAAATTCCTTCTTTTACATTGTAAAGTAAAAACAGACTCAATATTTCAAGTCTAAAATTTAAATAATTATCTTAAATGATATTATCAAATCATCTTGAGAAACACACTTCATTTAAAAAGGACTGAATTGAAAAAAAAAAAAAAATTCTTTAATTAAATGGTCTTCTCATCTTGTGAAACATACTTCATTTGAGTTTGAAAAGAAACCTAAACTATAAGATGTTTAAGTATTATTTTGTGATGTATTGATTTTTCCCCACTTTTACGTGAACAAGGTGGCCCAGTCACATTGTCTTTATTTTCCGTTGATCTCAAGCTTTTGGTCTGTGTACTCATGCTTGGTTACCACCCCTCGCCCCCATCCCCCACCCCTTTTCTGTCCCTTTTTAGGTTCTCAGGTCTGACAGCAGTTTTGCATTGGTAACATCATGCATCATGTATTAACAATCACAATGCTTCCTGCACACTTAGTGGAATAAGATTTGCTTTAGGGTTGCAAAATGACATTCCACCCCTCCCCCCATCTCTCCCCTTCCATCCCCTTCCTTATACCCCCAGTATAGACTAACTAAAGCTTGCCTGAGGGTGGGGTCAGGATTTAACAAATGATCACCACTTCCCCTTGTTATTTACTTCTCCCCTTACCCCTCCAACAACCATTTCTATTGGCCAAAACCAATAATTTGAAGTCAAAATGCATTTGAGTAAAATTTTCAATCTTGATCTTGTATGGAACCTCTCTTAAATATTGTATCCACCCATCTCCCCCACAATTCTTCCAATCCTCATCTCAGTATAAAATTGCCCCCCCCCCCCTTTTCAGGGGGACCTTTGGGGGACCAAATACACCAACTATTACCCCCCCCCCCCCCTCTGTAACTTGACTTCTTTCAAACTTCAATATCAGCAACCTTTGTCATCCATAATGCCTGTCTTACTTTATGTGAAATTGCTCCCAAAATGTCCCCCTCCCCACCTGTGTGTTCTACCGATGGGTAGTAAGCCTAGATTGCTCCCAACATGACCCCCCTGCCCACATGTGTGTGTTCTAGAGATGGATGATAGTAAGCCCAGGAGGTAACTGCGTATGGTACTGACGGCACTGCACACTTACTCATCTGGACACACGTTTGGCATGTCTGCAAACTGCCTGCTCTGTCTGTATGGTGTGCGACTTCTAACAGGGAAAGCAAGTGTCCATGCTGCACACGACTCGTAGCACTGACACTAGATATTCTACTATGATGACACCTTGTGTCTACTGAGGGCAAACTCACCTTTATAATATATATATATATATATATATATATATATATATATATATATATATATATATATATATATATATATATATATATATATATATATATATCTTTATATATATATATATACATATATATTTATATATATATTTATATATATATTTATATATATATATATATATATATATATATATATATATATATATATATATATATATATATATATATATATATATATATATATATATATATATATATACAGTTTTTTTAAAGGGCAGTTATTTATGAATAAGAATGTGTCTATTTATTGAAAGTTACGAAGGTTACAGCTTCCCTCTGTATACTTGTTTGTTATACCAAAGTGCTTTATTTGATTCAGAAACTTTTGTTCTGTTTTGATGCCGTAAAATTCATTTCTTATCCAATATGATTTGTTTTCAATTTTAAGTTCAAGTTTATGTTTAATATTTCTTGAATGATGAAACTGAACTTGTATGATATATCTCCTCCTCTGCAGCTTTGTCATGTATATTTCTCTTTATCTTGCAGGAATTACGAGGATGATTTCGAAGCTGATGAAGATGACGAACTCCAGGTTCTTGAGTCCGATAAATTCCAGTTGGATGATCCACCTCAACGCAAGGGCAAACCGCGACCAAATAGTCCCGAAGACGATATCTACGACTTCACAGATCCAAACCTAGGCTATTAGGAAAACTCAACTTTGTTTCTCTCTTCTTGAGTGTCATTTTAACCCATCTACTCAAAGGGTGTATCCGAGGTCTTACATATGCACTTGGGGCCCGTTGCATAAAACATTTTATGCTGGTTAAGAATGTCTTTAGGCTCTGTAAGGGCTAAGGTTTCCCTGATGGTGACTATTCGCCAGTACAAAATGATACAAAAAAACCTGAAAAATGATTGAAACCCTGGCCCATGTGACATGGTTTCTAATCTTATAGAACTCAGTGCGAGCTATCCAATCAATACCAACATGACAGAGGAAATGTTGGCCCCTATAAAGGAAACCTTATGGGATTCCTAGTTGTTAAACGTTTTATGCAACCAAGCTCAGATCTTACACTCATTTATGGCCTGAATATCTCGTAGATTCTGATTATTTTGGTGATCTCCTACTGATCAATGCACCTTTTGGACAATATGTTAGGTAAAATGTTCACTAGAATTTAACATAAAAACTCTCCTTCAAATGCATTATGAATTTTTAGGGATATTTAGAAAAAGTATAAAGTTACTTTCAAAAGTATTGCATTCTGGTCTCGATATTTCAATGATTTCTTAAGCATAGAGGGTTAACCCATTGAACGAACTCATTAACCCATTCCTGGTCAGTTCTTTCTGGATATATTAATTGTTCTATTTGAATGAGTTCTATTGAACATTTATCCTTCCAAGTATTTCTGCAAGATGTCTTAGGAGGAAATGGCCAAAACGGTCTGGACTTCTGGCCAGTACAGGCATGAATGGGTTAACATATACACATTTACAAAACCCATAAAGTACCAGAGACCAAGTACTTTCACATTTATGCAAGTATTGTTCTTGTTTAACACTTGGAAAATATATGGCATCAGCTGATAAAGAAATCAGTAGACATTTAACTAATGGTACTTATTCATTTGGAAATGTTGCCAAAGTATTCAGATTATTTTAGCTAATATAGGAATGAAAAGGATAAAGATTTGGGTGTGGAAAAAAAAAATCTTAGTTGTGTATCCTCTTTTCAGAAAAATATCCTCAAAAGAATATGTTTTGTGGTGCTTCTCTCAAATGTTAGTTTACTTTAGGAGATATTCCCAAAGTTTCCCAAAGTTAACTGATACGATTTCTTTGTTGGATATGAATAAGTTTCCTTATGAGGGGCTTTGATGTTGAGGGTAGGGGGGGTAGGGTTGGGAGGGAGGCGCAGGTGGATATGGTGAATCTCATTGGTGGTCTAATCTAAGTTTATTGCTACCATTCGATTTTGTAGTATATTTATTGATGCAGGTCTTTAATATTGTTACCAAGCCTTATCTCTAAGTGTCGCCTGTAAACAATACTTTGAACCATTTGTCGCACAGGAGCCACAGAGAATAGCTGTTATCGGTCATGCTTCCAGGTATTGATAATGTAGAATAGGAAATTAATCTGGGGTGCAAATATACCGAATTTGACCAAAAATGACCTTTCCTAATTAAATTTTACCGAACAGGCAGTTCACAAATTAACACAGATGGGGGCAGATTTTAATCCGAATTTAATTATACCAAGATTTTCTATTTCGGTAAATTTGGATTAATTACATGCTCGGAATCATTTCCTATTCTACAGTACTTGGAAACTTGAATGTGTGTGGAGAGAAGGGGTGGGGGGGGGGGGGGGGGGGGGGGGCTACAGGGGTGTTTGGAGTGAGTTAATAAGGTACACAATATTAAAAATGGGACCTCCATCCGTCCGTCCATTGAAGGGTAACGCCTCGCCATGTGTTTGTCTTATAGCCTGTGTAGATATTGGTGTTTATGTTCAGAAGGTCACATGTTTTTTCTGTAAGATAGGATGCGGATGCATTAATATATAAACCCATTCACGCCTAGTGCGTCCACGGTCTGATGCAAATTCAAATGTTCTTAAAACTAAGGGCATCCTAGAAATATATATAAGTAAAATACTGTCTGAACCGATTATTGCTTGCAGAACCAGTAGTATAGTGGGAAAATAGTTGGTGGAGAAATATTCATCAGAACACTACCAACTACATCAAATGTTTTGTAAAACCATGTATTTCTAAGATATTGTCAAAAGTATCATAGATCTAGATGACAGTTTTTAGAGAAATCCTTAGCCCATTAATGCTAAAGAAGTCAACATGAAATTGTTGTATGGATGTTTGATATTTATTGACAAATGATTTTACTAAATATTTGAGGGAGAGTTGTTGATAATGTTCTTGTGGACATTTCTCCTTTAGAAAAAACCTTCCCCGACAGATGTAAGTAAAATCATCAGGCTGTTTTTGGCTGCAGTGGTAATAAATGGGTTAATGTGCTGCTGGTGGCTAATTTGGCCAATACAAAATGATCAAATACCTAAAAAATTACTGAAACCCTGGCAAATGGGTACTCGTCTGAGAGTACTCGGTGAGAGCTATCCAATGAATACCAGCATGACAGTGTTTAGTTGTATTTCGAAATCTTTTGCATTCTTGTGCCTTGTAAGAAAGAAGCCTCGGCATCAGAAGGGGTAACTACTGCAGAATAGCCTGCCATTGAGGATCTGTCCCCTGTTGTCGATCGGACCGGCTGGTTGCGCTAGGCGTGAATGAGCTAGAGTAAGGTGTGTATAGTTGACTGTACTAGAAGGAAGAAGAGGAATGATTATATATTGTAAAGCTTCGTAATTTATTGATAGGGTAAGCCCTAGTTTATGTCACAGCCAGCTTGCTTAGAACTAGAGAAACTTCTTTTATCTCCTCGCATAGATTTGTGAACTTAATGAATTAAAACCATAAAAGCTCAGAGGAAATGTGTAGTATTTTTTGCGATCATTTTTGTCTGAGATAAAACACATGAAATATCTGAAAGGCCTTTCGCAATTAGGATGTTATCAAGTTTTTCAAATATTTGTTCTCAATGTTCTATGCATTACATGGGAATTTCAACAATAGTTTTATAAACATAGCTCTTGAACAAGAATTTAAAATATATGAATTTTTCATAGGCCATCTTTAAATGTAACACCTTTATGACATTGTAGTATGAAAAATTGCTTTTATGTTGTAGTATGAAATTCTTTGCTAACACGTCTGAATCTATATAAGTGATTGAAATGATTCTAGATAGGTCATTTACTACCTCTGAATTAATTACTTCTATTAACTCTATATAGATTGATGAGTTATACCTATGCCTTACAAATGAAATGATTATAAATAAAAGCCATGGTTTGAAATATCTACTACCTCTATGACACCATTGTGAGCTAAGATTTCCTTGTTGTATATATATATATATATATATATATATATATATATATATATATATATATATATATATATATGTATATGTATATATATATATATATGCGTGTGTATATGTACATGTATATTAGCCAGTGTGATGGTAATCAGTGCCTTCTTCATACTTGTAATACTCTTCATTCTCATAAAACTTGGGCAGTCCTTGTCTGAACTGGACTAGAATGTGCCCTCTGTGACTAAAATGTTAGGCATTTTTGCTGTGTGTGTATATATATATATATATATATATATATATATATATATATATATATATATATATATATATATATATATATATATATATTCGTCAGTTAGTGATCTAATGCTTATGTAGGAAACAAATCTTGTTTCTAAGGAGCACAGTGCTCATTTCAATACCACCCCTGTATCTAAGGAACCTATAAAGTTACCCCCTGTATCTAAGGATACATATCTCCGTACCTTAGGTAACAGTGTGTAAAATTGCTGAACTTTACTTCATTTTTTTTTCTCGGCTCTTGAGTTGTAATTCTCTATTTATGTGCCTGTGTCCATATTACTCGTGTTTTTGGGACTTCAGTGTTTACTTTTTTAACCATCTAGAAGTGAAGTGTTTGTACTGGACTATGGATTATTCAAGAATAATTCATCAGCATGCCTTGTTCAAGATGTCAAAAAAATATCTGCTGAATCTGCTGTTGAAAATATCTAGAAACATTAAATTATGATTTTCACAGAATTTATACAGTACATAGTAATACAATAGGTATTTTCAATAGCATTTCTTCAGTGATAACACTGCAATGCTTTTGTAGTTATCCCAAATATGGGATACTTTCAATAAAGAATAATGATCATTTTAAATCATTAAACCAATTAGCCCGAAGTGCCCAGAAAAACTGAACAAAAGGTTTTGTTATAAAATATGGTAAAATATCCTGAGAGTGGAGACTGTGGCCTAAAAAATGTATATATATATATATATATATATATATATATATATATATATATATATATATATATATATATATATATATATATATATATATATATATTTATACATACATACATAGAAAAATATACAAACAAATCTGTCTTCTTAACTTCTTTTATTAAGTTTTCAAAGAAAAGGTGCAAAATGTATGCATTCATTTGGGACATCCACTGCTGGGTGAATAATGAGGTGATCTTATCTTCATACTGTAAGAAGGCTAATTAATTAACCTAGATCCTCTTCTACCTTTATTTATTTTTGCTACCTTTAATGAGAATAAACACAAATGTCAAACTGATAATTCACTTGTTGTCTTTGATCTTGTAGAAACCATTCTGGGTTTAGTTCACTTGTTAAATTTCTGTCTGAGGAGGAAAGACTTTCTAGGTTAGAAAACTGGTCTAGATTCTAGCCATTGCTTTTTTTCATGCACGTCTCAGGGTAAAGATGACCCAACACGTTAAGGTATTATGACACTTTTAGAAATCTCAGTTTGATTTACCTGAAACTTTGCATGAGGAAAGAACATAGCACAGTGATCTTCTAAAGAACCTAAGATCAAGGGTTCATAGACTTCATTTTTTTTTTGCAGATTTAAAAAAGATATTGCAATTTATGTCACAAACATTTCATTCTCCAAAATTCTCTAAAGTTTTCAAATGTTATGGCCTGTAAAATGGTGTCAGGAAAATTGTAATACATTATTTTAGTTTGTTAAATACTCAATAGGTGTCACTGGAGTAGAGTATCGTAATACCAAGAGAGGCAACTTGATAAGAAAGTGATACATTGAAAAATGTTTAACCCAAAATTGTAGTTAGTCTCACTTAAAATAATTTTGATATATTGCACTTTTTGCTGAGGTATGTCCAAAGTTGCTTGGACCGTTTGCTTTTTCTATATGCTAATTTGTTGTAGACTCACAATTATGAATGGAAACTTGTTTTCCAATTCCACTGATCTACTGAAATTTACATGTATATTGATGTACTGTATAGATAGTTGGGTAGCCTGAGCCATTGTCACTAATGTCTTGCTGTCTCACCATGATTGTCTGTGTTTGAATTTGGCTAGAGGCAAGAGAGAAAGTTTTCAGGGACATGAAACTAGTCGCTGAATTCCCTGGGTGTTCTAATTTTCTCCACCATAAACTACTATTCTGGAAATATTTTACTGATATAATCACATTCTGGAAAATGTTCTCCAAGTAATATATTGTTCCTAAGTTACTCTTATAAGTATCATTGATCAAGACTTCTAGAAAGTTAAGACACAATTTGTTGAAAATTAAACTCGGCTGATATACCAACTTCGGGTTAAAAACTCACTTCTAGAATTCCTTGATTTTGCCTCATAATTCCTATTTATTGGCAAAAAGATCAGTATGGCAGAACAGTATTTCAGACAGTGTCAGTATCTCCAAAGGGATAAATCTAGCAAAGAAATGAACCCATTTTGGAGAAATAGATATTTGTGACAGAAATTGCATACTCTTTTCATTGATGACCATTGCTATTGACTGTTCACTGTCTTTCAACACTGAGGGACTTTCCTGATGGCCTAGTTGTCGAAGGCAGTGCCATTAACTGCTTGCTGTCTCTCACCACTGAAGGCCAGTCCTGATGGCGTAATGGCTGATCGCTGTCCCCCATCATTGAGGACCTGTCCTGACGGCTGAGTGGTCTAAGTCATTGTCATTGACTGATAGTTGTCTCTCACCCTAGAGGGCCTGCACTAATGGCCGAATAGTCTAAGGCATTGCTATTGACTGTTCACTGTCATCCAACACTGAGGGACTTTTCTGATGGCCGAGTTGCCTAAGGCATCGCCATTGACTGCTTGCTGGCTCTCACCATTGAGGGCCTGTCCAGACGGCTGAGTGGTCTAAGGCATTGCAAATGACTGATAGTTGTCTCTCAACCTTCAGGGCCTGCCCTCAAGGCCGAGTGGTCCGAAGCATTTTCATTGACTGATATCTGACTCTTCCCCCTTGAGGGCCTTCACCCATGGCCGAGTGGTACAGGGCATTGCCATTGACTGATAGCTACCCCTGACCTTTGAGTGCCTGCCCTCATGGCTGAGTGGTCTGAGGCACTGTCATTGACTGATATCTGACTTTTGTATGATTGAATGTTGACAGGTATGTAAGTAAGAAGTTTTTTCTCTGGTATCCATGCAACCTGTTGTGATTATCGTAATACAAAATTAATGTTAGGGGGGGGGGGGGAGGGGGAGCTGATGATACATTTCGTTATCCTTGTCATGAAAATGGCGAATACATTAAGCACAACTAAAAAGTACCCTCCATGCAGGGTGCAGGATTTTTGGGTTAAAAACTGAAAGAAATAACATGCTAATTGAGCCTACCGCCAATTATTAACCAGGAACCTTCAGTTTTCAGAGATGGGGATGGAAGGGTATCATAATTTTCTAATTTCTACTCCGATAGCTGTCTCTCACCTTTGGGGCCTGCCCTCATGACCGAGTGGTCGAAGGCATTGCCATTGACTGATAGCTGTCTCTCACCATTAAGGGCCTGTCCCGATAGCCGAGTGGTCTACGGCATTGCCATTGACTGCTAACTTTCTCTCACCACTGAAGGCCAGTCCTGATGGCTTAATGGTCTACGGCATTGCTAGTGACTGTTTACTGTCTTTCAACACTGAGGGGGTTATAAGAATACTGTATGAGCTACCCAAGCTCTTTGAGGTACCCATACTCTTTGATGCACTGACACTCTTTGAGGCATCTGCGCTCTTTGAGGCACCTGTGCTCTTTGCGCACTCAGGCGCTCTTTTAGGTACCAGCACTCTATGAGCTACCCGTGCTCTTTGAGGTACCCGCGCTATTTGATGCACCAGCACTATTTGAGGTGTTTACGGTATATGTGGCACTGGCGCTATTTGCGGCACTGGCGCTCTTTGAGGTAGCCGATCTATGAGGTACCGCGCTTGTTGCGACACCTACACCCTTTGCAACACTGGCGCTCTTTGAGGCGCCCGCGCTCTTTGAGGTGTTTACGGTATATGTGGCACTGGCGCTATTTGCGGCACTGGCGCTCTTTGAGGTACCCGTGCTCTATGAGGTACCTGTGCTCTATGAGGTACCTGTGCTCTATGAGGTACCTGCGCACTTTGCGACACCTACACCCTTTGCAACACTGGCGCTCTTTGAGGTGTTTACGGTATATGTGGCACTGGCGCTATTTGCGGCACTGGCGCTCTTTGAGGTACCCGTGCTCTATGAGGTACCCGCGCTCTTTGCGACACCTACACCCTTTGCAACACTGGCGCTCTTTGAGATACCCACACAATTTGCAGTACCCGCGCTCTTTTAAGACACCTACACCCTTTGCAACACTGGCGCTCTTTGAGATACCCACACAATTTGCGGTACCAGAGCTCTTTGCGACACCTACACCCTTTGCAACACTGGCGCTCTTTGAGATACCCACACAATTTGCGGTACCCGCGCTCTTTTAAGACACCTACACCCTTTGCAACACTGGCGCTCTTTGAGATACCCACACAATTTGCGACACCTACACCCTTTGCAACAGTTGGCGCTCTTTGAGATACCCACACTATTTGCGGTACCCGCGCTATTTGCGGCACTGGCGCTCTTTGAGGTACCCACACTATTTGCGGCATCCACACTATTTGTGGTACTGGCGCTGTTTGATGCACCGGCGCTCTTTGCGGTGCCTACGCTCTTTGCGGTACCTGCACTCTTTGCAGTACCTGCGCTCTTTGCGGTATCTGCACTATTTGCAGTACCTGCGCTCTTTGCGGTACCTACACTATTTGCAGTACCTGCGCGCTTTGCGGTACCTGCACCATTTGTGGTACCCAAGCTGTTTGAGGTGACCGCAACTGAAGTTGCAGAGACCATAGTTAATTTAGGTGCGGTGACCGCAGAACGTGATACTGCGGTGGAGAGGCTCTTCTCACTTTCTTGACCAAGTTTGGTGGTGTTCAAATGTTCTAACACCTGGTAGACTTAGATTTCTTGGTTAAACCAACCAATCATATGAAAGGATACCTGTATTCATACCCTACAAAATGTATACAAGGGTTTCTTACGATAAAAAATATGGCTACGGTATGGTAAGCTTGTATTTATAACCGGCTTTTCACTTATTATTTTTTAAAACTTTTTTTAGCTCCCTCTCGCATTGATTTAGAGAAAAAAAATCTTCCTAAAACAGAAAAAAAGATGACCTTAGCTGCTACGTAATACATTTTACGGAGATTGAAGATGAAGAAAACTATTATAGTATAAACTTTGGTTTGGCATGATTTTAGAAAAAAGAACTAACAGGCGGGTATTGTTACGTGCCTCGGGCGTTGGCGACAGACAATTATAAATTTTCATATTAGGATGTCCAGACAATAGACGCTGTCTGGCAGTGGCAAGCAGTTTACTCAATACCGTCAGGCGTTGGCGCCTGGTGAGAAAATGTTGAACTAATACAGGGCTAAACATTAACATTTGAAGGTACCTGAAATGCTGGGCATGTTTGCTTTTATTTCAACCTGCCCTGGCAGAATTGCAAGAAAAATGAAATCCTATCATGCCTATTCAAAACTTGAGTGTATGATTGATATGACTACAATGAACACACCTCGTGTTTAGATATTAACAGATATTTTGAAAAATACATGGCTGAAAGCTGTTGTCCTTTTTGAGTTTGACAAATTTCCTTGAAATGTTTCTCAAGTGTTGCGTATATTTGGCAAATATATTGATTTATTAGACTACAAAAATGCGTGTGGTTATCCCCTCACAATGCCGCACATTTGGCGCCACATTACGCAGTGTCAATATACTGATATTACCCTGTAGATACGAGTTTAAATTGAAACTATGGCATCCCCTTTTAAATTGACTTTAAGATTGGACATAGTTCAACGGACCTTTGTGCAAAACTTGATTAGGTTGGTCAGTTAAGAAGTGTGTGCGAACTCTTGCCCAAAAAGGTGTAGTAATCGTCGTTGGTAAACTAGCTAACACACTAAAAACAACGAAAAATCGGGCTGCCATTACATAATCACCTTAATTATTTAGAATGTCTATTTTAACCTTCCGGTTGATTCCGCTTGCGTATACGCCTTTATTTTCAACCCATTTCTAGCAAAAATGTGGTATTTTGAGGCCTTTTCCTCCTTTTTAAAGGACTCAAAGATCACATTACAGGATATGGCCACACTCCCAACCGTCTTGGCCACCACGGTACCGTGGTGGCCCGGACGGTTGGGAGTGTGGCCACACTGTGATACAGCAATGCTTCCTGTCATTCGCACTCCCTAGAGAACGCTACCCACCTGGCCGGCACTGGCATGCAGGTCCTTATCTATGTGGGTCAATTATACAGCATACTAGTAGCAGTGTAGGATGGAGTGTTGACGCTAGATGTGACAGCCATACAGATTTCCACTTGCAGCAGAAAATTGAGTATTAAAGCGGTTTTCATGGAAATGAATACAAGAAAGTGGTCTATTTAGTTTAGGCGATAATCTGGCGTGCAGCTTAATATAGGAGTTTTAGCATGCTCTTGAGGGTTGAAAGTTGTAACAAGTGACTTTAAAAAGTTCTGTGTGACCATATCCTGTCATGTGAAATTTTGGTCCCCAAAAGGATATTTTTAAGGTAAAAAAGGAAGTGAATCTTTCTTTTTTTATTTGTTTTTGGCTTAAAATCATTAATAAGTATCTAAAGATATATAATTGATATGGAACTGTCCAATTCTATTGATCAAACCTTCAAAAAAGAACTTGTTAAGATTTCTATGTCGGTTTAATATTATAATATTATCAAAATTTAAAAATACCCCTAAGACCTAAAGCTCTGATCTCTGGCCAAAAAAGCTCCCTTTAAAAAAACGCTGACTTTTTGCAGTATAAAAATACCCTTTCTTTTATCAAAACAATGACATTGGATGAACGGGAACACGTATTTTAACTATATATTCTATAATCCTCTGCCTGTTCGGTTAGCGGCAGCAGACTCGGAAGCCCACGTCACTTCGGGAGTCACTCGGCGTCAGAGCCGCGTATATTTCGTGGATTGTTAGGGGATTTTCACCCCCCATACTTAATTCGTACCTGGTTACAAAAAAATACCTTCTTATACAAAATCGCGGACATTCAGAGGTCTTAGAAAAGACCCCTTCTTCCGCGAAATACGTAAGGCGGGTGAGGACCCCCCCCCCCCCCCTGTACCTGAGAGCCAACCCCCCCCCCCCCCCCCCTCCCGGGCAGCATGTATTGTAGTTAATGATGCGTGGCGCGCTTGAATCACGTTCGCTATTTGGCGCCAGTTTCTTAGGAAAATGAACGCTGCACGTCACAACACACGCACATTACCATTGTTGAATTAGTGCATAGGCTTCACAATAAAACGCGTATATTTCTCTTATTCTGTCCGCTACCGTGGGTGATTGAAACATATCCATAGTTCGTATGTTGTACAACATAGAAAGACAGCCAATGCCTTAGACGACACGGCCATCTGGACAGGCGTAAGACCAATCGGCCATGAGGCCCTCAAGAGTGAACAGTCAGATATCAGCCCATGACAATGCGTCAGACCCTCAAGAGTCAGGGGTAGCTATCAGTCAATGGCTATGCATTAGACCACTCAGACGTCAAGACAGGTCCTCAATGATGGGGGACAGCGATCAGTCAATGGCAATGCCCTGGACCACTCGGCCACGAGAGCTGGCCCTCAAGAGTCTCGGCCATCAGGAAAGTCCCTCAGTGTTAAAAGACAGTGAACAGTCAATAGCAATGCCTTAGACCATTAAGCCATCAGGAATGGCCTGCAGTGGTGAGAGACAGCCATCAGTCAATGGCAATGCCTTCGGCCATGAGGCCCTCACGGGTTAAGCGTCAGATATCAGTCAATGACAGTGCCTCAGACCACTCGAGGCCCTCAAGGGTGAGGGGCGGCTATCAGTCAATGGCAATGCGTTAAACCACTCGGCCATGAGGCCCTCAAGGGTGAAGAGTCAGATATCAGTCAATGACAGTGCCTCAGACCACTCGGCCATGAGGGCAGGCTCTCAAGTTTGAGGGGCAGCTATCAGTCAATGGCAATGCGCTAGACCAATCGGCCATGAGGCCCTCAAGAGTGAAGAGTCAGATATCAGTCAATGACAGCGCCTCAGACCATTTGGCCATGAGGGCAGGCCCTCAAGGGTGTGGGGCAGCTATCAGTCAATGGCAATGCGTTAGACCACTGACACTGTCTGAAATTGTGTTCTGCCATACTGAATTGCCGAATTTAATTTTCACCAAATTGTGTCTTAACTTATCTACGCAATGCTCTTAATAAGAAAACATAAAGAAAATGACAGGTTGTCAGGTCAGTTTTCGGTCCACAAATAGTTCAAGTTTTATTTGTGAAATTGGACTTTTTTGGCAGATTTTCATATGAATTATACGAAAGAGTTAACTAATTGGCACCGTATTATTTTGCCCTTTCTTATGTAAGATAGTGTTAAGAAAGGGAACCCCATTACATACATAAATGAATAACCTTACATGTTTTCCTAAAATGTGTTAAATCATTAAATTCAATGAATATGATAATCGCTATAGTAAGTCATTTAGTGTTAGAAGTTGTCTCTTAAGATACTATGAGCCAATGCGTCTTGTCTTGTTTTCCGAACGCGTCTTGTCAAGGGAGCGTGCCTGTTGAAAGCGTCTTGTAGGTCTTGGCGTCTTGTTAAGTATGAATGCATCTTGTCGTGTTTTCCGAACCTGTCTTGTCAAGGGAGCGTGCCTGTGGAAAGCGTCTTGTAGGTCTTGGCGTCTTGTTAAGTATGAATGTGTCTTGTCTTGTTTTCCGAACGCGTCTTGTCAAGGAAGCGTGCCTGTCGAATGCGTCTTGTAGGTCTTGTTATGAGCGAATGCGTCTTGTCTTGTTTTCCGAACGCATCTTGAGAAGGGAGCGTGCCTGTGGAAAGCGTCTGGTAGGTCTTGGCGTCTTGTTATGAGCGAATGCGTCTTGTCTTGTTTTCCGAACGCGTCTTGTCAAGGGAGCGTGCCTGTCTAAAGCGTCTTGTAAGTCTTGGCGTCTTGTTATGAGATAATGCGTCTTGTCTTGTTTTCCGAACGCGCCTTGTGAAGGGAGCGTGCCTGTCGAATACTTCTTGTAGGTCTTGCTGTCTTGTTATGAGCGAATGCGTCTTGTCGTGTTTTCCGAAGGCGTCTTGAGAAGGGAGCGTGCCTGTCAAAAGCGTCTTGTAGGTCTTGGCGTCTTGTTAAGTATGAATGCGTCTTGTCGTGTTTTCCGAACGCGTCTTGTCAAGGGAGCATGCCTGTTGAAAGCGTCTTGTAGGTCTTGGCGTCTTGTTAAGTATGAATGCGTGTTGTCTTGTTTTCCGAACGCATCTTGAGAAGGGAGCGTGCCTGTGGAAAGCGTCTGGTAGGTCTTGGCGTCTTGTTATGAGCGAATGCGTCTTGTCTTGTTTTCCGAACGCGTCTTGTCAAGGGAGCGTGCCTGTCTAAAGCGTCTTGTAGGTCTTGGCGTCTTGTTATGAGATAATGCGTCTTGTCTTGTTTTCCGAACGCGCCTTGTCAAGGGAGCGTGCCTGTCGAATACTTCTTGTAGGTCTTGCTGTCTTGTTATGAGCGAATGCGTCTTGTCGTGTTTTCCGAAGGCGTATTGAGAAGGGAGCGTGCCTGTCAAAAGCGTCTTGTAGGTCTTGGCGTCTTGTTAAGTATGAATGCGTCTTGTCGTGTTTTCCGAACGCGTCTTGTCAAGGGAGCATGCCTGTTGAAAGCGTCTTGTAGGTCTTGGCGTCTTGTTAAGTATGAATGCGTGTTGTCTTGTTTTCCGAACGCGTCTTGTCAAGGGAGCGTGCCTATTGAATGCGTCTTGTAGGTCTTGGCGTCTTGTCAAGTGAGCGAATGCGTCTTGTCTTGTTTTCCGAACGCGTCTTGTCAAGGGAGTGTGCCTGTCGAAAGCATCTTGTAGGTCTTGGCGTCTTGTTATGAGCGAATGCGTCGTCTTGTTTTCCGAACGCGTCTTGAGAAGGGAGCGTGCCTGTCGAATGCGTCTTGTAGGTCTTGCAGTCTTGTTATCTATTAACACGTCTTGCCGATGCAGTATTAGCGGTATTGGAAGTATTACTTTCAGCGTTAAACTGAAATAATGTTTACTCTCTCAAAAAACGAGCCGATTTTGGCGCCTTGTCAAGACGAGGAGCGCGCAAGACGCATAAGACGCCAAGACGCGCCGCGCTCCAACCCTTACTGGAGAAAAGTGCAAATTTCTTTGAAATATTCAAGACCTCTCAATTAGCTTTTGAATGCATTTTATATTGGATGAAGGCCACTGGCATAGATAAAAAGACACTGTATGAAGATAAAATGTTGAAGATTTATTATCAAAGAAATTATACATAATGTCAGTTGACAGTATTTGTGTAGGTTTCAAACATGAACTACATTGCACTAAAATTTGCACTTACATATTAGTTTCTTGATAATAACATTACTCTGCAAGGCAAAGCGATATTTGGGGTCATAATGAATAGTACAGAGAGAGGTCTAGTTGTAATCGATACATGTAGAGTAGACCTCCTACTGTGAGCCGTAATGACAAAAAGGTCTAAAGCTGCCCTACTGATCCCGAAGTTAAATCTTGCTTGGGACATGTACTATAGAGGTTGCCAATGGCGGGTAGTTCAGAGGGGATTTTCCTGTGTACTTCACTATCCCCACTACATATGAATAGCTAGCCAAACCTTAGGACTAAAAATGTGTTTCCAGTAACGGTCACCAAAAGATAAAGGGTAGGTATAAACGGCAAAGGGGAAGGGAGTCGCTGGTGTAAGTGAGGGGCGCTGAAACAGGTAGGCACGAAGGATACAGGAGGGGAGACGAGGTAGTGGTACACTGCTGTTTTAATTGTTTGGTTATTGAAATAATGAATTAACACAGTTTATTTGTAGGGTTCTCACGTGTGTTGAGGGGTTCCTCTCTGTGGGGTTTGAATATATGTGTAGGACGGGAAAACAAGGGAAGGACATACCAGAGACTCGATAGGGTATATGTACAGAATAGTTGGACAGGGGAGGGTACGGACCGGATGCAGGATGCATGACAAAAGTACGGAGGGAGAGGGAACAGAAAGTGAGACAAGGCCCAGGGACGATGAGTGGCCCGGGTGGTAGGGGAGATCTCCGTAGGTCCTCCCTTGGGAGTTGACCTCGTGGGAAATATGCTGTTGCGGATCTCAATCAAACAAACAAAAAATATAGAGTAGGGAATTTTCTGAGTAAAAACTTGTTACACTCAAGCTAAAGGAAACATTCAACTGTACAAGTGGAGGTCCTACTTGGATGTTTCTGAACTATTTGGGGCTATGGTGCCTCTTTTATTTTTGCAGCCCTTGTGGAAGGCTTGAAGAGAATATAGATATGGGTTGATTGCAGAGTTGATTGGAACACAGAACACTGTTATCCAGGCTGTGAGTTTACCCCTGGGGGCCTGGATGGACTCACTGAAAAAGGACAGGATGCCTATGAGAAGGACGGGTATCCAGCAGATGAGATCCGTGCCAATTATGAGGAGAAATTTCCTCGCCATGATTATATCCTCTTCCGTACCCTTCTGGCCTGCTGCTCGGCGGGTCTTCGCGATTGATGTGAAGATCAGGCCATAGCCAGCAATGAACAGAATGCACGCTGCCAGGTTTAGGGCAAGAAATACACACGTTGCGTACTCCCAGCCAGCATAATTCCAACCAGCCGTGAAGTTAAAGAGAAGGCACACGCTGGTGATGATGTTCTTATTACCAAAGTAGGGGATCCCGCTGATGGGGAGAAAGCTTATGAAACTACAGAACAACCATCCACCGGCAACTAGCCACACTGCCACATTCATCTTGATCTTCCAGTTGGGAAACTGAAAACCGTACACCACACAGATCACCCTGTCTATTGTTATGATTACCAGCATATACATGGACATTTGACTGGAAAGAGTGGATAGAAAACCGGCTAATTTACACCATGAACTGCTCAGCCACTCGTCTGAATGAAGTGCATAGTCATTCCGGTACATCTGGTCTGCGGTTCCGAGAAGTATGAGGTAACATCCCATCAACCAATCAGAAACACTTAGATTTATTATGAAAAATGAAGGAACATTATTTCGTTCGTGTAGCAACCTCCAGATGATAACAACAAGGTTGCCGATCAGGGAAAGAGCTCCCATAACCCAAACCATGAATTGCTGGAATACATCCCCCATTAGATCTTGGCAAGAGGAAAAGCCATCACTTTCGGGGACACAGGCTGTCGTGTTAGCAACGCAACAGAACCTAAAACTATCTGCTTGCAGTGTAAGTAATTGAATTCCAGCAAGAAGGTCCTTGGAGATGGGAAATTGAGGATTGTTGAGGATCGATAAATAACTCAGTTTTGGAAGTCCACAAAAGGCCTCTTTCCCTACGGTTTTGATTTTGTTGTCTTTTAATGTCAGTCTCCTCAGTTTAGTCATTTTACAAAATGCCTTTGATTCTATAGTTTGAATTTTGAGATTATTAAGGTTTAGTGTTTTAATATTCAGTTCATTGAATGCAAACGTTTTAATCAAAACAATAGGATTTCCTTTTAAACGAAGAATGTTCAGATTCCCTAAGCCATCAAATGAGTTACTGTCTAATCTTGAAATTCTGTTATATGACAAATCTAACACATTCAAATTAATCATATCTTTGAATGCCTGGGCAGGTATGCTGCTTATGCTGCAATTAGATATATTCAGATGTATCATCCATCTGAAGTTTAAAAATGTTCCCATTGTTAAATTAAAGTTTGTATTTGATAAGATGAGAGCACGGATACCACGTGGTAATAACCTACCATGGATGAACCTATGACACTGGTATGTATTACCTATACATACACAGCCTGTTGGGCAAGTACTACCACAATATAATTCATCATCATTAGAGTTGGGACAATCATGAATACCATTGCATACACTTTCAAAATCCAGGCAGAATGATTCGTCTCTACAACGAAATTTACCTTTACAACTTTGATTTTCGCAAATAGTGCTCTCTTCATCTTCACCCAGAGGGCAGTCCTTTCGCCCATTACAAACATTTCTCTCTGCTATACAGTAGGAATCTTTACATTTAAACATATTTGGACAGGAAAAGTTCTTACAATTACGTAAATGATTTCCAGTTCTACAGGTGTTATAAAGTGATAGTGGATGCCCCTGAGGATCATAGATACAGACTGCGCTACGAGGCATACACGTTTTTCTATGAGATTCACATGGAACATCATTAGCATTATTTTCACAAGCTAAATCTTTCCACCACGAATGAGCAAATTCTTTCTGATTATCTAATAATTCATCTTCATGGGTGGTACTAGAGCAATCAATGACCATATCATTTTCCTTATTGGATGCGATACATTTACCTGAATAGCATTTGAAGCCTGAACAAGTCTCCCCTTTGCATAACTCTCCGGCCTCGTCTGAATCATCAATACAGTTTTTAACAAAGTTGCAGCGTTGTGTCAATGGAATGCATTGTCCATTGTTACAACGAAACTCATCTTCCCTACAAGCCAATTTGATACAAAAACTTTCATCTGATCCATCGAAGCAATCTCTCCGGAAATCACAAACTTTACTGAGAGGTATACAAACGTAATCATCACAACGAAAATATGTCTCGTTGCAAGCACAGTTCCACTCATCATCACCATAGGGACAATCTGTCTGATTATCACAGACGTGCACATCCAGAATGTGAGGACCATTTCTACAATGAAATAGGCCCTTAGGTATTGCTTTCTGAATGATGGTCTCATTCATTTCACATATGACGTTTCTGGTCAAATTGAGCTCCACTGCAGTTTGTGTACCAACCGGTTTATCAGGGGGAAGCCATGCTTTCGCATTCATTACAACACAAGATCCATTCTCACTCCTCATCCAAATGTTCCCATAGTGTCTCTTGTGTAGCCATTTGATCAGATACTCGCCAATTGTCCTGATAGTACTTGGAGTAAGAAGTGCCATTCCACTATGAGGAAAATTGGATGAATTACATATACTCCTTGCATGTGAACAGGTTGTTTTATCAAACATTGACAGCAACCTGCAATAATATATATAAATGTTTATCAATATATATTTATGTATGTATATATATATATATATATATATATATATATATATATATATATATATATATATATATATATATATATATATAAATATATATATATATATCTATATATATATATATGTATATATATATGTATATATATATGTATATATATACATATATATATATATTTGTGTTGTAAATTCTGTAAAATTAACTTTTAAACATTAAACATGAAGCTGCTTTTTACCTATTTAAGAAGTGCATGTAAGAAAGTTTAGTAAAATTGGTGAATTATTGTTCCGATGGATATTAGTGCATTTATACATAGTGTTGCAGTCCGATTTGCAATGCCAAGTTTCACTCATAAGCTCGAAAATCACACCTTGGCAATAATTACTGGGTAGGATTTCTATGGTGGGAATGATGAATTACAATTCAATTCAATTCTGTGTTCAAATTAAATTTTAGATAATTTTTCTCTATTCTTTTCATGGTAATTACCTGTAGCATTTTCCTTTGATGTAGTTCCAACCAGACGGACATCCCACGTCAGACTCCTGATATCCAAAATAGTTCTGTTTGAAATCTGCAGGACCAAGTGGCCTGTAAAAAAATTATATGCATATCATATCGCTATCAAGAATGTATTTCCTTAACCCATCTCCAAGTTTCCTTTTAGTGGCTAGTTACTTATTGCTATTCAAGTGAGGTTCCAACCTTTGATTAATAGCATTGCATTAATTAAAAACTACATGATGATTTTGTCTTCATAGTTTAGAAACGCACCTTTACACTTGTCTCCCTTTATGTGTGCATAGGAATGCAATGTCAGAGCTCTTACAAGTAGATTAAATATTTTGGTACTAATGTTGCCAGGTCTGTCAGTACATTGCAAGATAGGAAGTATTGATTTTGAACCGAGGTTTGATATATTTTTTGCAAAATCAAATCCTTCATTGTTGTTATCAAGTGAACTCGTCCTACATAACATATTAAACAATTATATTCTTTTATTTTTTATATTCATGAATTTGAATAGATCCAATAAATTTACTTCGACAACTATTTGGTTATAAGTAGCCGAGAGTTTAAACAGAAGAAATGATATCATAAAGTCGAATCCCAAGAGTTTTCAGGACTGCATAAAGCACATACATACAACCCTTTCCTTAAAAAACCCAAGGGTTGTTTGTTTGCCTGTCAGGTTTTACATGCTTCCATCAGCTAATGTCAGGAACCAAGGAATCCAGAACCAAGAGAAGATACCCTTCTCTTTTGGTACATAGGTCCACTCAGTTGCAAATGGACTATAGATACCGCGCCAACCAACTCAGGGATCCGGTGAACCCGACTTGCACGCTTATGAGCCAAGTGTCATAATGAATAGGCCATTGGGGATCCCCTCCCTTAAGAGGAGTGGTAGAAAGTTACAGCTGTCATTTGATAACCTAAGTATACTGATGCAACAGCACAGTTAGTCATTTTCTACATCCAGCAGCTGTGAAGTCAGACAAAGTAAAGTAATCAAAAATAGGGTAGGAATTTCTTGAATTTGAGGCCAATAACAACTTAATTTGAAAATCTATAGATACTCTTACCTATTTTCTTAATCGAGCCAGATCCTACCTTGGCATACGGTCGTATTCAAATGGTTGATGTATATACCAGCCATTACCTCAGTTAGAGACCCCAACATGTGAAAAATGAAGGATGCGCTAAATAGTTAAAGCTTGGCCAAAAAGGTTGGCATAACAACCCTTAACATCTGCAAATCATTCAAACATGGATACTTATCATCAATCTCGTACCTAGATACGTTGTTCCACTTGCATATGTAGTTGTTGCTGGCAATTGGGTATTCACATGGCAACTTAAACCACAAAGAAGATATATGGAATAGCTTATGCCGCATCACCATTGCAGTACATTCAGTCTCCCTATCAGTGGTTGGCTGGTGAGTTTCATGTGAGATGAATTTAAAATCATCAAACAAAGCATCGCCCTTTGCTGTCTTGTATAAACCTTTATCTTCCGATGGAACAGTGGCCCATTCACTGTATATTCCAGGATTACCATCTGTCCACACAAAACGGTTCTCCTGTTAAATTACAATAGTAGTGTAAGTTTTTGCAATAACTGTCTGAGAATAGGGAATGCTTTCTGCTGTTTGGCAAATTCATTGAATGCATGCATGTGACTTAGTAATAGTAGAGAATGTCATCAACTATAAGCCAACACCAAATCACAGTACAATACTTGTAATTGTAATTTCAATGAGGTGTGAAATGATCAATAAAAAATTATCGTATAATCCGAGGATAAATCCATTGTTACTTAATTTTCATGTTATTTGTTCCACTAGTAAGAATACAAGGAATTTCATAGATATCATCAAATAATGGAAATAAAGTATAGCAAGGTGTTTTCTTGTTCTTGAAAAACAAGGGAAAATCTTCTAGTATTTCCTGGGATACTAAGCTGCTCTTGATAGCGCTGCCGCATTCACGGATTCCCAGCAACCATACTGCTAACACCATATACATTACAATCAAAAATAAGACGTGAATTTTACCCTTTAAGAAATTGGAAATGCTTTTATTGTGAACCATAGATGAAATGTAGACACGTATATGCTTTACATCCAACTGAGGATTTTACATTATAGAGTGGCTACTCGATATGAAATTATATAATGAACATAAACTCTAATGATAAATGCATATCATGTGATAGTGTTCAAAACTCCTGAACACTTGCTCCATGGCTGTGATTAAAATGGGAACATGTGCTTAACAGGATTAAAGGATTATGATTTTTAATCTACAAGCTGGCTATTAAGACCATAGTACTACAGGTGAACTTGGATATGACGGACTTAATGGGACCAGGAAAATTGGTCCGTCATATGCATATGACGAATACTTGATATGCATCGGACTGGGACCAAGCATATCGTCCGTCATATGCACAAATCCGTCGTACAGTGGTCCGTCATATCCAAGTTCACCTGTATAGAGCTGCATAACATTACACCCTCTCAATATCATTATATTTAGCAGCCAGATTAGTATATACACAAGTATATATCAGTATATACACAATTAGAAGTAATAAGAATTCTTAGTGTATCAAAAATGTGAAATATGTGTTGAGGGATCTCTTTGTAATTGAGAAATATTGGGCCGATAGATATGATCTGTTACCAATTTTTCTAGATCTATGATAAAATGACAAACCTAAAACAGAACAACATTTTCAAAGATCACTATTATTACAGTATATTTGTCTATGAATAACTGTTGGTCACTTCCTGTCTTTTACTGTCTTTTCTCGTAATTTTCTCCATATGAATTTATACATAGTATATGGTCTACTTGCATGTAGACAAACACTGTTTGATATGACATGATATCTTAACTATGTATCCCCATGGTCCGGCTTGACAAGCAAGTCAATAAAAAAACCTTTCAAACATAAAAACATACATTGTAATGGCACAAAATGTATTTTGTCACTATCATCATGTTTTTACACTTAGGTTTTATAATCAATTGACTTGTAATTGAATAAACCTACATTCACAAAGATAAAGAGTTCTTAAGTATATAGTTACTTACTGTTTTATTGTAGCGTAGTCCTATGAAGATGCAATCATTTTCAGGATGATACTGCCAAAGAATTCGTTGAAAATATCGAATCAACGCCATTTCATCTTTACTTGTTATGCTCAGCAAATTTCCTCCGAGATGTCGACATGCCTTTTCGGTTGAGGACCAAGTTGAATTCTGGCTGCCTTCGAAGAGCTGATAACAAAAGTCTCCATAGCACACTAATTTAGAGCCAGAGTGTCCAAGAGGAGAAATTATCTGGGGGTGCTCAACAAGTGATACGTTAGCACGCGGCAGTTTATAACCTTTCAATTCATATGCAATTGAAACATGAAACGGTTTATTTAATATAGTTTTAATCTGGATGGTCACTTGTCCCGAGTAAAATGTCTTCCATCTGTAAGGAAGTCTATGAGCTCTAATCTCATACTGTCTTGGACGAGGTCCAGGCTTGCCCTCACGTATACATGGCGGGCCATATTCTTCTTTCACATTAATGATGAATGTCTCCCATCTTTTTAATCTCGTTGGAGAATCGAAGATGATGTTATAGAAACCAGAGTAACTAAGGTTTGGTGGGGCTCTTATATATATTTCTTCATTTCCTTGCCTAACAAAAAAGTTACCTGTTTGCGTAAAGTGTTTTACAAAGGAATCAAGACCTACCCTTCTGCTGTCAGAATAAATGAAGGTGAAACCCCCTATCAGCCACGAACAGTTAAGGGTAGAATAAGTAAAGGCCATGCCATGGCTGAGAAAGTATGTGTTATTTCTATCATAAGCAACGAATCTGGTTTCTTTCTTTGTTGAGAAATAATAACTTAGCCTTTCCCTGAGACAAACTGGTGAATGCGTATACACTTCTCCAATAAATTGACTGAAAAAGATAGGACTTCCCCTGAGAAAGGAACTTGGAAAGTTTATAACAATATCCATATTCAAGGCCTGTTTTGTTGGTGGATGGATCAGCAAAAGACATTTTGATATGTTCCTCTTTAGTGATATGTTCACTGTGCTACTATTAGTAAATTCTACTGAGAAATCACGGTTTGGGCTAGAAAGTAATGACATTAACGTGTGCCCTGAACAACCAACCGTGCATACTGAGCTGTGAAATAATGCATATTTACCAAAAGCTAAAATTCTATAAGCATGAAAAACCACCATCATTGATCTTCCAGAACCATGGAGCAATCTGTGGTTATCTAGAAATATTCGGTCACTAATGGTGCCACAAATTGGTCCTATTATATTTGCTGTTGTGTCATTACCATCATACACTGTTAAGCCACTGTATTGACAATTGTTAACGTTGGGGCCAGGGAAATGAACTTTCATGTCTTTCAGGGTGATTAACTCACTACCTAGAAACCTCCATGAACAATAGGTTAATGCACTGTCCTTTAACTGGTTAACAGCCAAATTCACATTTGTGGATTTTCCTAGATATACAGAGCCATTTGGAAAGGTATTGCATGTACCACCAACATTGTTAGATAGAGGCTCATAACTTCTAATCCAAAACATGCAGGACACTGAAATATTTAGATACCTGTTTGTTCTCAGTTTCACCTTAAGCAGAAACCCAAGGGAATCAAAGGTAATGCTCAATTGATTTTTGTATCCAATGTTTCCCTGGACAACAAAGTCATTTGAATTTTCAGAGGGTCCCTCATGGATACTGATCTCACAGTCAGCAGTGTCCCATGCCAAATCCTTAGTAAATTTAGCGGTCAAGTTTATCCGTCGTCCAATGGGTACTCTGATTATCCAAATAAAGGTGTGACGTAAGTATTCCTCTCCTAAGTTAGACGATATGTTTTCTTTGTGTTCCATACTCCACTCCGCCTGAGGCAAAAGCAATAGTCTTCTTTTTTCTATTGTCCTATTACCTTTATCCATAGCCTGATAGGCTATTTTCATAATATTTTTACTAGTTTTAGGTAAGTGAGTGACAAGTTGAATGGTGATGTTGTTGGTGCTGGACACGAGTACCCATTTTTCTCTATGACCACAGAAACGACCAAGCTTCTTTTTTGTTGTTCCATTTGCAGTGTCCTCTTGCTCTGTGATCAATAAGTGGTCCATTACACACTGCTCACCAGAATACCTTATCTCAAAAACCTTAATGTTCAGCACAATAACCGAACTATCTTGAACTGTGAGGACCCAAAAACAGTCAGGTGTGTGTTTGTTTTCAAGGGTTCCACATGGTGATACCAGATACATTGGGGATGAACAACCAGAATTCCCAGTTCCCACATCACAGATTGGTAGTCGAGTTTCTTCTACTGTTATGTTCTGAAGTAGTCTTTGTGGCATAATAGGTTTGTTTGTTAGTAGATACAGCTCTTCCATGTCACACATGGCTTTATTGCTATTGTAAGACCAACACACCCTTGTTGTATAGGCGTGACCAGATGCATACTTAGAAGTCAGGAATGTTCTAAGATTGAGGGATGATTCCTCCTTAGAAATGTTCAGAAGAGCCTCTGGTCTAACAAAGAAGAGTGTGTTCTCACTGCCGACAAAGTAGTCCATTGGTGACAGTGGTCTAAATGGTGCACATGTGGAATAGTTTGCGCTGGTATAACTAAAACAGGCAAACCACAGTACAAAATGCAAAGTAGTCATTCTTGACTTACTTATTGATTGAATAATCATTTTGTGCTGGTTTTGTTTGTGAAAGGTACTGTATTACACTATTGCAAATTTATAAATGTTTTTTGGAATTTCAATGAAATGTGTGTATTTTTAAATACAATGGATGCATGAACACAATCCTGATGGACCAATGAGAGTTGTGTTGTATCTAACGGCTGTAGCAGGTATGGCTACTGCCATTAATTGAATGGTTCCAATGGTGCCATCGTGGACCCCAATTCAGTGTACTGCTCAAGATGATGGCAATATTTCAAGTAACTGTCCCAGGACTGAAAAGAATATGCTTAATATCAGTGCAATTAAATGAAACCATTGGCTAAAAATGTTTAAAACACACACACATGTTGTTCTCCTCTAAACCATAAAACGAGTATCATATTCCTGACATCAGAATGAATTACATGTATGCACATTTTTGGTGGACTTCAAACTTATGCCCCGCTTCGTTCACATTTTTTCCTTTCAATTTTAGTTATGCTATATACTCTCCCTTACTTTAGAAGTCATACAAAACTCCCTCTCCCCAAAAACGCAAACATACACTTTCTTCATTTTGCAACATCAAATTCCGTTTTCATATGTTCTGTTACTTTTAAACCATGACCATCTAGATTATAGCATTCTATCAGAGTATATCTGACTTACCCATGGTGCACCTGGTTGTAGACTGAAGTAGTTAGTATTACCATATATAGGTAGATGTTGCATATGTGTGTAGGGGGAGGGGGGGGGGGGGCTCAATCAACGTTGCCGTGAGTGAGCCAACTTCTAGTCCATGGTTTTAACCCTCCCAGTATACGTGCATGTTTGGCTACATGTAGTATCACGTGCACTTCATTAAGCACGAATGATAAACAGATTTAGGCTCATATGACTTTTTTTGCATTTCCTTGGTGTATATATATATATATATATATATATATATATATATATATATATATATATATATATATATATATATATATATAGAGAGAGAGAGAGAGAGAGAGAGAGAGAGAGAGAGAGAGAGAGAGAGAGAGAGAGATATGCAATAGAAATGTGTATTACATACTAGTTCTAAACTGGATTATGCTCACCAGGTTTTCCATCGCTTCTGAGTGGAATAACTAACTGCCTCTATATAGATTATATGCATTCCTGTTCACAGCTGAATATTCCTATATGTTTACAGAGCTACAAGCAATGTACCATGCCTAACTCCTTTGTGTCCTCCTGGCTTTGTATACTTCAGACATTGTGTTTGTTTCATACTTATCCCTAAATGTTACATTTTCATTCAAAGACAAAATCATAGAAAATGTGTTCTTTTCTACTTCCAATAAATCCTGCACTATTTGAAAAGCTTAACAAAGCAAAAAGAAATTGAACTTAGCAAATAGGTATGAAAGATGATTTGTCACCATACACACCCTGTGCTTAACAAGCAGTATTTAAAGGGGTTTGCTTTTGTTCAGGCATCTGATTGGCTGTCAGTGTGACCCAAGTGACCTCTGTCAACGGCACTCTCCAAGACCGTTACTTGCATGAATCCTTGAAGTTGCTAATCAATCCGAATTCCTTACCCTCTACAGATTTTTTGAATGGTAATTAATAGGTCCAATCCAACGACTGTATCAATGACTGAGAAATCTGATTCTAGTAAGACAAAGCTTGCCTCCCACACCAATTTGACATACATTATGGATGGATGGCACTGTCAGGAAAGGAATTTTAGTAATTATACAGTTCTCTCATGTTACAATTATATGAACTTAAGTATCAGTATGAACTTAGATACATAGTCTATTCTCTCTGTAGATGCGTCTGCACTGATTTCTATATGATAGGATTGGTCATTGTCTCAATGGTGTGCCTGGCTATGTTTGTTTGGCTATGTGTCATCCATGGGTGTTAGTACAACCGGGCGCTGGCAGGCGTCCAGTCGACTGTTGTAGGAATTAAATATCTGTGCTAGTAGCTAGGCTAGGCTAGGCTGCACTAAATAGGTACACCCCTGTGTAAACTGGAAGGCTACCCCCAGTCATCCCTATCTTTACTTTGTTCAAGCGCATTACCATCAACGAGTGTGTTTGTGTGCACAACGATATGGAGCAATGTTTGCTTTACAATTTTTGTATGACCATTGTTGACAAACTCAGCACGCTGTTGGGATCAGTTAATGCATATGCAGTAAGTGGCTAATGGAAACTAGCGTGCGAAAATGTTGTCCAAGGGTTTAAGGTACCAAATGGTGCACACTTCTCCCAACGTGTGGTGTGACAGTGACATCATTCAAACGTGTTTTTCTGATGGATGTTTAGGTAGTTTATGGGGTTTATTTCCTTGACTCCATTTTTTTTCTACCCTGCTTTAATTTGACATTTTAGCCCTTACAAAGTGTACATTGCCGGTAATGTCCTCTAATGAGGAATAAATTAAGCACCAAGTACCTTCACGCCCTGTATGCAGTAGACAGTCAATACCATACATTGACGGGTTGCAAAAAAACTTGTTGCCATGCAAACAAAGTCTTGTGTATGTGTACACTTTAGCTTTAAACATGAATGACAGAAATTAGAAATATCAGGTAACAAATATAGCATATTTACATAGGGTAATGGGTTGTGGTTACCATTATGTATTTCGTTAATGCAACGGGTGTGCTAATAGGTGACAATCCCAGTGGTCTAAGGCATTGTCACGCACTGCTCGCTGTCTCTCACAGCTATTCGTGGCATGTGAGAAAGTTGCCAGTGTCTGTTGCCATTTGCGGTGGGGTAGTAGTAGTAGCAGCAGCAGCAGCAGCAGCAATAGTAGTAGTAGTAGTAGTAGTAGTAGTAGTAGTAGTAGTAGTAGTAGTAGTAGTAGTAGTGGTAGCAGCAGCAGCAGAGACAGGCCAATTACATTATCCCCAAATATACAAATATACCACGTTGCTCTGTAATCATAAATACTAAAAGGGGTAAACACAAACCCATTACGCTGCCTCTAATTCTTCCTCATCTAGCAGTGTGTGCAAATATAAAGTACGCTCTATCAACACATGCAGCTAATTAGTACACACAGTATATGTATTTACATTTATGTATCTACTTTCTAAATGGCATTAGGTTTCTGGACATGAAACATATTGCACTATGCAGTGTTTCATTTCAACACAAAAGGACGTTGATTCACAAATTCGTACGTTCTTACAGCTTCAAATAATAATTTCGAGATCGATGAATTTTTGTATACACCCACTAACAGCCAAGTTAGGATCTACACAGATAAAAGTTAACAGGCTTGTACATGCCCGTTTTTTCAACGGGCCCGTAACGAGCCTGTAACAGGCATGTCATATGCACGTTACCAGCCCATTGATATAACGGACCCGTTTAAACAGGCATGTTATATCACCGGGCTTTAAACGATGCTGTAACGTGCCCGTTACGGGTTCACACAGACATCCGGTGGCCACATTCTTATCATAAAAAGCCACATATTTCTTAATTGATATTTTATCCTTCTAAAATAAAACTTTGAAAATGTTTTTAAAAATGTGTTTTATATATAAAATACCTCCAAAATGAGCAATTGAGCAGAATCTTCTTAATAAAGTCATTATTTTTTTGCACTGATACTGACAAAGCATGGGATTGGGATGCATGAAAATGGTACCTATATAAAAGGTTGGAGATCAGTAAATAGTATCTGAGAAGCATTGGACTTGTGTACGTGCTTGAGCTAATAACTTGGTTAGGCATTCCGATGTGAGATCTTAAAGGTATATATAAACTGGGCACAGGGTATTAATCCTGATTCCTGATTTGACATTCTGAAGTAAGAATAAATAACTGTGGTTGCATTGTGACCTCCCCAAGTCCAGCAGCATAGCAAGTAACCTAGCCTAACTGCCCTAAAAGTAATTGCCTGGATCAATTGGCAGTAGAAGCCAATTGGAACATTTTTTTTCGAAATGTAGATATCAAACCCTTATTTTCCATTAGTTTTTGAATGTTAGAAAATTTTGAATTTACAGGCCCGTTACGGGCATGTAACAGGCCGTTAACAGGCATGTACTGGCCATGAAACAGGCCCGTTACATTGCTGTGCATCATGCATGTAATGGGTTGTTTTGAACGGGCATGTAACAGGCTTGTAACGGGCATGTACAGGCCCGTTAATTTTTACCCGTGTATGCTATTAGGTAAGATTATTCTGGGTACGTGGCATGGGTAATACCTGGTGGCATCTATGGAGACCCTAAAAACTAACACCTAGTTTAAGAGAATAGATAGAGATTAGAAAAGATAAAAGCAGTAGGGTTTAGCGAATCCATTGGCTTAGAACAAGTCTACAGCAAAGACATTAAATTCCTGCACCAGTCGACCAGACGTCTGCCAGTGTCTGGTTCTACAAACATCCGTGGATAGCATGTCAGAAAAAATAAGCCAAACACATCAATGACTCACGTAGCTTGACAAATCAGAGCTACGTTCAGTTGTGAGCTCATCCATGCATTCATGCCCAGGAAATTGGGTGGCAATCGGGCGTGCTGTCGTGTATTATACGCAGACTGTCCACGCATTTAGTGCTGGAATTAAATGTCGGCAGTGTACTCCAAGCCCTGACACTCGTGTAATGAAGCGTTGGGAATGGATAGCATACCTATTAACCCAATGGTGCCAATAGTTCCTACATACATGTACCCGGTATATTGTCGAATGGACCTATGATACTTCTGACAATAAATTGAGATTTAAGAGTGACTTTTAGAAAATAATTCAAGGAGAGTTGCTGGAAGTGTTCTGAGCAACATTGCTCTTTCAAGTATTTTTTTAATCATGTTTTCGCCCTATATGATTTTGGCACAATTATCTGGCTGCACAAAAAAGGTTAAGCTTCTCTGTTCCATAGTAGTCTCAGGGTTTGTGAACGGTTTTTCTTATTTACAAATTAATATTCCATTGCGGGTTTCTCATTTTCTAATGTAAAATCGTTCCTTTATACCCTAAGCTGTTGTAGTCATAAACACATACATAACGATTTATTTGAATCATTGAACAATACATTGAAATGAAGCATTTATGATAAAGGTGCGTATTCAATGAACCCCTGGTGGCGAAAGGTAGAACTACATGAATTCACAGGTTTTTTAGGTGGATTCTTATTAATATTTCTAATTAGGAATGTTTTCAAAATTATGCTATGGTTAGAAAGGTATCACAAAAATGATAGGTTGTTTGGAGGTACTACATGCGTGTTAATGGTGAAATGATTCACCCCTCCCCACCCTCCTAGAATATATTCGACTATTATAATGGGTTCAGTTGCTGCTGTCCTATAGTGTTTTCTCAATTGACAATAGAACGTGCCAAATCTTATTAGAGGACCGTCCTGTTTTGATAGAAAGCTAACGTGTTGTCAGAGTGTACACCTGGCCCTAAACCATTTGTGGAAAGTGTCGTCTGGACCTAGGATACTTATGGGAATTACTGTGAAATTATGAAAGATTTCACAAACTATTTGAAGGGATAATTTTGGTTTGGTTCTGATGACTACTACTCCATCGATTTCCTCTCAAAATATGCTTTTCATGGAAATACGTCACAGATTTGATAGGACGTGTTGGGCTGTTACGGGTATGAACGAATTTATGGTATAAATTAAAATTAGACCTACTACACATAGGGTTATGACTACTTGTATGCTACTCCCGCGTTTTGAGAACCATCACGTGATAGGGCGAGATTGAACAGGTAGGACGACAAACACTACACATTCCACACAAGTGTATCCTTTTGCCAGCTGGTCGTTAGGTGGATAAATCCATTTATTATACATTAAGCAATATCAGAATAATCATGTGAGAACTATCTCTATGTTTAGATCTAAGGTAGGATCTAAGGTAGATTTTCTACCTCTAAGATTACTAACAAAATTCGCACCTTCACTCATAAAACTATCACAAGAAGTTTTATTCAAGAACGGTATTAAGCGCGGATCAACGAGAGTATAGGTAAATTTTAGATTGATTGGCATAGATTGAATGAAATATTGAAATTACACAAACGCAGTCTTTTGCTGATAACTCATTCTTTATTCTACTAAACTATTATATATGATTTACATTCCATTAGCAATCAATGGTCCACTGTGATGGACAATATATTAGAATTCCCAACCTGCGGGAAACGTATTATCAACGTATTACAACTCCGTGGATACGGTTATCTCAGTTGACCAGAAATTAAATGAAACCAAGAATTATTCAATGTTTCGTGCATGTTTGTGTTTCATTTGGTGCAAAAATATAATTGTGTTTTAGAACAGACATTGTTCATAACTAGAGGAAGACTTTTATGAAATTGACATCGAAACTGACGTTTTCTACTTTTTACTGTGTTCCTGAGTATAGTCAGAAAGTTTTAGAATGAGCTTATGCATGTAACCTTTGAAACAAGACTTCCCTCAAATCACGGTCGGTTAGTGGTTTTCGCCGGGTACTCCGGTTTTCTCCAGCAATAACTACAACTGGCTAGTCACGAATTTTAGTTGCAATACGGCAGAAAAACTGATGATAATCGAAATTCCGAGTCCTAAATGTAGTTGGTACGTTGAACGTGATTATATTATAATTTTCAAATGGAAGGAGGAAGTAATAACAAAATAGTTCCTTAGATCAATCATAGATGGCGTATAGGTAAGGGGGTACCGGATGGTGCTGCCCTCTTTTGTCTCTTTCGACATCTGAAACCGACAACAGCACCACGAATTCATGCCATAATAGAAAGTTATCACTGCAGCACATTATCATAAAATGATATTTATTACTATGGCGGGCGTATTAAGTTACATAATGATTATTTAATAAAAAAAAAATAAAGGCTAGGCATAACGTTATGCGCATTTTATGCTCAGTCTGTGACACAGGTTGAAGGTTCACAAAAACGGTCAATAATAATGATACTGATACTGACTACTGCTTAGAACATTAACAATCAGCTAGTCCTATTCGTCTAGGTACTTAACCCATTATTACTCGCAGCTGCCGAAAACATTCAGGCAATCTTGATAAAATCTTGCAGGCAAAAGCATAGTTAAGAAAATATAAGAATGAGAAATGTTACTCAGAACATTACCAACAACTTTTCTTCAAATTTGTAAAACCATTCCCACTTTCAAAGTTATCGTCCAAAATGACATAGATCCAGATGACAATTTCTGGAAGAATTCTTAAACATTAATGGGTTAACGTGGCATTAGACATTGATTTTCTTCGATTACTCCAGATTCCTTCACCATATTCGATTTAGAATTGACAATGAAAAAAGTAATAAAAACGAAATTCTAAATGCCAAAATATCTTCTGTCAGAGGAATGAGTATAAATGAATCAGGGTTTAAATTAGGCACATCGGCACACAAATGCCATTAAGTGCCAGGTATTCCTGGTAAGAAATTGGATGGTAACATTTTTGGTTTGGTATTTTTGTTGTTTTCCCAGTTATCACTGTGCAGTCCCACACATCTCCCCCTCCTGTCTGCGATCAATACTCACTAAAACTAGTAGTTCAGCTTTATATCGCTAGATGGCGCCAGTGCCACATAAAGAAGGTATTTAGTGATTCCTCAGATGAATAAAAAAAGTGGATATGGACCTATCTGGTCAACCTGAACAAGCTGACTGCGGCAAACAGCCCAAAAGTCGTGTTCTGCGCATGTTTGCTTGCACGTTTTTCAGTAATGTAAACGATACGAGAGCACTCATCGGTCTTGGTCTCTTAGTGACGTCACACTTAGGCCAGATTCTAAACCCCTAGATAAGCCAGGCCTTCTCTGTAGCACATATAGTAATTGGTCTATCGATTCATATCCATTCTTTTATTCATCTTCGTGGATACCTCATACTGAGTAATACGTCAGAACGCAAGATAGTTTTGATACTTTCATTAAGAAAAAGAGTTTATAATAGGGGTGTTTTGATCAATACACATACAAGGAGTAATTCCAAGATAGGATTTAATCATATATTATGCAAGTGTCTTCTTGCATCCATCTAAACCTTGACTATATATACCTCCATCCTAAAGTGCCCAAAGTTTCTTCAAATAACTTCCGGCGAGGTTCTCCTGTTAAGCCAATATTAGCATATTTGCCTGACCATGTGGCTAGCAATTAGCCATTAGGCTCGGCTAATCGATTCGCCGTCGATATCCGGTGGTATCGGCTCAGTTCGTTTGATTACACAAGTGAGCCGTTGTCTAATAAGCCGGTCTCCGTGGACCACTTGCCCTACGCGAGTGCCGGGAAGGAAAACAGGAAGATGGTATCAAGTGTTCCTAGGCCTGAGTAACTCTCAACCCAATTAACGGCGAAGACTTCATAGATTTGTATCCTGATATTGGTAGAGGGTGGAATAGGGTGAAGTGGGTACGGGGAGGGGTAGGGTGTCTTGACCCTCTGGCTTGGTGGTTGGTACGAGCCAGATTTAACAAGTGAAAATCTTCATTGTGTTCTGCTAAGACTAAATTCCTATCCCCTTCACACACACACACACACACACACACACACACACACACACACACACACACACATATATATATATATATATATATATATATATATATATATATATATATATATATATATATATATATATATATATATATCTATATCTATATCTATATATATATATATATATATATATATATTTATATATATATATATATCTATATATATATATATCTGTATATATATATATATATATATATATATATATATATATATATATATATATATATATATATATATATATATATATATATATATATATATATATATATATAGATTAACAAAGGCAAACGTTCATGAGTGAAGGCTAGAGAAGGAAGGAAGGGAGGAATTGGGTTTTACGTCGCTTTCAACAGCTTAGGGCACATCGCGACGAGATAGAAACCTGAAATCGGAAAGAAATTCCTTTTTCTTCACGAAAAGTTCCAAGGTGTCTTTTAGTTGCAGAGGAACCATTGACAGCCCTCCACAACGCCGCACATTTATATAGCGACCAGGCCTACCCGCTTGCGGAGATCCAGCGGATACTCGAACCTGCGAATTCACGCTTGGGAGCCAGGCATGGTAACCAATAGGCCACAGCGGATCTTAATGATGGCTAGAGAAACAGTATATTTTGAGGATGTGTACTTAATTGAATTCTAACCCCCCCCCCCCCATTATGATTAGATTGTGAACAATTACATATCATTACTGATATTCATTATAATCTTTGGTACATATACTACTCCGTGTAAAACCTTTTTTTTTTGTTATTTTCCTGTTCGCCAGGCATGATGTACAATGATAAATAAATAAAGTTGCAATTGCTTATAACAATATATAGTTGTTGGTTGTCTTATCTGTAAAGCATAACAAAGACAAAAAAATTACTTCGAGTAAAACATGTTGAACTCCAGTTAACATAGGCAACAACTTAAACCTTAGTAACACTCCCTGAAATATAAGTCGGAACTTGCGGTCGCCTACAATTGTCAATCAAAGGAGTGTTCCCACAATGCATCATGCAACATGGCGGCTCCAATTTCACAGCAATTAAGATGTTTATAGCTACTACTCAGCCTTATCTTGAGTTTGAATTGATTCTGTTCCATATCAGAGCTAATGGTTCAGGATATGTATCCGTATTGGCTACGCTTAAGTAGGAAATAAGGAAGTGCCAGGCTCAATGAATTGGATACTGGAACTTGATCCCATTTAGTATTTTGTTTCAGCCGTGGCTCCCTCAATGCTAAAGTCTACATTGTAGATACACAGCACTTGTTTAATTTAATTTTTTATTTCCGATGTGAAAATATTTAAAGAATGACAAAAACGGAAAATTCATTCCAATAGTTGCCAGTTAGAAAGCGCAAGGCATGGTCCGTAAACCAAAATAAATAACTTAAGATACACTTAGCTAACTGAGTGATCCATGTTGTTTTGTTGTATTTCCATTAATTTACTCGTACATATTAGTTATTCCTTAGTTCCCAATTTATATATATATATATATATATATATATATATATATATATATATATATATATATATATATATATATATATAATATATATATATATATATATATATATATATATATATATATGTTTGTATATATATATATATATATATATATATATATATATATATATATATATATATATATATATATATATATATATATATATATATACACACACCAAGGAAATGCAAAAAAGTCATATGGGCCTAAATCTGTTTATCATTCGTGCTTAATGAAGTGCACGTGATACTACATTTAGCCAAACATGCAAGTATACTGGGAGAGTTAATACCATGGACTAGAAGTTGGCTCACTCACTCATGGCAACGTTGATTGACCCCCCCCCCCTACACACATATGCAACATCTACCTATATATGGTAATACTAACTACTTCAGTCTACAACCAGTTGCACCATGGGTAAGTCAGATATGTGACTTGTTCCTCTGATAGAATGCTATAATCTAGATGGTCATGGTTTAAACGTAACTGAACCTATGAAAACTTCAACAGAATTTGATGTTGCAAAATGAAGAAAGTGTATGTTTACGTTTTTGGGAGGAGGAAGTTTTGTATGACTTCTAAAGTAAGGGAGAGTATATGGCATAACTAAAATTGAAGGGAGAAATGTGAACGAAGCAGGAGGCATAGGTTTGAAGTCCACCAAAAATGTGCATACATGTTATTCATTCTGATGTCAGGAATATAGTATTCGTTTATGGTTTAGAGGAGAACAACATGTTTTAAACATTTTTAGCCAATGGATCCACTTAATTGCACTGATATTAAGCATCTTCTTTTCAGTCCTGGGACAGTTACTTGAAATATTGCCATTATCTTGAGCAGCACACTGAATTGGTGTCCGTGATGACACAGTTGGAACCATTCAATTAATGGCAGTAGCCATACCTGCTACAGCCGTTGGATAAAACACAACTCTCAAAGGTCCATCAGGATTGTGTTCATGAATCCATTGAATTTAAAAATGCACACATTTCATTGAAATTCCAAGAAACATTTATGCATTTGCAATAGTGTAATACAGTACCTTTCACCAACAAAACCAGCACAAAATGATTATTCAATCAATAAGTAAGTCAAGAATGACTACTTTGCATTTTGTACTGTGGTTTGCCTGTTTTAGTTATACCGGCGCAAACTATTCCACGTCATTTAGACCACTGTCACCAATGGACTACTTTGTCGGCAGTGAGAACACACTCTTCTTTGTTAGACCAGAGGCTCTTCTCAACATTTCTAAGGAGGAATCATCCCTCAATCTTAGAACAATCCTGACTTCTAAGTATGCATCTGGTCACGCCTATACAACAAGGGTGTGTTGGTCTTACAATAGCAATAAAGCCATGTGTGACATGGAAGAGCTGTATCTACTAACAAACAAACCTATTATGCCACAAAGACTACTTCAGAACATAACAGTAAAAGAAACTCGACTACCAATCTGTGATGTGGGAACTGGGAATTCTGGTTGTTCATCCCCAATGTATCTGGTATCACCATGTGGAACCCTTGAAAACAAACACACACCTGATTGTTTTTGGTCCCTCACAGTTCAAGATAGTTCGGTTATTGTGCTGAACATTGAGGTTTTTGAGATAAGGTATTCTGGTGAGCAGTGTGTAATGGACCACTTATTGATCACCGAGCAAAAGGACACTGAAAATGGAACGACAAAAACCCAGCTCGGTCGTTTCTGTGGTCATAGAGAAAAATGGGTACTCGTGTCCAGCACCAACAACATCACCATTCAACTTGTCACTCACTTACCTAAAACTAGTAAAAATAGTATGAAAATAGCCTATCAGCATTGGAAACAAAATTGGAAACAAAAATCAATTGAGCATATATATATATTTATATTTATCATCAGCTCCACTGTGATACTCGCAGCTGATTGGTCAATTGCTGTTGGGTACTGGATTGTATTTCATTGCTTCTCATTAAATCCCCACTCTCAATGTTTTATCCCACTTTGCCATGGCAACTATGGGTTTGACCTCAAGTTTACAGGTCACGGCCTCGTTTTGAACCCTTGACGACGAAAAATAAAATGGCGGACATTCCTCTTTACATCGCCGCCTGACTCGATTCTTTTGGCGTTTAAAACACTATTTGCGCATGTTAATCTGCCAACATGGTGTATACATGGAAATAAAGATGGCAGGAAGTAATTAAGATGGATTTAGGTTGGTATTTTGCACATACATATGAGAAATAATTGCCGTTTGGTCGGCGTCAGGTCGGACGAAAATCTCCGTTGCTATATAGCCTGTCGGACTCGAGTTGGCAACCGCTTTTTTCATTTTCTTTGTGACAAATCGCTCGAATTTGCCATCCAAACTTGGCAAACCCCTTTGGAGCACTAAGTTGTGTATAGATGAACGTACTTTTTGCCTCAACTCTGCATAATGTTAATTTTACCCATTAGGTCCCATTGTGAAATTTGCCCATTGCCAAAAATACAACTATGCTGGGAGGCGTGAGTGTGTGTGGGGGGGGGGGGGGGGGGGGAGCTGATGATAAATCCTCCTTGTAAAAAAGGGATACGGCCTGGTATCTGCGTTCAGCCAGCTGTATCGCACTCGGCCTCCGGCCTCGTGCGATACGGCTGGCTTCACGCAGATACCAGGCCGTATCCCTTTTTTACAAGTAGGATAACTAATAATATATATATATATATATATATGTATATATATATATATATATATATATATATATATATATATATATATATAAATATATATATATATTTATATATATATATATGTATATATATATATATATATATATATATATATATATATATATATAATTATATATATACATATTTTCAAACATTCCCTCTGTTGCCCTTTTAAAAACTTATTGTAAGGAGATGAACTTAAGATAAGATAGTAGTATTTGAAATTTCAAGCCTTCTCTCTGTTGCCCTTTTAGAATTAATTGTAAAGAAGATAAACTTAAATTACGTAGTAGCACTCGAAATCTCAAACTTTCTCTCTGTTGCCCTTTCAAAAACTAGTTGTAAAAGACGACTATAATTAACGTAGTAGCACTTGCCACACTGACACACCCCACCCTTCAGCAGCTGCTGACGACAGCCCCCATTTTATCTCCCCCTACTATCGCCCCCAACCTGTTGGAGAGGGGGCACAGTGGCCGCGTGCCAGATGAAAGCGGAACAAGTGAGAGGGTGTAGATAAGGGGCAGTGATGGGGTGACAGGGTAATTAATCTGGCAAGACCTACTGCAGATAAGAGATCATCCTCATGATTGATGGACATGACGTGTTTACAAACATCTGTTTAGTGCAGAAAAAACTTAATGAACATAATGAACATAATGAACTATACTTATGAATTACACTCAACTAAAGTTTGCAAATATATGTTTAGGGCAGAAGAACATTTCCAGTTATAAACTATACTCGAACTAAATTTATGTTTTCAAACATCTATTTAGTGCAGGAAAAAAAACTTCCCATTATGAACTATACTCATGAACTAAACTGAACTAATGCTTACAAACATCTGTTTAGTGCAGAAGAAAACTTCCAATTATGAACTAAACTAATGCTTGCAAACATATGTTTAGTGTAGAAAAAAGTTTCCCATTATGAACTACATGTATACTCATGAACTAAACTAAACTAATGTCTGCAAACATCTGTCTAGTGCTGAAAAAACTTCCCGTTATGAACTATACTCATGAACTAAAGTAAACTAACGTTTGTAAACCTCTATTTATGGCAGAAATAATACTTCCCATTATGAACTATACTCATGAACTAAAACTAAATCAATGTCTGCAAATATCTGTTTGGTGCAGAAAAAACTTCACATTATGAACTATACTCATGAACTAATTAAACTAATGTTTGCAAACAAATGTTAAGTGCAGAAAAAAACTTCCCATTATGAACTATACCCGTGAACTAACCTAAACTAATTTGTGCAAACTGTTTAGTATAGAAAAAACTTCCAATTATGAACTATACTCATGAGCTAAACTAAACTTCGGAAGTTGACTCCTATAGCATAGAAAATACATCAAGTAATTTTCGCTTGATCTTATGTGTAATTGTCGACAAGATAGAATATAGAAAACAAAAACCAACTACTACCATCGACATACTTATCAAACGGTAATCTTTATTGCGCACTTTACTCAAAGAATCGATTTTCAAACTGCTGCTCATACTGCTGCTACTACCACTATAGGTGCAACAGATTTTGTCAGAGATTGCAGTAGTGGGGACAGACCTACAGCAACTTCAACAACAACAACAACAACAACAACAACAACAACAACAAAAAAAACAACAATAATAATAATAATGATAATGATAATATTTTAATGCTAATAATAATAATAATAATAATAATAATGATAATAATAATAATAATGATAATAGTAATAATAATGATAATAATGACAATGATAATAATGATAACAATAATAAAAAAGAAATAATAATAATAAAAATGATAATAATAATAATAATAATAATAATAATAATAATAATAATAATAATAATAATAATTATAATTATAATAATAATAATAATAATCACTGCCACTACTACTTTTACGACTGGCATAAAGTTTCAGGTGCAATAGGCTGTGACGGAGTGACACTCTGGGATGAGATGGGACAGGCCGTGGAACATCAGGTTCTAATCAACCAACTACCACCACTACACCACTAACACCCCTCTTATCACCAGCAAGCAGCCTGCTGCTGCTGCTGGCCTCAGGCTATGGCACCAGGCCTAGTGGAAAATTGTAACCAATTCAAAGTTGAGAGGTTTTGCGATAAGGGAGATGCCTCTTGAGATGAAGAAGTGTGTAGCTCATGTCTCCCTCCCTGGGGGAGGTTTTGGCTATCGCTGCTGTTTGATATAGTAAATAAGGCTTAGCTGTTATCTGTGGGGATTACCAGTAGAGGTCTTGGTGGTCATCGGGGCGTGGCACTCGAGGACAGCTATTAGTCTATGGAATACAGCGAGACCTACGGGATTGGAACACCTTGGAACCAAAGCAGTCCACATTAAGGGGCGAGGGGTTTTCATATCACAGACGCCTTTTCTGACTAATATATATATATATATATATATATATATATATATATATATATATATATATATATATATATATATATATATATATATATATATATATATATATATATATATATGTATATATATATATATATGTGTGTGTATATATATATATATATATATATATATATATATACATATATATATACATATATATATATATATATATATATATATATATATATATATATATATATATATATATATATATATATATATATATATATATATATATATATATATATATATATATATATATATAATAGTATGTATATATAGAACATGGAGTTTGTAAAGCTTCTTTTGACAACAGGGCAACACCATGGGACCCTGAAATAAATAGAGCGGATTGTATTTCACTTTCCCATCAATTTCGCATAACTCTGTAATCAACAACGCCTCGGAAACAGATAAGCCTCGCTCTGATCCGGCGCCATTTTGTATTTCTCTGCCACTAGCAGATTGTTGACAGCTCTGGAGATTAAGCTGTCTCGAGTTACGCTAACTTTCGGCACTTCATTAACGCATTAACACGTGATAAAATACCGTATAGTTCCCCAGACTGCTTGGACCATGAAATAATAGCTTAAAGACGCCTGAGTGTAGACAATCTTATTGCTTGGTTGATGGATATGAACATATTGTGTTGCATTTATGAGTGGATAAGTTACTCGTATCTTGCTCGAGGTCTTGGAGTCAATATACTGTTTCCACTTAATACCAGGAATCATATTTCTGATTTATGATTTTCTAGCGAACTCCGGTGCCAGCCGTATGAAAGTATCAGAAAAACGGAGACGATGGGAATTATAAGTTTAAGCTGGGATGACAAACTAATAAACTCTAGAGCGAGACGGAAACATGACGCTTCGTTTATCTTCACCCGAAACATAAAACTTCATACGATATAGTTATTCTTTAATACACTAGAGCAACACACACATAAATAAAGAATTCACCTCAAGACAACTAATAACCTACATCCTTCCTTTTGGGAATTAAACCCGTACGAAAAGTTTCATACATGAAAAAAAACGTGGCATGAAAATTTCATTTTCATGCATGTAAAGAAAATTCCCATGCATGGAAAAAATGTTTTTGCCCCAAAATATTTACGAATGAAACTTCAATGTATGAAGGTGTGTACAGTCCCAATTATCCATGCAAATCTCTGGGGCTAAAAAGTCATCCCATGGGCAAAATTCGCATTTTCATGCATGGAAACGTCATTAATAGGCATGGAAATTTCATATTTTCATGCATGAAAATTTCATTTTCTCATGCCTCGATTTGTGTCATGTATGAAAAAAAGAAGATAATGATATTGATGAATACTTTGAAACAGCAACCCGTTATCTTTTCCCCCATCGGCTACTGTTTTAACAAATGGATTTATGTGTATCTTACCATTGATGACACACAGTACTTCTTATGGTCAGTCTTTTGCTCGTTACGGCAATAGTACGTTAAAATTGAAGAGTGACACAATCTACAAAACCTACTCACTACTATTACAGTGAAGCAAAAGTAATGACAGAATATCTTTATGAAATGGCACAAAATAGTAAATACTGATGCGAACAAACCCATAGGACAACATGCATGAATTACACAAAATATATAAATGTTTTTTTTTTATTAATATCGACTAATTTCTTTTTGACCTCATTATATTGGCGAAATTTACCTAGGACCTTGTTCACCCATATTATTGTATTCCACTGCAACTTGGATACACAGTTCTCGTCATTGAATACCCACTGATTTGATTTGATTTGATTTTATTCGGTCCAATGGCATCACATGTAATGGTCAATGATTGATTAAAGGCAGATTGACACACGTCCACTGAGGCGATTAAGTGTCATGCAATGTGTATCTATAAGTGGTACATAGCCATTGTTCAAAATATGAGAAAGTGCCATACGAATGGAATCGATCACAATACTATGATAAAGTAATAATTACTTCGTAAATAATTCAAGCAAAATATGAAATTTTGAAATCGAGTGATGTTTTGACTATGATGGTAATGATGATGATGATGATGATGATGATGATGATGATGATGATGGAGAGTGATGGATATAGTGATAATGAATTTCTTGTCGCTTTTCTCACTAAACCACACTCGGATGACTCATAAACAAATATTAAAACTGCCATAAGTTCTTCTTGGATGACACTATCTTATGAGTTTCTGACACATACCTTAAATGACTTACAATGGAGATATGCGGGCAGACTTTACCTCAATTTCCCGCGAAATTTACGCGATGTACACTAATGCACGATCCAGATCCATTAAAACAAATTTGATGAGAAAAGCAATGCAGTTGATTAATAACCTTCCCGTTTAATTCCACGCTCGGAATGATACTGGTAAAATTTATGGCGACATGGCTTCGTGGTCACGTAATTTCATCAACATTTCCTCAATCTTCCCCGATAAAGTTGTTATTTTCGTCTTTCTCTCGTGAGCTTATCGAGATTAGCTGCTAATGATGATGCGACCAGGGTTAACAGCCCAGTGGGGGATTATCGCCTCTTAGCAACTGTTGCGTGGCCCTCTTGCGGCGGTTGTAAGAGTTAGGGACCGGCCGCAGATAAGGGTGCTTACTTGGCATTCCTGATACGAGGCGACTTTGGTCAGAGCTCGGATGAGAAAGTCTTGTCTTATCTTAGATGAATAAAAACAAGTGGATCTGAAACTAGCCGGTCTACTCCAACATTCTGGTTGCGGCGAATAGCCCAAGAAGTTACGTTCTGCGCATGTTGGTGCACAGCTTTCTCTGAGATGCAAACGGAACGAGAGCCCTCATTAGTGTTTGTCTGCTAGTGACGTCACATTAAAGTGAGATTCGGGACCCTTGGATAGCCAGGTCTTCACTGCGGTATAATGATAAAATTGGCACTTTTAAAGCGCTATTTCCATTAAGATGTTCAAAAGCTCTAAACAGTCAAAGGATAAAAAACGACTTGTTGCAAGGAAAGTTAAAAAGTATATAGTGCATATGGTAATTTGTTTCTCGCTACCTATCCATTGTTTTATTCATCTAAGGTCAGAGCTGACGGGAAAGCCTTGTCTTATGAATGAAGCATCAGCTATGTAACAGCGGATTCCATCGTTGATATTCTGGGAGATGAATGACGAGAGAGTCCATTCATCTATCTCACAGACAGGCTTCTAGGAAATACCTTCCCTCTTGTTCCCTAAAATACCACACTTATAGTGACACGGGATCGTATCCCATAGGGGATACACTACATGTATGCACACAGACAACTTCCTACTACTCATACTCACTTCACCTCAACTAGAAATAAATCAAAAATATTTTTGTCGTTATTCATGTATCCATCCATGAACAACTATGTGTTCATATAATGCAGAGAAGTACTTTAACCCTTATGCTGCAGGTGGCTACTTTGGCCATTTCAAAATGATGCAAACACTAAAAAAAGATCGAAACCCTGGCTCATGGGTACTGACCTGAGGGTACTCAGCGAGAGCTATCCAATGCATGCGAAAATGACAGGGTTAAGTTGGTTTTACAAAATCGTTGCGTCGTTGTGCTTCGGACAAGAGTAGCCTCATCATTGGAACGATTGAGTTCTGTGGAAAATAAAACAAATCTTTACGCTTACCCAAGTTTGTGACGTGGGGTTGTAATGGATCCTTTATTCATATTTTCTTGGTATAGAGCACTTTATAGAGAGTTTGTTTTTTGCTTTGTTATTATGTGTAATCGGATAAAGATTACCCTTAAAGCCAATCATATACTTTACTTTCCATTAAGTATTGAATATCACCCATCTTATATCAATTACCCTTACGTTTCAACGTATTCTTACATGTGGAACCAATAGGGCCTATATTAATGTGGGGATATAAATCTAAATCTAACCCTACGCAGGAAATTGTTTTTACAGAGGGGCTCGCACAATGTGGCTGGCGCATTACGTTAAATATAGCCGGATAACTGGTTGTTAAGTGGCATGATAACAATACTATGAATGATGATAATGGTAACACTATATTATATAATAATAATAATAAGAAGAAGAATAAGAAGAATAAGAAGAAGAAGAAGAAGAAGAATAGTGATAAAGTAATAATATTAATAATAATAATAACAATAATAACAATAATAATAATAACAAAAATAAAAATAATGATAATAATAATAATAATAATAATAATAAAAATAATAGAAATAATAATAATAATAATAATAATGATAATACCTCGGCTCCTGATATCCTAATATTGAGGGGAAGAGTCATTATGAATTGGAAACACTTTTCAAAAGAAACAGAGACACTCAATATTATAGTTTGATAAAAAAAACTGCATTCATAGATATCATGAAATTATTGAATGGATACTGTTACAGGTACAAACACACACATGATCTGGTAAATGTATTTGTCCATAAATGATATAATAACCATAAAGAAAATAATCCAATAAAAATGAACCAAATGAATAAACAGATAGATGATTTAATCATTTAATAAATAAATAGTTTGCATACGCACACTTTAGTCTAAACCGCTCTCAATCATACTTTTCTACTATAATGAGTTTTGTAGTGTTTTCGCAAAAAAATGCTTTTCAGTGAAATGAAGATTTTAGACGTTTTGTGCAGATACTTGATGGAGGGTAGTCTAGATGTTGCGTTTCGCTGCTGAAGTGATACCATAAACTCAGAAAAATGAATAAACAGACGGATGATTTGATCATATCAAACTGAATGGTTAGCAATTAGCATACACGCATTTTAGCGTAAACCGTCCCCAATCATGCGTTTTTCACAATATTGAGTTTTGTAAATTTTTCGCAAAAAAATATGTATTTCAGTGAAAGACAGATTGCATTTTAACCAGTTGCAGATACTTGACGGAGGGTAGTCATTTTAACCCTCCCAATGCTGAGGCTACTTTTGTCCAAAGCACAAGGATGCATAGATTTTTGAAAATCGTCCAAACCCTGTCATGTTGGTATTCATTGCAAAACTCTTAATGAGTACTCTCAGACGAGTACCCATATGCAAGAGTTTCAGTCATTTTTCAGTTTTTGAACATCATTTCGTATTGACAAAATTAGCCACCAACTGCATAAGGGTTAAGTCTAGATGTCGCGTTGTTTCAGTGCTGGCTGGACCCGCTCTAGTCTCAGATTTCCAATTAAGCAGTAATGAAGCGCTCCGGCCAATCATTTTTGTGGGCTGCTCCACTTGGCCGGGCTACTCACCGTCCAAACCTAGCGTGACACATTAATCTAAATGATGAAAAATGGTCGAGAACCGTCAACTTTCAACCCCGCTTATCTTGAACATGACAAGTGTGAGCTTAAAACCGCCTTAAACGATGAGCGAAGTTTATTTCTTAATTACAGACCGGAAGTGAAATCTGCAAGTCGGCCATATTGGACCCAACAGGCTATCATTCATAACTTTGACATTAGCGCTCGATGTTCTTAACTATAAATACATTTGAGGAGACCATAAACAAAGATAAACTGTTCCACCTTGCCTCGTCTATCAGAGCACTGGCGCTCCCGCCGGGAAACGTCAGATAGGAGGCGAAAACCGAGCGCGAGAGTTTTGGCGGTATTATTTGCACGCGCACCGGCAGAGGCCGAGGCTTGGAGCAAGAGGAAAACGTGAAGACCGCCTCGCTGAAACCTACACCAACAAAACCGCGGGAATGTTGTACATTTCACGATAAGTTGAAATGAACACTACTTGGGTTCCCAAACATTTAACCTGCTTCCAGCGACTGGGAAGCTAATTTTATTAGGCCCAATGTAAACCCAGAAGCACAGCGATAACTCCACCGTCTGTCACTTCCACCGACTAGAGGGACTTTGTTTGGAGAAGCAAGTTCTCCAAATAGACAATGACAGTTGAGATGGTGGAAACGATGTCAAAACGTTCTGTTCCGCAAAAGCTGTTTACCGAAGCGGGCGGTATCCTGTGGCCTGATGTTGGGAAACCCCTTGTCTTTATCTGTTCGCGAGATATAAACATCTGTTGCGATAAAGGAATCCGGCACTGGCAGGTCCTTTGCCAGTGAAACTGGTCATCACCATATTGCTGAGCGTACGACGTGAAGAAAATAGTTGCATTGCTCCGAAACCCAACCACAAACCACATTTCCCTCAGTTTAAATTAGATACTGTAGAATGGCTATTTTTCCCCCGTAACAATTTCCCCCATTTTTTTAATTCATTTTTTTAATTGTTGGTTGTTTCTGTTTCTAATATTTCCGGAGAGAGGACAAATGTTTTTTCCGTTTCCAATTTTCCTGTTTTATTTAGAATTCTAGTTTTAATATACCAGAGAGTTGATATTAATGGGTAAGGACAATGATTTCTCCTTGTTTATTAAGCCTGGACATGCACTGTATTGTTTTTTCCTGTGTTGTTCATTCCCGTTTGAAAGCATTTGGGAAAAACGGGTAAATAAAACTCCCTGAAAAATAAGCCATTCTACAGTATTTGTAAAAGCCATTCTCCTTTTAAAATCTGTACGTATTTTTATGGATTACACGTGTCTGAAGTGAGGTGTGGATTGATTTAAACCATCTTGACTACTTGTCTCTCGGTGCCAACTTAGATGGAACAATACGATGTATCTATTCTATTTTTTTCATTTATTTGTTATTCATTTCATTTCAAAAACATTTTGTTTAGTCTATGGCTAACCTACATCGATAGGCGTACTACTCAGCAGTCTAAAATGATTACGACTTTGAAAGCACCCCTTAATTTCAAAAATGATGTGTCAAAACGGCCAAAGGCCATTTGATATTGAATATGAATTAAAACTAACACATTTAATCTTGTTATTATCTCGGAATTGTATATTCAATGTATTGCAGAATGTTACTTTTTATTTTCATCCTATTAATTTTGATAGCAATGCTGTGAAGATAGTTTGAGATATTACCCCTTTTTGACATCTGGCATTTGAAACAATGGTGAAGCAGGCGTAGGAAAATGTGTTGCAGTTGCAGTGTGCTATATTATTAACACTGAATCTCCAGTCTTCTCTTGTCATAGATGCTTTTTAAAATTCTCTGTAAAACAGATGATGTTTTTTCCTGTTTATTCACTCAGTATCATCAATATACATGTATATATATATATATATATATATATATATATATATATATATATATATATATATATATATATATATATATTTATATATATATATATATATATATATATATATATATATATATATATATGTATATATATATATATATATATATATATATATATATATATATATATATATATATTATATATATATAGTATATATATATACATACATACATACATACATACATACATACATACATACATACATACATACATACATACATACATACATACATACATACATACATACATACATACATACATACATACATACATACATACATACATACATACATACATACATACATACATACATACATACATACATACATACATACATACATACATATATATATATATATATATATATATATATATATATATATATATATATATATATATAGATATAAATATATACCTATAAGCAAATGAAAGCAGCTATTGGCATATATGTGATGTGGAAAATTCCCAAAAGATCGTAATGTAAAAATAAAAATATGAACGTAATGTAAATATAGATATGTGAATATGTCAACTTGAAGAAACTTTCATTTGCTAAAAGGGGCCAATACTCTTTATATTTCATTTTTCATAGATGCTTGATGTAATGCTTTACATATCGTGAATTTACTGAAGTTGCCAAATGACGGATGACAAATAAATTGTACTAATATAACTTATCAATTCTTGTATTTTTAGAAACTATACAAAACAAAAACGAAAAAAGAAAACAACCACAAGTGAGTCAAATCATTATCCTTGTAGATCAAAAATAGTTTAGGCATGTTTCAACCTATAGAAAGCAAATTCATTGATCATGCATGGACATAAATAATACAATAAACAAAATTCCCCGAACCAGAATTTGCTTTAGAATTCCAATAATCGATATACCACCCGATGAAAGAGCAAACGGCGACCATACTCTTTCAGCGACTTGCAAAGTCTCATTAGGCAAACAACAATTCCATAAAAAGTGGGATTCTATTGATGATGATCTTTGTAATTAAAGATTGTAAAGTGAGTGAAATGTCTGTAGGATTCTGTCTGCTATAAGTTTGGATTATTGGTGTACAATTTGTTATAGTTTTTGTTGATATGTCAATAAACACTTCGAAATGGAAAGGTGAATTTTACGTGTTCTCATATTTGTTGAGTTGAAGTCTGTATGTCTCTAACATATGTACCCATAAAGATGCGATACATGTCGTGGCCGAGGAGTGACATTAAACAAATAATTGGCGGTTAAGGATGCAGATTTGTTTGACCAAAGATGAACTACATTCATAACCGAACTTAGAATTGACAATAACACGGCCGTATATAGCTGGTACCTGTTGTAACATTGTAACATACTTTACTTCCTACTATCCTAAACATGTTTTTGTAAAATACAGTTGATCTGATAGTATTATCATGTACAGCCTTTAAGCAATTTATTATTATCATTTTTGTTATATGTCCATAAAATCATGAATCTATAGGCTTAATGACATGACTATGGAGAAGAAAATCCTGTTGCACATATGTGCAATTTGAAATTTAAGAAAAATGATTTATTTTATTATTTCACGCTTTTTTTCATTATCGTATATTCTAAGTGGTGTTTGAAAAAGTAGATAATTCTTGCAAGTATTTCCAAGTATATGCTATGTTTAGTCTAGCGTCACAGACAGCGAATATAAAGGCAAAGATTTCTAAAGCCACTAATCCAATAATATCATTGAATTCATATAAATTAATTTACATGATCTTTCTGCGAAAAATTCTCATTTTAGATATCACTTTGGCAAAATGAATGAATGAATCAAATTGTAATTTACTTCAAATTTATATCAGTGCACGCCTCCCATGTCTGATGTAAGTGTTGATTGGCCCTATACATATCTGAAAGTAATAAACATTTATATAGGAAATATCTAGGATACAATTGAACCAACGACGCCTGTTTCCCTAATATCAGATCCCAACCCTAGGTACGGGGGTCCAACCCCTACCGTTAAGGGGAAACCCAATCAGACCCCCACCCCTCGAGAAATCACCAGAGAAAGTTACAAATTAACTTTAAATTGTATAGTCTTTGAGGACGCCTTGCAGACCCCAGCCATCTTTGCCATTCGGGCATGCAGTTACGTCAGCGGGCTTGATTACTTAACAGAGGGGTACCAGTGCCACCCCTCGAGGTACCCGTTGTGCCGACTATTAGGGTAAGGGTACCCCTGATGCTGGGGCACACCACCCGCTGCTGGGAGGTAGCGGGTGTTTGGGGGTATGGTTGGGGTATGTTCAGGGTATGGGTACGGGTGGGGTGTCTGGGTATAGAGAAGACAGGTGTTATGTGTGCAGTATGGCACTATCAATATTTACAAACTTGCACCTCACCCCGGGGGAGTGGTTTGATGGAGGTTTCTGATAGGCACGCTTGATGCTAACTAAACAAGAGAGTCGTGTGATCTTATAATGTACATATGCCAAAACATACATATTCTAATAAATATGGCATGCAGTTTCTAAGGCTAATTGAGGTTTCTCATTTCCCATCGCATCTCTAATTCTGTTACCAGAAACGTTTGTATATCACAGTGGATTGAATTGCATGGTATAGTATATGAATTGTGTTTGCTGTATTTTATTTCATTTTCTTTTCTTTTGTTTTATTGTATTGTATTGCATTGCACCATGATGTATTGTACTGTACTGCATTGCCTTGCGTTGCATTAATTGTATTGTATTGCATTGCACCATGATGTATTGTACTGTACTGCATTGCCTTGCGTTGCATTAATTGTATTGTATTGCATTGTGTCATAATGTATTGAATTGTATTGTATTGCATTGTGTCATAATGTATTGAATTGTATTGCATTGCATTGCCTTGCATTGCATTTATTATATATTACTGTTTTGTGCTGTATTGATTTGCTACTGACTTTAAAATTCTGTGTTGCAAAATTAAAAACATCTACTTTAAATTTAGAAAAAATATATGAAAAACAAATGTGCAAAATTTTCATAGGAACAAACGATGGGTGGAAATCTCTATAGAATTTGCAAGGAACACGAACATCAGCGTTCTACAACATTGTGCGCATATTTTACGAGACTGTATGTACTTCAATACCTCGACCTGAATTGCGGAGCTAAATCATAGTGTCCTTTATTTCTATAATCTTCTTCATTCCGAATTCTCCCTCATCATTTGGTTAAATTGATTTTCAATTGAATAACGTGTAGTATACACAGTCCGATTTATCACACCAAAAGAAAAAGGGAATGAGTGGAGATTTGACTAATGTTGTTTTGAGATTCCCAACATTAACGTATTGTCTTTGCTAGTTCCTTAAGATCATCAAAGTTACGAAGGATACGTATTGCATGATCAGGGGTTTATGCAATGATCTGTATTGACACGCATTTGTATAGCAAAGAGTGGTATGTAGCCATTGTTACTATAAAATCTTCCTTCACCCAATGTCTTGATAATATAGTAAACAGACCACCCATATACCGTCACTCTACATACCGATAATCGTGTTCTGTTTTATGAGTGCAAACTGAAATATCAAATGGATTCCATGTTTGTGGTTTGTATTCCGTTATCTACCAAATCGAGCTACATACAGCCAATAAGATGCATTGCTACGCTCTCCTTCAAAACCCATTGAAGGATAACTATACTGTTTATGTTGATATACTCTTTTATAATCAGCAACCATATAATCCCTATTTCACATTTTAGGTATTCCTGTGGTAACAAATGTGAGATCCATGATAAAACCCATGCCAGTGTGGCTATAGGTTACCAATGTATACAGAGAACTCAGTCGTAATGTTCCGCTTAACTTAAAAGCAAGCGTTTTCAGGTGGAGGAAATCGAACTGACCTGCTTCCGGTGGTCACCGCAGGGCGTAGTGTCAACAAAAACAACAAGA
>OZ012698.1:20183738-20188738 GCA_963942565.1 Maea johnstoni | reverse complement strand
TTCTATTAATAACTATTAGCATACTTGGTCCAAAGGTCAGGGGCAAAACCCACATATTTCTCCTTCTTTCTGCTCAATACATTGAAATGCACTTAATAACTTAGGTCTTTCCTTTGAATTCAACAATTCCTCTTTAAAAAGCGAGGTCAGTCAACAGGATACATAGGTTCTTTACATATTCACACGAGTGAGTGTTTTCATTTTGTAAAAGTGTAAAAACCACAAAACGAAATTGGTGAAAAGCTTCATATAGCTAAGCAGTTACACATGCTAAATGAAAGGTTACGACCTCGGTTTAACCCATTCCTGACTGGAACTGCATTAGAACATTCCGACTATGTTGTGATATCTCTCTAAGAAATTCATCTTTTTGAAAATATTTTTAAAAGAAGAATGAAATGCTGGTCAGAGAATATCTTTTTGAAATTTACCTTGAATGTTCCAATGTCTATTTACTTACTAAGTTATTTGCAAAAGTAGCAGAGATTCAAATGGGATTCCAGAAAAACACCAGCCACTAATTGGTTAACCAAATATGTCCGACCTTGTCCCGCCTCAATACATACATGTACACTACGGGTTCTAATTCAGGAAAATCATGACCACAAACAAATTCTGTGTCTGCGATTGAAGCCTTCGCTTATTTAAACCCGGAAAACGTCATTGAAGCAGACGACAATTGGCACTACCCCGCAAACCGCCAAAATGGGTGTTTCACTGACCCTTCTTTTGTGCTACTCAAAAGGGGCGCTGATTAAATAGCTACAAGGGGCTACCGGAAGTCGCCGCCTCAATACGACAACACAGGATATATTAGCAATTGGAACTTTGAAAGTGAAATCGACAGGCTCCCTGTGTTGAAATGGACATGGAGGAATGTCAAGAATTTACCGTCTATACACATATATATCTTTCTCAGTAATCGTTGGACAAAGGATCTCCAAGGCTATTCTGCTCTGCCACTGGGGGGACTCGGTACATTTCTGTAGCCAACTACCATACGTAATGGATTTAATGTATAATTTGCAATACTAACTTTGAATGGTGTGGGTGGCCAATCATATTATGCCCTATTGGCTTTTAGTATTCATTTCGTATTATATCAATATTAAGAATCTAGAGAGCCATCCCCCAAGCATAAACATTGAAATATTCCTTTCATAAGGCCTATGGGCCAAAGAGAAAGTACTTATGACTTGTTGGAAAGTACGAAATTTACTGCGAATCCGAATTCAGTACCATTTCCATCTCACAAGTGTACACACCTAACAAAAAGCTTCACGCAATTGTCTTTAGTTGAAGATGGTAGATTTCTTTGCAACATAATCCTTGTCTGAATATTTTCTGGGGTTTTCAAATTCAACACACTGCTATCAGCATATGAATGATCATTTTTAGAAAAAAGGTGATATAAGATTTCACTAGAATATCTCTGAATTTGTGTAAAAGATAAAGTATGTTCGCCTTTCCCCAGTCAAACAATATAACGGGTGGGTCAGAGCTGTCTTATATTAGTGATAATCTGTAGAGTGAGCTACCTAAGATTGACGGCAAAACATATATTCAAAATAATTCCACGGAAAAAAAGATGTGATAAAAATTTGGATTCAATTTGGGAATTGTTCAACTACTCAAAAATGTGTACAGGCAGTAGCGTCACACTTCGAAAAATAGAAACTGGTCAGATTTTGGATTCAAGCTGGAAATTGAACTATTCACAGTAATAAATAGAACATCGCATATATTTTCTAGAGGTGTAACTTCTGTATCTTCTGTTTCACAAAACCACGACGGCATGACACAGGCCATGATTAGTTAACCCGTTCCTGCCAGTAGCGACAAACCTGAACCCGCACATTTTTAGATAATACTCATCACCAGAACCATCCCTTGAAAACAATTTGAAAAAATAAATTCAATCGGAACAAAACGAACAACCCCTCCCTCAAATATGTTGTAAATGTATGCTTTACTATAAAGTGATTTTGACAGAGCCCCAAGATTCAGGCTGTAAGATATGCAACGAAGGGAACCAGTAAGCATGCATGGGTTAACTCCTATTCTGAGGTCACAAAGGCATAGACTATATGTGAATCATCTCCAATACCTAACTTATGATTCCACACCAAAGATATATCACCCATTTCCTCTGCATACTCTCCTGACACTAGCCGGGATTTAATGAGCTCAGTTCTGATATCAATCCCTCGGGGTGCGTGGCCAACAACGTTACTATACACAGAACCCAGTCTGCACTAAAGGGCGGGGTCTACACTATTCGTATTGTGTGCGCTTCTTGTCATCTCCGTCTTTATCATATTCTTCTTCGCCTTCCCCTATTACTTCTTCTTCCCTCTTCTTCTTCTCTTCTTCTTCTTCTTCTTCTCCCCTTTTTTCTTCTACTTCGTCTTCTTTTCTACATCCTCTTCGTCTTCTTTTTTATCACCACCCCTCGTTGATATCATCATCATCACCATCATCATCATCATCATCATCATCAGCAGCAGCAGCAGCAGCCAGCATCTCCACTTCCTCCCCCTTTTCCCCTTTTTCTTGTTCTTCTTGTTCGTACTTTTTCATCATCATCATCTTCTTCTTCTCTAGCTAGTCCTTCGCTTTCGTCGTCATCTTTCTCGACTTCTCCTCTACTTCCCTCATCGTCAATATCACAATGTCATCATCTTCTTCTTCTTCTTCTTCTCCTCCTTCTTCTTCTTCTTCTCTAAGATTGTTTTCTTGTGTTTTCCCCCGTTGGGGTGGGGGGGGGGGGGGGGGGGGGGGGATTGCAATAATATAAGAGACATTTAAACACGCTTTTATTAGAGAGATAGACTTCTGTTGTGTCTATGCACATACACATATAGTCTAAGGGAACACTTATCTAAAGATATTAGAAACTCATATTAGAAAGACAATTCTCTTGTGTCAACATTGTTGTAACATTTAAACATAAATTGAAAATATAGAAATAAGTTGTTCTACTATCACTGCTTACATACATATGGTAGAGGGAACACTGTATGTAACGTTCAAAGAGCTATTTAGTTCGATGTTTTCTTAGCATGTGTCTGGGTCCAAATACTGTGGAGTCACTATAGCAAAAACGTCAGCTCTGTTTACCCTCAAAACCAGCATGACTCTAACTCACAGAATCCACAAAGCTCTTTCCCCCTCTCTGCCCTAAATGCCTCACAGCAACTACCACTTAATACACAATCTATACTGTTTCTACATGCCAAAATATTATCAAACAAACCCCCAAATCCTTTGATTCGCCCGGTTTGATATGAAACACTTCAGGTTCCTGCCACCAGGGGGCCTTATTCTTCCTATACCCATGTTTTCATAAGCAAGGGGGCCTGTCTGAAGGGGGCTTATGGTATTTGGCTTATACGTGAAGTATAACAGTGTCTCCAGGAAAAGGGGGAGGGACTTTCGGTAAGGCTAAACAAACCCACGACAAAGCTCTACTTTGACTTCTTTAGAAACCATGATTGGTGCTTACTTAACTGAAGTGACAAGTGAATAAATAAATTGAAAAAAGGTGTTGGCAGCCAAAACTCTCCATTAAGCGTCGTGAGAAAGTATACAAAAACAATATCCTCACAAGTCTATTACCCGTACACACTGATGATATGGAAAATCCAGTATCAGGTACATAATAAGTTATAGTGTGTGTTTTCACGGAGAAGCCTGCCCCTGGGCAATGTTTTACTTAGTGTCAAGCAAGTCAAGGAGGCGAGGCGAATTATTCCCATAATCTCCTTATCACTCTAATCCCACCAACCATTCCCTTTGAGATCAATTTATTGGATTGGTAGGGGATTAGTGGGGTTTCGTGGTGTGTCTGGCGCCGGGGATACAATAGGTTAGCGGTACAGCATTGCCCAAGGGTCAACTCGTACCTATTTGGCACACGAGGTTCATGTTTTGTGTTCGCAGAGAAATATACACACAATCACATACCTCACTGGGTATGGCCGGGACTTCTTAGTTCCCGTTACAACACTCCCTATGCTCATGAATGTGACTATGGTGTTGTTGTTTTTGTTTTTGTTGTTGTGTGTGTGTTTGTGTGTGTGCTTTTATCGTGAGTTGGTGTAATGGTGATATTGATGATTAGGTTACCGTCATGAATCATGTTGCTTGAGGTCATCATTAAGTTGTTGTTGTTGTTGTTGTTTGTTGTTGATGTTGTTCCTGTTGTTATTGTTTTTGTTGTTGTTGCTGTTGCTGTTGTTGTTCTTGTTAATGTTGTTGATGATGTTACTATATCATTGATTTTTAAGCTGTTGTTGTTTTGTTTCAAAGTTATTGTTCTTACTACTTGTTCCTACTGGCGCTGTTGTTTTTGTTTTAATGCTATTATTATTATTATTGTTGTTGTTGTTGCGGTGGTGGTTGTTGCTTCCGCTGGTGTTTCACGTGGCTTTGTTTTGTTGATAGCTTTTATTCGTTTAAATTTCTACTGGTATTATTATTTTTTAAGTGACATCTATGTTGGTCTCGAAGTTGCTAAATGGCGAAATCTTCAAAGAGACAATGCGATAAAAACTGTTGCAGTCTGGACCATTTTATCATTGATTTTCCGCTAGATGGCGCTGTGGCAGTTTTTGTGGTTTGTGTGAGGTTGTATGTACATGGATGACTCGTGGGTTGGATGTAATCAAGCTACAGCAGAGGAAGGTCATAAGCGTGTTACAATAACACTACTTCACTAACTTCAGGATGTGGTTTCTTCTCCTTCTACTGGCCTACGTGCATTTACCCTTTCCCGTCTTATTTGGGGGGGGGGGGGGGCAGTTAAAAGGTAATGAGGAGCCACACATCCACACACACATATATATATATATATATATATATATATATATATATATTATATATATATATATATATATATATATATATATATATATATATATATATATATATATATATATATATATATATATATACACCAAATAGAATGGTATGGCATATGCATGCGTTGATAATTTCTG
>OZ012698.1:20173915-20183538 GCA_963942565.1 Maea johnstoni | reverse complement strand
GTTATTTCATCTATCACAGTATGAACTACTAGTATTACTGGTCATTGTTATAGGACGACCATGACACTAGTAGAAGTAGTAGTATAGTAGTAGTAGTAGTAGTAGAAGTAGTAGTAGTAGTAGCAATAGTAGTAGTAGCAGCAGCAGCAGCAGCAGCAGCAGCAGCAGCAGCAGCAGCAGCAGCAGTAGTAGTAGTAGTAGTAGTAGTAGTAGTAGTAGTAGTAGCAGCAGCAGCAGCAGCAGCAGTAGCAGAAGTAGCAGTAGTAGTAGTAGTAGTAGTAGTAGTAGTAGTAGTAGTAGTAGTAGCAGCAGCAGCAGCAGCAGCAGCAGTAGTAGTAGTAGTAGTAGTAGTAGTAGTAGTAGAAGTAGTAGTAGTAGTAGTAGTAGAAGTAGTAGTAGTAGTAGTAAAAGTAGTAGTAGTAGCAGCAGCTGCAAAAGCAGTTGTTGTAGTAGTAGTAGTAGTAGTAGTAGTAGTAGTAACATATGTAACTGTAACACATTAAATTAAGTAGTTATACAAGCATTGTCGATTACTGAGGAACGAAAACATTGTATACTCTAACTATTATTATTATTATCATTATTATTATGTATATTTCTTTATGGCGAGTAAACTCGTTATCCGTAATTGGTGTGCATATTTCATTCACTCAAGAACTGGAGACGGCACGCTGATACTAGTAGAAATCCACTCGTTCTGTGCACACCATACTAGGAGGTGGCGCCATCTATTGGCTGAAAGTATTTTAGTCACCTGGCGGATTTTATAAATACTAAATTGACAAAAGGCGCTCATGCTGCCATAAAACCCAGAATTCTGATCTGTGAGATTTCGGCGTGTTTTGGGTTTATATTTCCCTAACCTATCCATAACCCTTACCCTAACCCTAATCAGACCAAAACCAAGAAAGACTTGTGTAAAAACACGCAATGCAACCATGATTCAGTGACCACTATCATTTCAGTTTTCGAGGTGATCTCACAAATTAGAAATACAAGTACACAGACAGACACACACACACACACACACACACACACACACACACACGGGATATGGCGTCCAATCCCAGATAAACTTGACCATATTGGCTCTGTGCACAATTCGACCATATTGAATCCGTAAACCACAAACACAACTAAATGACTTCCGCCGCAATTATAGTTCAATGGACTGAAAAGTATATTTCAAATGCATTACGTGTTGCTATCAAAATCGCGTTCCACAAACCAAAATCAAAAGAGATGACGTTGCCAAAGTGTGCAGCACATTATCGTGAAAAATGGGTTTTGTTACGCAAGGCACCTAAGCATCTCTGAACACTGCAAAGCATCACTTTATAGACTGTAGCTACGCATTCTATCAAAGACCTTTGCTTCTATTTAATTCCGGGCCGAGGCCGAGCTTTAATGCTTGTACCTCTTTAAAATCTGACCTGGAAAGTACAGTTACATCGACTCAAAACTGGGTTCAACTTGATATAGTTCTTTTTTCAATTTAATGGTTTTGGCTATTCAGATTGACTACTAGCGCCATCTATTATGAGCTACACATAAGCGGATCCAGGGGGGGGGGGGGGGGGGGGGGGCGAGGGAGCACTGCCCCCCCCCCCCCCCTTGTCAAAACTCATGGGGCCTGGCCCCCCCCCCTTAATTTCTGGCAACAAAAAAAAATATGAAAGATATTATCAATAGCAGGGAATTTCAGGGTGACAAGGGACCTGATTGGCTGAAAACATTTCATCCCAGGGATGTACCTAATTCTTCCAGGTCTTATTGTAAAATTTGCCCATTGCTAATAATACAAACACTCAAGCATTTAGTCACAAAAAAATGGAAAAAGCCGTTTCCAAACTCGAGTCAGACAGACTGAATATGGCAGTGACAACAATTGAAATTTTAATTTCAAAGATGATTTCAAAGGCATCAGCTTCTCGTGTGTATGTATGTTTATGGACTATAACTTCGACTTCATAGTTACAAAAGCATACTTTGATTAGTTGGAAATTACAAATATAATCAACAAATATAATCAAAAGAAACATGATATTACAGTTAAAAATAGTACTGTAGGATCATTATGTAACAATATGGAAATACCAGCTTTACAGGTGTACTATGTCCCATGGGGAGTTCAATCTCAGAGTTGAAAGTCGCCGTTTTATACCCTTTAAACACTTTTAATATACTAAAGCAAATGGGCTGCCTGCATTGATCCTCAGTAGTATCTTCAATAACACATTTTTAAAATGAAATTTGTCATTAGATAAACTAGTGATCTAATTCTAAATTACCAATTTTGCTTGCAGGATTGCCTTGATAATACATATCAGAGCATATATGCCCTCTGGCTTTTGGAAATGAATAACTGCAAACAAATTGGACCTAATTTTTTCAAAACTTTTGGGCATATATATACTTAGGGAAGCATTTACTGACCCTCCAAAGAGAATATTGGCCCCTTAAAAATCAGCTTTTTTACAACTTCCTTTGATCTATTTCACTTGAAAGTGTCCCAAAATGCACCTCAGAGCACCTAATTTTCAAAATTTTCTGGGGGAGCATGCCCCCAGACCCCCTTACTATGGACGGCATGTTGTTGTATACTGACCCTGCAAAGTGTATAATGGCCCCTTAAAAAATAAGCTTTTTTACAACTTTTCTATGTTCTATTTCAATTGAAAGTGTCAAAAAATGCACCTCAGAGCACCTAATTTTCAAAATTTTCTGGGGGAGCAAGCCCCCAGACCCCCCTAGCATGGATGGCATGCTGTTGCATACTGTCACCGTTGCGGTGCTCGCACCGTAATTAATCTGCTTCTACTTTCTAAAATCCAGGACAAAAATTTGCCCTTCCTAAAAATCTGAAGGTAGACCTCTCATACATAAGTTTCATATTACTTTATACACCAACTTGCTCTGCAAATGCCCTCAGAAGAGAACACCTACAATATCAATATCCAGATCCCCGAACCCATCGCCCCCACCCCCCCCCCCCCCCCCCCCCACTAACCTGAAATCCTGGATTCGCCCATGACTTTGATGGTCACCCCGGACCCAACTTGGCCCCCCGCCCCCCCATGATAAATTACTGGATCCGCCCCTGGCTACATAAACTAACACCCATACGCCATACACCAGATAGAGACATGAACAGAGACAAGAATTATTTGATTAAAGCATTGATTAGGAGCTAAACTAGTTCGATATATAGTCGATGTAAACCATTGTGTATAGATGGCACTACGATATGCGAACGTACTGCATTCACACCTGCCAGTTGTGTTACAACACCGAATGTAATACGTTTTATAAAATGTAATAGCAACCGTAAATGTGAGAAAAGAAATACGCCAAATGAAATGAAAACCACAAGCGGGATAAAAATCTACATCAAATGCAATATTGACGGAAATATAATGATAATGATACATCAAACGTAATACAAAGCATAACTGTAATAATATACTTAAACGAAATGTAATTACTGACTAAATGAACAGTCAGCCACAAATGTAATAAAAAACACATCAAATGTAATAGTACATTTGCTGTAAGTTTGTTATTACAATTTTGGTTGATTTTACTTTTGGTGTAAAAAGGTTATAACATATGTGGTTGGTTATTACAATTGATGTAATTTCACTATTATATGTGTGTTACCGGTTGTTAATGCAATTGGTGTTGTAACGCTCGTGCGTCCATTCATATGAACTAAACGACAAACTTAAACTTACATGCCAGTATGTAAGTGTAAGCATAGTCTATCTGTAGTATGGTAAAACACAACACATCCCAGTAGCTAGGCTATGGGATTGGCTAGATTCGCGACCGTTCATAAGCGCCATCTATACATAATAAGCAAAACTCAAATTAGTTAGCGCCATCTATATTTCCTCAGTGAAACTAATCTGGTCCGCCTGAGAGACCAAAAAGCCTCTCTGCAATCCCCGGAAAGCGTTGGATAAATTTGTGCCCAGTCTTTAACATTTGCCATTGCTCAGCCCGTATAAATAACCATTCGCATCAATTAATGCCTCTCTAATTTCAATCAAACTCATATTTTATTCATTTCCATAAAGTATTGAAATAAATGGAGAAAATATCAATCCTGGAGCGAGTTGATTTGAATGATAGCGCCGCTTGGCGCGTGACTTTGTCCTCAATTTACCGGAATCAACCCACTACTGAGAGCCGGCCATTATATCCCGAGTCTGGCTAAATGATGATTTATGAATTTTCCGCGGCAGAATGTTTCATAAACACTGACTAATGAAGCTTAATCAAAGTATGGCGGCTTTCAGGAAGGCCCGGGCCATTTGCCTTCATTTGCCGCCACCGTTTTTCATTAGGTCTGTGACAGGCGTTTTCGAAGGCGGGGTGGAGTAGAGATTTGAGTACCAAGCGAACGCGAGTGCGAAGCAAGCTCACAGGCGTTTTCCAAGGCGGGGTAGGGTACAGAGGATTTGAGCACCAAGCGAATGCGAGTTCGAAATAAGCTGATTGGCGTTTTCCAAGACGGGGTAGAGTAGAGGATTTGAGCACCAAGTGAACGCGAGTGTGAAGCAAGCTGACAGGCGTTTTACAGGGCGGGATAGAGTACAGAGGATTTGAGCACCAAGCGAACGCGAGTGTGAAGCAAGCTGACAGGCGTTTTACAGGGCGGGATAGAGAACAGAGGATTTGAGCACCAAGCGAACGAGAGTGCGAAATAAGCCTACAGACGTTTTCCAGGGCGGGGTAGAGTACAGAGGATTTGAGCACAAAGCAAACGCGAGTGCGAAGCAAGCCGACAGACGTTTTACAGGGCGGGATAGAGCACAGAGGATTTGAGCACCAAGCGAACGCGAGTGTGAAGCAAGCTGACAGGCGTTTTACAGGGCGGGATAGAGTACAGAGGATTTGAGCACCAAGCGAACGCGAGTGTGAAGCAAGCTGACAGGCGTTTTACAGGGCGGTATAGAGTACAGAGGATTTGAGCACCAAGCGAACGAGAGTGCGAAATAAGCTGACAGACGTTTTCCAGGGCGGGGTAGAGTACAGAGGATTTGAGCACAAAGCAAACGCGAGTGCGAAGCAAGCTGACAGACGTTTTCCAGGGCGGGGTAGAGTACAGATGATGATCACCAAGCAAACAGGAGCTCAAAAAACAGGCGTTTTCCAAGGTGGTATGATTTCCAGAGGATTTGAGCACCAAGTGAACGCGAGTACGAAGCAAGCTGACAGGCGTTTTCCAAGGCAACGTGGAGTGCAGAGGATTTGAGCAACAAGCGAGCATGAGTGTGAAGCAAGCTGACAGGCGTTTTTCCAAGGCGGGACGGAGTACAGAGGATTTGAGCACCAAGCAAGCACGAGTGCGAAGCAAGCTTACAGGTAGTTGCCGAGACAGAATGAAATACAGAAGATTTGAGCACCAAGTGAAATTTGAAGATACCCGATTAATGATTCTGGACAGGAGCTCTGTTTGAAGACAACATGACTGTTTTTTCCAGTATTTTACCCTCCAAAATCTTACACCCTGCTGAGAGGGTACTTTTGTGATGTTTAATCTTTACGTCATCGGAAGACCTTTCAGGTAATATATAATTTGTATAGACTAAATATTCAAACGGCAGCAGGGTAGAGGAAAAGCCATGTCAAAGAAATTCACCTGTAAGCTACCTTAACCTGTTGGTAAAGACCATCTACCCATCACCATTACTATATAGTTGCCCTAAAGATGACTTTTCTCTACTTTACAGCTATAGAGCTTGCGTTTTTTTTTTTATAAACCATGGGCATGAAATATTCACAAAAATAAGAGACCATCTGAGTGGAGACCGACGGGCTATTTTGTATTGTTACCAAACAATAACAGTTATGAAACGCCACGTGCGAAAAACCAAGAGTTCTCGCAGTCAGAAAATAAAGCGGGATGCACATATAATATTTATGATTTCAGGAAACTAGTCTTCTCTGCGCTTGAAATATTTATGTGCGTTGCTTTTGAAAAATTGAAACATATAGTGCAATATAAATCACCATAAACATTAGCCGACGATTAGTATGAAATAACCATCACCGACTGTATTTTGATTCACTTTTGATGGTACAGTGATAAGCGGGTTATGACTGAAGCACAATAGAAATAATAATTTGCAACCACCCGACCGCTCCGGTTTCCTATCAAGCGACCTACAATGTAGTTGAAGAGGCCACAGGATCGCGCCAAAGATGTTCACATTAAGAAGTGTTCAGTATTGAGAAGTTTCTCATTATTAGATGAGGACGCAATGTTCACAATAAACACTCATCTTTGAGCACACTTAGGCTGATAGTGTAAGGTACATGTATAGCCAGTGAAATTTGTCAAAATAGGTGGCGCCAGAGACACACTATTGTTATCCTAAACAAGGCAATTGAGAGGCCCCATAGTGAGTAGTTTCAGAGCAATGATATTAGCACATCTGTTCGGTTTACCCTTTTTTGAAAACTATTTAGTCGAGAAATTCACTAGTCAGAGCATAAGACATACAGATGCTCAGTAGTATTGAAGGTTGAACACAAAAAGAGAGAGTAAATACACATCTCTGATTATGCTTGAAATCTCAGACAGATATAACATGTACTCGAAGCGAGCAGATCTCGCGGTTATGGGTAACACCTGGGGATCAACTGATACACCCTGCTTGGTGCCAATAGGAGAGCTGTATTATCGAGAGGTCGGTCCTTAATGACCAGAGTGCAGCACTGATTCCACTGCAGACGTGTTAGTCACGCTGGGCACATCCGTAAGCGTCGATCAAGCACTGGACTTATGATATTAATGGCTTCCTGGCGACTACTCCCTCGTATCTACCTCTCTGTATAAACACGATGATTATTTAAGTATGCCCGCAACATTTTTACTTTTGTCCATATGACGTGTTTGTCTTTGTTATATCATACCGGTATACCATAGAAGGTAAAACTAAAGAAAATGCAATTGGGGTGCTCAGGTCGATCTTTGTAATGTAAAGTAACATAAAAAGTTTGTACATTTGTACCGAACAAGTATGTATTATTCTATGCACGAATAATGACGGGACATGTAATCTAAAGATGCGCTACGCGAAGGCCTCCATTACCTTAGATTGGCCACTTTTGGAAAAATATAAATTGGTGCCTAGCGAAAAAATCCTCCGGAACACACAATTCTTTTTCGTTAACATAATCATAAATATCTCGAATTCTTCTAAGATGTTAGGTATGTATTTAATCCTTTTCTTTCCAACTGTAAATGTTACTCCAGTGTTAACTCCCATTAAATTGGCTAATTATGAAGACGCTATGGCCAAAGGTAGTAATGGGAATTAGAATTTGGAATTTGGATTTTTTTTTATTATCGTCACTCTTTCTGACACATTACGGGTAAGGCCAGTTGTAAGTGATGGAGTACATGTACCAGGTGAACACCACCACAACATTCTCACTTCCTCGAACTCGGGCAGTGATGAGAGACAGCAAGCAGTCAATGGCAGCGCATTAGACCACTTGGCCATCAGGGCAGCACTCCTAATAATAGCCTGCCCCCGAGGCCATATCTAAATGTCCTCACGTGTGGATAGATGGCGCTGCAGTATACTAACAGGCATAGAGCTGTATGACGTCGTCCCCTTAGCACCATGACTAACAGGTCAGTTGGAACGCCCATTACAACCCCCTTGTGTGAAAATTGTGTAAACGATATGGCCAACAGTAGGCCACGAGTCCTCATGCAGTGTAGGTGCAGGCATTTTATATAATAAAGTATAAACAGGGTAGAGCCTTGTAGCAAGGCTATCATAATAATAATGTCCACGGTGTTGACCAAAAGCTAAGGTAATCCTGATATTTGCGTGTGTAATATTTACTCATGTTCATTCTCAGTCAAAGTTTCTGATAGGTTACATGCTGCGAACTTATATCAAAATGGAGTATCTGCTTAATGAAGGCATCGTTATTTTAGATGGAAATTATTCGGGTGAAGCACTTGATAACCATGTCATCAAACAATCATTTCACGGTGAGCATTACCTTTAATATGGTCCCTTCTTAGTCATTCATGCTGAAATAAAGATAAAACGTCGGATGGAGGGATAGGTATCACTTAATTGTACCTTTTTACTGATTCCAATATTTCTACATGTATATTTAATGAGCGGATGTATAAAGCACTTATTTGCAAGTTGTTGCCTAAATGATTTATCAGATGTGGTTGTCATAGATATGAGATGAAAGCAATAAATGGTGTTTATAAGTGGTGGGCTATTTGGTATGCAGCTAAAATGCATACTTTCATCCAGGCAAGGGAGAAATATGAGTATAAATGAATATCATTAGTTATCTTTGTTGTGAAAATGGTGTACCCAAGAGAAGCCATTTGGTATCGGACGAGGGCCTCAGGCCAAGTCCGATACCAACCGACTGATCGTAGACATCTTGCCGTGCACCATTTTCACAAAAGAGTACACATTTATCAAAAGCTCTCCGCCACCCTGATATCAATTTTGAATTCCGATAAGCACAACAAGTTCTAAGTTCGAGTTTCCTGCAGCGGAAACATCAGTTTCAGCACTTGCTTTAGTAACGATATCTAATTTCTGTACAAGTCGACCAGTAGCCTTCCAGCAACCGTTAAACTGGTAAAGCAGTTGTCCGGGCACGACCGGCTGCGTGGTTGAGTTAAAGTGTAACTCCGTCTTCTAAATTAAAAAAAGATATATGTGCATATGTATGTGAAAGCATATCCATAACCCTTTATAGTAGAACTATCTTTGACTGTGCGAAGTTATCTTTACCCTGGCACAGGGGTGGCAATCAGGCATGTAAAATGCCCGTTCTGTCACCTGAAAGATCATGTGAATCGTCTCGTAAAAGAAAACGGAGGTTATGTTTAGACCTTTACCCAATCTTTTCATGATAACTAACTCAAAGCGACGGGCGTTGATGCAATGGCTTCTCCACTGACCAATCCAGCAGACCACAGCGCCATCTATCCACAAGGAACGATATTTATGAATCTTGCCTGGGAGGCAGGCCAGAAACAATTTCGCCTAGTCCTAGGCCAAGAATATTTTTAGCTCTATATATTTTACACGAAAACTTTACCAACTCTAAACTGTGTCTACCCAGATTTAGTTCATGAATTGCTCACCAGTTGGCCGACAGTGAGATTTTTCTAGTTCCTTTTGATGATTCAGACTGACTGGTGTGACCACCCTTGGTGCCATCTATCACCAGCCACAGGAACTAACACCTAGACATTAAGCAAATGGTAGAGACCAGAACAGAGAAAAGCATAATTCGATATGAAATCATAGACTAGTAGCTAGTCCAGAACCAAATGTACCAAGGAATGGTTACTTGGTTTGCAAAGCTAAAAGGTCGTCGCAATCTATATGGACCACGCGCTGTAAACCTAAGCAGGATTTATATCTGAAGTATTATAACAACTCTATGAGATGACGTCAGAATAGTGCCGGACGAAATGCGAGCTTCCGCTATAGATCACGTAAATAACATGTTCCGTGCACCTCGCGAAGGAATTCTAGCGAAGGTATTTCTCCTGACGATGATAAATGCGATGATCTGATTCGCGCACTCGCTCATTTTTCACGAGTCTCGCG
>OZ012698.1:20161415-20171415 GCA_963942565.1 Maea johnstoni | reverse complement strand
TTTGCTACCAGGACAAATTTGGTCATTACTCTTATGTTCTTCGTTGGTGAAACTGATATGGGGATGGCGGTTGATGGTGCACGCTCTTATGCAATCACAGGGATTGGAATCAGGTGTCAAAATCATATACTCTCCTGTCAAAGTCTGCAAGGCGGAAAGTAGAGTAAAGCACTGAACTTATGTACGTGTGCATATACTTACCGTATACCTATATTGACGCTATCGACAATGTGGCATCCAAGTTGGTATAAGCTGCACCTCTCGCAAAGGAAATATCCTAATCACAGAAACCGGCTAACAGTACATACGGTACTTCTAGTTGGTGTATTATAAGGGTACATGGCTGTGGTTGGTTTTGAAAGGACATTTAGGTTTTTGACATTGTCCAAGAGTTAAAAAAGCCAAAGCAGCGCCATTGGTTTTATTGTGATGTGCGATAATTAACTGACCAAAACGTACCCCTAGAGAATATTATCAAAGAAAACACTATAAAATATGTCTATACTTAAACAAAATGCATCCCTTATTCTGCTACCCCTTTCTTGTTCGCATTTCTTTCTTTAAATGGTCTTAATGATATCATACTTACGATTTAATGCAACCTTATTTGGCTAGCATACCGAACGGCATATTTTAGTGCGAAACTCAGTTATCGTATTGCAGTGTAGTTTTACTGAATGGATTAGGATTGCCCAAAATCATTCGATGAAAGTCAAAGTACACAGATGATCCTGCATGTAACAGAAGCTAAAGAGATGTACGGCAGGAAAGAAAGAAAGAATAAGCATGAAAACAAGGCAAGTGTGATCGCATACCAAACCGCAAGTAGTTCACATTTAATAGATATAAACCAAACATTGATAGCAAAGTTCTCATTCTATTCTCCGAGTGGCATATGGTTATTTGTGTCTATCCATGCAGTTGTTAGAAGCTAAAGGATATGATGACAAACTTAAAGGCCAATTTATAACTGCACAAAGCAAAATTTCCATTCCAAAAAAACAATTTGATTACGTAAGCTTTAACGGTATTAACTTTAATTCAAAATACATAATTGTCCTTATATTTTGTCTTCGATATACCAATTTTCATAGGTAAATACTGGAAAATTCCACTCAGAAAGCTAAGAACCGGGAATGAAACCTGTTGTCATGCATACAACAGATGGTCCATCAGTTGAAGTCACAAAGGCGATACCCCAAAGAAAAGCTGGCGTTCATCTTCAAAGGAAATTTGGAAATCTGTCACCGCGGCATTTTTTCTTTATTGTGTGTTATTTGTTGTAAAATACACACACGAAATGTAAGGATTCATTCATATAATTGAGACTCTGAGATTCATCTTTTTTTTTGCAATATTATCAAGTTTTTATTCATTCAATTGCACGTTGACAATAGCAATTTTCCAAAGAGGTTACATCGAGATACATGTTACAGCATAGCAAAATAATACATTTTTCTTGAAGTAACAGAAAATGTCGCTTTTTGTTGACCATGTCATTCTTAATAAGAGGTTCCCCAATACTTCCAGTCTTGCTGCACGCGGCCCCACTGCTCCTGTGTTTTAATTAGAGGCGAAGTGCAGTGGGTTGTCAGAAGAGCGAAACGAGAGTAGCGTTGGATTAGGACCCCGCTGGGGAGCAAAGGGAAACCCCGCAGCTCCCACCACACGAGAGTAGCAATGCAAACACTTGGCTAGCAGATCGGCCAATTATGCTTCCGCGCTCCTCTAGGGGAGATTTAATTTTCTGTTTTCAAACATTGTCAGATAGGCTTTCGGCGCTTGTTTGTAGTTGAAGTTGAAGCGAAACATACTTGGTCTGAGAGCACAGGCCCTTTTGTATGTGTACAATGGCGTACATTCTTATTTTTCCCAATAACAAAGAATCTTTTGAATAAAGTAAAATAAAAAAAACGCATTTTGCTAGCAGATGCAACACTTACTACAACTTTTCTTTATTCCCCATTTTATCGAGTGTTTTTACGCATTTACTAGAGAAGTTATAGTACTTATACATGAGTTATGATCCGTATTGAGAGTCTTGCCTTTGTAAAATTGAAGCGAGAAAAATCGGCGCTTAAATTTATAGTTGATAAAGATAGCAAATAAAAATGGTTGTATTTATTAGGAAATGGGAAAGGATTGCAATGATTTATGAAAGTTTATTCAATTTGACATATTCACATATTTCTATTTATATAATGCTTTCATGGTAATTTGTTCCATCACATATACCGCCTGGGTATGCCATTATACTAGGAACCTGTTTGTATACATTGTGACACATTATCTGTGCAAGATTCTCAGTGTATGAATATAAGATGATACTGAGTGAACTAACAGGAAATGAAAAAAAACACAAAAAAACATCTGATTTACAGAGAACTGAATTATTATATTATATTAGGAGATTAGGAGAAACATAGGATACCTCTCAAGGAAAAAAAGCTAGATTCAAACTTTTTGTGTTTGGCAGCCTTTGAAAAAAGGCAACAACATATTCGGGATAAGCGTTTATCGAGATGTTAGTATTAGCTACTACACGAAGGTCCAATCTTCATGATAAATGTATACTTAAAAATTTGATTTTTTTTTATCAAAATCCAACAAACAACCCCTTTCCATGTACCGTGAAATCATGATTCGATTATAATTTATTTTGAAAAAGTGTCATTGATGTTTAAATCCATGCTTTAATTACACTTATTTTCATTAGATAAGCACAACATATCCTTGGAAAGAGAGCTTCAGCAATTTCAAGGAAACTAAATCTGATGGCACGTAGGTTTGGTGGATAGTGACATTTATAAGCGAGAGCATAAATAGTTGTGCTCTAATATTCTAGGATTCATTTCCAGCAAGGTATGGACGATAGGCTAGAGTAAATATCATGGGTGGGTCCTTAAGTAATGAATAGAAGATGATATTTGCAAACTACATCAACGCCCGAGGCCTCAGGACAGGTAACGCTGAGCTAGTTGTTTAGTCAACCACCAGGGGGCGCGAGATGGAATTCTTCCGCCATCTTGTTTCTCCGCGTGACACCCATGGAAACAGTGGGCGCCGTTTCCCGCCTTTTTCATTTTTGATGGGTAGCATGACGACCGGGCTCGATGTACCGTTCGTGACATATGGAATACAAATAAAAACGACACGGAACGCACGATGTAATTTTAATCATCTCGAATGTCAGCGATATCAAATTAATTTCGCTCGCAGTCTCGCGAAGCGGGAGTTAGTTTAGGAACAGCGAGAACCTCAGCGTTCCATTTTCTTCGCAGCGAAGCATCATGTCCCGCTCAGCAGCAGTCTCAGCAGTAGCCCCAGCAGCAGCCACAGCAGTACACGATGCAGCATACTGTTTAAACCTGCCAATTCTCATCGACTCCATAATTGATAATCCAGACCCTTACAATATATACGAATGGAACTAGAAAGAATAATTGAAACTTTGGAATTGCATGTCCTTGCTATCAACAAATCTTGAAGTTCGTTCAGAAACTAGTATAACATTAACATTTTCAATTGCTCCTAAATTTATGATCCCCCCTTAAAACATTTCACGAATAAAAAAGAAAAACTAGTAATCGTACGTTCTCGCACCCAACTACTCAACGCTTATGCTGATGGTTGCTACAAAATGATGCAAAAGGATAAAAAAAATGACTGAAACCCTGGCACATGGGTACTCATCCGAGAGTACTCAGCGAGAGCTATTTAATAAATACCAACATGACAGGGTTTAGAGTGTTATAATAAGTCTTGCATCCTTGGGCTTTGGACGAAAGTAGCGTCAGCATGGGAGGGGTTAGGCATTTCAAATATACTAAAGGAGGCAAAATTCCATTTATTTCTAAGTTAAAATGTGTTTGAAGGAGATGTAGGTGCACTCTGAGAGGTTGGCTGAAGCCTAGGAGGGAGATTGCGGATGAGGAATTCCTGCCAGCCGCTATCACGAGTGACGTACCGCTGCTTTTCTTTCTTGGCACACGGATTAAATTTCAGATGAGAAAATGCCCCGCTGGGCCACGCCAACTGCAGGGTTGGAGGCAGTAACTGATGGATGGGCATACTCCTCTGCTTAAAGTGTTTCTCACCAGAGGTGAAGTGAAAAACTATTCCCATAACTGGCCTTCTTTAATGTAAATTTGACATAAAATAGCACCTGTCGTGCAAATTTAATGGGATATATATATATATATATATATATATATATATATATATATATATATATATATATATATATATATATATATATATATATATATATATATATATATATATATGTATATATATATATGTATATATATATATGTATATATATATGTATATATATATGTATAAATATATATATATATATATATATATATATATATATATATATATATATATATATATATATATATATATATATATATATATATATATATATGTTTGACAGTAAAATACTTGTTTTGCAATTTCGTGCAAGTAGCCACAGCTACCACTAAAACACTGCACGCCCACATATCTCCTTCGTTGTTTCTCCCCTCCTAGCATAGGAGAGTGGGGTGAACTCTTCACACACTGAGAGCACTAATCTCAACGCAAATGTTTCTTGAAGCTTGGGGGGAGTGGACGGATCCGATTACCTTCAACTTTTTAAATGTTGAGCGTGACTTTTAACTGAACTGATGTAATAGAGCTCGTGCATGGGTCCAACCGTGATCATCATCGTCATCCCCATCATCATCATCATCATCATCGTCGTCGCCGTTGCAGTTTTGTCATCCCTTTACTGGCACTTCGGTTTCTTCCGCCACTTACAAATGGCCTTTTCCAACCTAGCTGCAATACTACAGAAGAGAGTGACGATAAACAACTTTAAATTCCACCATATCACTTGGAGGGTTTCCCTTTTATACCAAAATGGAGAGTGCCAACCACTAAAAGGCCTTAAATCACCCCCACTGGACTACTATATACATCCTATATGTATCCTATCCATAGCACGTTAAATGAAGGTATTGAAAAAGGATCATAACCAATGTAGGAAGGGATAAAAAGGGACTGTTCTTGTATATAGGAAGTAAAGTAAAGATTGCAAACTAGAAACATTGGCTACGACTTTCTTTTTATTCTACATTGTAGGCATTAACTCCCTTATATATATTTCGCTATTCCTTTTGAAAACTCTTTACGTTTAGTGATACCGTCTTGATTTCTAGGTAATCTCTTTTGTATCTATTTCATTTGTGTTTTCTTTGTTTACCATATATGATAAAGTCAATAAAGATACTACTACTACTGCCACTACTACTACTACTACTACCATTCCCAAGGAAAAGCAAACCCATATTTTGCACTACGTGATGGGCGTGAAATGCTTTAGGAGATATCTACGACTCAAATCGCGTTCAGCGATTAAAAAGGGTGTTTAAAATCGCCTGAAACCCCCAGTAGACGATTCACTAAACAGCGGGCAGGCAAACAGTCTCCAACAGTCTCCAACAGTTCCCCAATCTCTGTTTCTCTCTCCTTCGCTGTGTTCCATAGTCCCTATGCGTGATACGGTATAAATATTGACAGCGCCGAACCCCAGGAACAGGGTATGGGGGCATAGGGTTCGCCACCGGGTGCCCTTACCTTGCAACCCTACCCCGACCTGTCCATCAAGGCTTTCGGGTGAAAGGGTGCTGCGCGTTGAGAGCTTTTGGGGCACGGTGTGGCTTAAGAGATAGTTGGGGTAGATAGGGTACTTCTATTAGGCAGCAATTTGTACACAGGGTTCTTATATGTGCAGTCAAAATAAAAACCTAGCACCCCAAGGAGGGGTTGAGGGGCCACCCCTTGGCAGAGTGGTCTTACGTATTGCGTTGTAAATGCTTGCTGTGCTTCACCACTTCAATCGTGGATATCTTTTTGGTTATTAGGGACGAACCACATGAAGAGAGGGTAAGTTATAACACATATGACACTCTTTAAAACCAAATAGTGAAACTAAAGATTGTCCAAAATCCTGATTTATCGCCTTATTTCAGGAGGTCTAGACATTTTGGTCCTGTGTTTAAAGGAACGGAAATCTTTGATATGTAATTTTGACGTTTGAAGGTATAATTTAAGACAGGCCTTAGCTGTTGCTACTTGTGGAACCTAGGAAATCGAATGAGTGAAACTAGGGAAATTGAATGAATGAAACAGGGGGAATTGAATGCATGAAACTTGGAAAAATTGAATAAAATGAATGAAATTGGGGAAATTGAATGTATGAAACGGGAAATAAATAGGATATGGCTGGCAATTTGGCGATTATTATTGAAGCAGTGAATTTTGTCAATTTGAGAACTCCAATAAAGTAAAACACCTCCACAAGTTGAAGAACGTTTTTTGACGAACAATCCGTATTACCTTTTACTTTTTCACGTTCAGCTAGAACCTTCATAAAGTGTTCACCTGCATAGGTTGAACACCTATTTCCTGACCTGTGAGTGTTCTACTTATAAAGGTTTGAATCTGTGCAAACTGATCTGCAGTCCAGGGTGCCTAGGTTTCATTCCGAAAAACACCCCAACCCTATCCATACCGTACTGAGCACCCCTGAATGGGTTTGCATAGAGTCGACATATGTGTTGCGGACGGGCGAAGGGCCAGGAGATCCTTATCTCGCCACTTACATTGGGCATAGAAAAGTAGCGGGAAGAGGGTATAATAGGGGTTTTAACAGGCCTCTTAGGCCCTTAGTAACATTAGACGTGTTTTTACATGCTATGTAACTTTTCCCTCCAAACTCTGTCAATGCGGCGATCAGAAACACGATAAACCGCCAATTGAGGGATTAAAACATGTTCAAAGGAAGCATCTCTCTTTCATCCGTGGCCATATGGGAACAGGTAGCGATTTCATTGTCACGCCGAATTTGTCAGCGCAGCAGCGACCCTAGTGGCGGCCAGTGGAACTAGGTGACTACTCTCCTTTTTTGTCTTTTGAGAAATTATTGCTTTTAACAAGAATACAAAAACACGAATATTAAAACGTTAAAATTGAGAGTGGGAAATAGGAAAAAGGAATCCAAACCTAAAAGATTTCCGGAGGTTCAGGTTTAAGAAATGGGTGAACTATTATCTACTATCACCTATTATTATCATTATTATCATTATCATTATTATTATTATTATTATTATTATTATTATAATTATTATTATTATTTTTATTTCTATTATTATTATTATTATTATTATTATTATTATTATTATTATTATTATTATTATTATTATCATTATTACTTTTGATATTATTATCATTATCATTACAAATGGATCCAAGAGCCATATGCAATTAAAGCTATGATTCTAATCAATCATTTAATGAAGACCAATTCTGTAGATACACACGTTTATTATACCTTTCAGAAAAAAAATGATCTTTTGAGACCTTTTGAGTTACTTATAAAGGTGAAGGCCAAGGGAAACCCCTTTGTTATTTCAAATAATGTACTGTCAGCAGTATTACCAATAAAACTAGAGTATCGTCATTTTGTATTGCGCCCTTTTTATAAAACACGTAACAGAGCGTACTGTAATAACCTGAAACGTTGAATTGTATTGCATTGTATTATCTATTGACGGCATCTATAAGTCAAAATTCATTTACTTATTTTTCGCATATCCTGCCTTGGAACACGTTACAAGTGGAACGTATTTTCAGATATACTAAAAGACGTCATTTGCAATTAGTCTTTGTTCATTACCAACTGGAACAATGCACAACTACGAGCATTTTGGACGTAAAAAGCAATACAATGAGTCAATGAAAAAGATGGATATGGACGATTTTGATTATTTTCGTTAATTAATGTTGATAACAACATTTGTTGCGAATACGCAAACTTGGTAGGTATGTCAGTTTGAGCATTGAACGGCAAAACCCTAGACCATTCGGCTATCGGGTCAGCCTCCTTCGCTTGTTCATCTTGGATAACTATGTATGGTTCGTCTGTCATTTGCACTGTAATCTTTATGCGACGAAGTCCTCGTTTTTCATTCCTTTCCTTTCCTTTTATAAATTACCTATGATTCCCTTATATTACTAGTATTTACTTTTCTGGTAATGCTTTATCATTATATATATATATATATATATATATATATATATATATATATATATATATATATATATATATATATATATATATATATATATATATATATATATATATATATATATATATATATATATATATATATATATATATATATATATATATATACATATATATATATATGTGTGTGTGTGTATAATATTTTATATGACTTCTATTGACTGTATCTTTTCATATATAAGATATAATTGATATAATTAATAGTACTGTCAGATGTTATAAAAAAGGAATTCAAATGGAATTTTCTGAAACTGCTCATTACAAAAAAAATACCAAATTATTCATATTTCAATTCAAAACGTAATGAAATAAATGCATACTTTTTCTGTAACTGTTCATTTCAATAAAGGACTAAATTGCCCACCAATGACTGCTGAAGTCATTGCATTACAGTTGGAGGACTTAGTTGTGTGGCTGACAGGAGTCAAGGGTGTTTATTGAGATCTAATACCATAATTGGAGTCCCTTGGGTTCCGCGGCACCCAATTATTAGGGTGCTGCCCTCACGGCTCACAAAACACAATACGCTGTGCGTCAGGCTCGGGTGCCTCGTCACCCGTACCCGCTCAGCGGGGTGCGGAACCCCCACAATACCCCCGTGGTGATTATCAGGAATTAACAGACGGTTCGGGTATTAACCCCACTTTGTTTCCAATTGCTCGGCAATTTTCCGCAACGTTCACCAAGCCGTCATCGTGTGCATGACGGGGGCAACGAAACATGGCGTTCTGTTACACAAAAACATGGGTTCCATGCCAACTAATTGCCGTACAATAGCACCCCGCCGCCCTCGGCACCCTGCTAGGGTGGGTACGGCGGGGTGCCCTAGAGCACTGGGTGCTGAGAGATGGAGGGCCTGATAGCCTGAGTCTTTTAGACGTTATCGCTGGTTTTTGCCGCTTGGTTGCTTGCCGTCACGCCTCTGGGTCTCCGCCGCTCACTAGTACTGTATGACGACCGCTCTAAAGAGGAGGAGGAGGAGCGACACTTGGAACTAAAGAACTGGTCTTTATTGACTAGGGTAGTAATGAGGTCTGACAGGCCAGATGCGAGTGCTGTATTTCAATTGTTCTCTATCTTCTAGCAGAAGGCTCAAGCAACTCGGCTTAAGATAGCGTCTAAGAGAAAGGTGGAATTACGGTCGGGATTAACACTATCGCCAAGTAGGAATACTACTGTTTGTTATAATTATTATTATTACTATTATTATTATTATTATTATTATTATTATTATTATTATTATTATTATTATTATTATTATTATTATTATTATTATTATTATTATTATTATTATTATCATCATTATTATTATTATTATTATTATTATTATTATTATTATTATTGTTACTATTATCATTATTATTATAAATCATTATTATTATTATTATTATCATTATTATTATTATTATTATTATTATTATTATTATTATTATCATTATTATTATTTCTATTATCATTACTATTAATGTTATTATTATTATTGTTATTAATATTATTATTATTATCATTATTTTTATTATTATTATTATTATTATTATTATTATTATTATTACTACTACTATTATTATCATTTTTATATTATCATTATTATTATTATTATTATTATTATTATTATTATTACTATAAATATATTTATTATTATCATTATTATTATTATTATTATTAATATTATAATTATTATTATGATAACTTGTATTACTATTATTATTATTATTATTATTATTATTATTATTATTATTATTATTATTATTATTATTATTATTATTATTAACATTATTAATTCCCAGATTATACATGTTTGGGAATATTTTCATGATACCTAACACCATCTTTTCTTGAAAAATCCACGAGTAATATTCACCA
>OZ012698.1:20143915-20156415 GCA_963942565.1 Maea johnstoni | reverse complement strand
ATTAGTTTCTATGCATTTTCATCGTTTCTTTAAATCGTGTTACAATTATGGAAATTATCAACTTGTTATAGCCAATGAACATATTATCATATAATAGCAGCATATTCCTTTCTTGAAGAAATAGACACATTTCCTATTATTCCTAAGGAAATAAATAAAGACAAATCGACAATACGTTTTTTTCATCTCATGAATTTCAAATACAATTATGAAACTATGCACTTTTATAATAGAATTCGAGAATGATTGTTAATGCGTGATGTGCCTTTGTGTGCAAACCGGAATTGAATATCTAGAATAAGACACCACTGTTCCATATGCATTTACTTTGGTTAGTTAAAGATAAGAAGAGCACACATCATTCATCGTTCATAATGAAAGGCAACACGAATTATACGCAACACCCAGACATTGATTTGATACCAAGGAAAATACATATTTAGATACTACACTGTTGAATATAGGCATAGGAGTTTTAGTGCGAGAATTTGCATTCACATGATTAAAATATTCGCCCAACATTTATTTGTTAGATCAATTTCATGCAGGACGCAACACCTTGCTACCTGCTCCCTCCAAATCAACTTAATTAACGTATAGGTTAAAACATTTTTTTTATTGTTCTGAAATCGGGGGGACGGGGGGGGAGGGAGGTATCTTCATACTCGTCTTTCGCTTTATGACAGATCTTAAAATGCCTGTCAAGTACTTCCGGGGCATCCGCGGTCACCCGGAAATGTACCCACTCCGCGGGAACCCGATCCCTAATTAAAAGGGGCATTGGTTACTAACTCCAGATGGGTAGGGTTTGGGTAGATTTCCTTCGACAAGCAACCCCCACCGGGCTCACTAAATGACCATGACCGTAGTTTGTGAGTTTATCTTAATTGATACTGAACGGAAAAGAAACAGAGGCAAGCAGTGCACTCGTTGCTAGCTGGTGAGAAATTTGCTGGCACATTGCAAATACACATAGAGGTATTTGTAGTTGTATGGTTTTATTGACTGTATGCCGCTGTGCTATTACATACATAGAATCTCACGCATGAGACTTTAATCTTAAAACCTACAATGAGGGGAAGATTACGATAAATAAAAAAGTAACGTATATATGAATGCATGTATTTGACTGTACTAAGTGCAAAAGTAACACATGACAGTATGAATAATAAGGTACATGTAAGTCTAAACTTACAATCACATAATCAGTAGTCAACCAGCTCATTATGACACTGTGCAGTGCACAACCTCTAGACTAAACCAAAGAAAAGAAAAATAAATTGCAAATAACACTTTAAAATTAAAAAAAACTTGTTATTTTATTGCCCAAAAATAATAATAACAATAATAATAATAATAATAATGATAATAATAACAGAAATAAAAATGATAATAACAATAATACTATTATAGTACAAATAATAATATAGGTTCAGTTTCATTATATGGGAACACATTTCACACAACAAACTCTTGATTTAAATCAGTAATAGATGTTCTGTCAAAGTTTGGAACAAGTAACGCAGCCAATGGTCAAGGCTTTGTTAATTGGCTAAAATCAAAAGTTATTATCCTCTTAAAGACTATCTACTTTCCTTTACTCTTATTAACAGTAAAAAGTGTTACGGGGAAGATTACTTAGAATTGCTTAGAGATCATTTAAAGTCAAAATGCACAGAAATCCTCTAGATGTTTGAAACTGCAAGTTTCCCATTGCTGGCAGGCCTCAGACATAACACATAAAGTGGGTAACAACTTGTTCTGCTAGAGAAAACTCGTATTCATCATGTTCCTGTGCTTTTTCTACTTTTATAGAATTCCATTGTCTTTGTATACGTATGTAAGCCCTTAGGAGACGAATGTCGACGGCCCCCGCACAGACACAACACAATAGAGTGCTGAGGAAATAACTTACTATTATATATTTCCATCATTTTATGATATCGATGTCAGTTTCAAAGGTATAGTTTTCGGTATTAAATATGTCATCATTTGCAGTAATTTCACATAAATGTATATTTCAAATAGATTTCCTTAATAAGTAATCAATATATTTGAAGTTAAGAAATGATAATGTCAAATACCAGAACACGTGCCAACAATATGGCCTTCGACTTCCTTTTTCTATAGATTCACTATCTTTTTAAAAAAAGATTCTGCAAAACGCATGTTTTTTATTCTTACTAACACACTCAAAACAAACAAATACTGGTACGTATAACACACGATAAATGTCAATTTCTGTACAAAATTGGAGGATTAGTAATTAAGAGACTAAAATATAGATTCATAATATAGCCACTATTTCACCGTCGGCCATATGGAATTCAACTCAAGGCCAGCAGATCTCGATACCTTGGATTTACTCAGTATCTGAATAGCATCTGCATTGTCGGCCACCGTCACTTTTTGCCATGGTAAAGTAACTAGTAGTGAAGGACGCTGAGGTACCCCACGAGAAAACACCGATCAAGATCAAGTCACATACCTTCAAATTGAGTAGATAGCCGCTAGTGAGAAAGGGGAATAGTGGGTGTGCAATACTATAGATCGCTTGACGTTTGGGACAACCTCACTTTGAGCGTTACATCGTGAAACTTTGAAAACATCCCAGTATACATGTTTCTTTTTCTTAGTTATTAATTGTGAAAAGCATAATCAAATATGATTTATTTGAAATGATATAAACTGGTCAAAGAGGCTGCTATGTCGCTATGGTGACAAGGAGCAAGCCAAGCCTAACAACATTTTCTCCTGAGCGGGTGAGTGAAGGGGGGGGGGGGTATGTTTTGTGAACTTGCCCTTGTTGCTATATACCTATATACCTGCCTCACTGTTTCGTCACGAAGGGTGTGACATGTTGTACCTGAACTAACACCTGTGATGATTGCAGTTTCCTGAACGAAAAGGCCAACCATTGTCCAACCAACAATGGTTCCTACACAAGAAAACTCATGCTCTTATGAACTACGCGATAATTGATGTCTTTAATCAGAGTAAAAAGGCATAACATTTAATTACCCGCAGTCATTGGCGCTTCCTTAAGGATACAGAACGCAAAGGTTGTCAGTCTAGACAATGTGAAATAGATGTGCTTTTCTTGGCAGTGTTTGTTATGATTTATGTTTACCTGCGAGAAACAATCATTAACTAAATCAAACTAGGCCCGCAGCGCAATGACAGACGTTCTCCCCCCGACCCCCTACCACGTGATGCAGGTGTCGCCACCTATAAGACATCCATCATACTATAAACCCATCCATCACAGTCAGCTGGGCGCTTGGCCATGGCAGGTCCTCACAAAAGACTGATGTGAAATGAATAGAACACAGGGAATTATTTTACAGGTGACTTATGGGAGTTCAAAAAATTACAAATGCATAACAAGAGTCGTTTGTTGTCGTTTGCGTCGATGATGTATGGGGTATTACGAAAGCTAATTTACACTTGTTTGTGAAATATGACCACGACCTTCTCTTTTGATGTGTAGGGTTTTTGCTGTGTGAGTCTTTGCCGACGAGAATTTTGCTTGTCATATTGCAACGTGTGCTAAAATTGTTGACACCACATGTGTTACAAATATGATATAAACGCATTATATCTGGATAGCCCGCTGACAATAGTGAACGTCAGTAATAAACGGAAACGGTGCAATAGGTCACTGGATAGATAGATATCACATGTCACTGGTCTAGAATTGAAAAGGATGTGCGCATCTAATGCGTTGGTTTGGTTTGACAGTCTATTTACGCCATAAAAATACCTTTGCTCTTTCGTCTTTGACAATTGCGGTTACGCCGTGAACGAATATGATAACAAGACATATCCATATTTCATAACGTTACAGGGGGTAACATTTAATCTGTTTACCAATTCAGCTAGTATACTCTGCCACGTCATTCACGTTTCAGAGTAGTTCATGTATAGTGGCTTCATTGTGACTTTTATCTACATGTACCTCCAAAACCGATGAGTATCTTGTTTCATTTCAAATTGTACAAGTGTACAACAGGATTTTTATTTTTGTTGGTGTATAAACAAAGTAGAACATGAAATTACAACATTTATAATAATATTTACATGCAGTACAAGGTAAACTACATCATACACCTCTGCAAATACAGTCTCAATCAAATTACCCAAACATGTCAACAAGTTCGCCATATATCTTTGCACAATATGCCATTAATTTCAATATCAAATTCTTCGACTTTTATATAATACTAGTAATAAACAATGTATTTGATTTCACCTGTTTTAAGATTTTCCGCATATGTCTTTTTTTGATGAATGTTTTCTTTATTGTCGCCGCAATAATCATATCCATTATTTTGCTATTCTCACCATTGCCAAATATTTTTTCAATATCTGATATTTTGTGTATTTATATTACTTAGCGATGAGTACCTAAAAATAGGCTGTTTGGTCAAGCGACGCAAAGCATACTACATACGGTGCAGCATCTATACCGAAGCGCCATCTATACAGGCGTTTATCGTTGGACTGCAATGGGAGAAGATATATTTGGCCTCGGATTTGGAACATCTTTCGTCTTCACCGTTTCTGCCATATTGACTTTAAATTACGACGAACCACTTGTTGATATTTTTTTCTTAAATTTCAAATTGCACACGTGTGCAGCAGGATTTTTATTTTCATAACCATGTATACGGCATTGTATCGATTTTTGAAGCCATTCATTTCCATACATTTTGTTACAGTCGGAAAGGAGAGAGCATCATTCATTGTCGATTGAGTACTGTCAAAAAGGAAATAACATGATAAAGTTGATAGTTGGGTAAAACACAGTTACTATTATACTTACGAATTTCAAGTGACTGACAACTCTCCCTGAGTTGGATTCGAACCTTTGGGACAGGTAAATCACAGCAATTGGTGTGTAATACATTAGTCCAGTCGACTATTGGGGCAGCCCTCAGGGAAGAGATGTGATGCAATAAGTGCCTACTTTTAATAGAGCGATATAGCAGAAATACTTTGCTTTATGGCTTGTGACAACAGACCCTTTATGAGTATCAAAGTTGAAAATTTAAAATCCTCTTACAACTATGGTTGCGATCACCAACTAAGATTTTGCTGGAAACAGTGGTACCTCAGCAATGCAATGGTCAACAAAAATTGCAAGTGTATTTAACCAGCATAAATTTGTACTAAATTCATGTAACTTCATTCATTCATTTATTTTGGAGGAACTTCGCGTCTGATAGTATCAATATATCGTATTTGATTTGTAAAATATGTACATGTACTTGGTTTACCTATAAATACTTCAAATCTACTTCATATACTTTGAAGTATACAGTAGTAAACCTGTTTTGTCATATTCTCTATATAACCCAAACCTTGTTGTGTAATGAATTGGCCGACCTTTTATAACATTAAACGATCAAAATCGTCACGCTGGGAACGGTTTCATTCTAAATCAATAAATGATTATGTCGAACAAATTCACCTTTGACACTTACTCATTCTGTAGAGTCAGGTTCCCACCAATAATAACATCTACCAAAAGCGAGGAAACCACTTGCACATAGTTGGTATTTTGACAGCAGACTACATAGGTTTAAGTAGACACCAGGGAGTGCCCGATGATGATGTATAATAAAATTCCATTTTTTCTCCGAAAAATACCGTGCTCATGTGGAGGGGCTATTAAATTCTTTTTCAACGGGAAATGGGCTAAGCCAAGATCGGCGCAATTTTCCCAGTGGGCCTAATTATACAGGTCGACGGAGTCCAGCATGGAAAATGGCCGTTCAGGATAGGAGTTCCTCGCGCAACTAGACTTGGCCTTTCTTAAATTGTATATCTCAAATATTGCCATTAGCCAAGCTTGGGTTAGAGCCGAACCCTTCTATAATGGGTTTAGTTTTCTGAGGTCGGATAATGAGAAAATGAGACTGTCCAGAATTTACTTCTCTCTCCCACGCTGAGAATTGACTTTTTAGCAGGGACCATTAACTGTACAGTGTGACCAAAATTGGCTATTTCAAAGTTTCTCACACCACCAAATTACAGGCATATAAGTCTCTCTAATCATATGTATCTCGAGTTGCCTTCTTTGAATTTACAAAGCGCGAGATGAATGATTATTCCTGGATTTTTTTGCTGAAAATTGACATACATTTAAAAAGGACATTACTAGGGCTATATCGTGACCGGTCAGTAGTTCATAGCGAAGGATACGGTGGTATCCGTAGAAAACAGCTCCAAAACCCAATTCACTGGTCATCTGCTAACAAACCCAAAGCTTGATTCGAACCCAGGTAGTGGTCCGAGTCAGCAAATTGTCAGTTACAAGGCCCTGGACCATCCTGTTATAGGGTACTTCCCTGCCAATGTTATCTCATGCCCCAAGCCTGATTCGAACCCAGGTAGTGATGCGAGTCAGCAAATTGTCAGTTACAAGGCCCTGGACCATCCTGTTATAGGGTACTTCCCTGCCAATGTTATCTCATGCCCCTAGACCGATTCGAACCCGGGTAGTGATGCTAGTCAGCAAATTGTCAGTTGGAAGGCTCTGGACCACTCGGTTATGGGGGACTCCCCTGCAAATTTGCTAACAAGCACAGAGACGTATTCGAAACTAGGTATCGGTGCGAATTAGCAAATTGTCAGTTGCCAGGCTCTGAACCACTCGGTTATAGGAGACTCCCCTGCTAATGTAAACAGGACGTACTGACGGTGGGGGAGCAGAGCGAAGTACACAGCAAGTTGCCACTTGCCGTTGCAAGGGCTTGGACCACTCGGCTATAGGGGACTCCCCCGCATGCCAATATGATCAGGACAAACTGACGGAGGAGCTGAGTGAAGTACACACACAGCAAGATGCACTTGCCGTCCTCCTTTCTGTGACAAGATACCAGGAATACTCTACCTGGACCACTCGGCTATAGGGGACTTCCCTGCATACCAATATGATCAGGACAAACTGCCGGAGGAGCAGAGCGAAGTACACACACAGCAAGATGCACTTGCCGTCCTCCTTTCTGTGACAAGATACCAGGAATACTCCGCGTGCAATGACACAAACACAGTGACAGACAGACCACTCTAACAGACAGCCAATTCTGTGTACTTTGCAAAATCAGGCACTCGGTTCATTATGCAAGGGTCGAAGGTCAAATGTCATCTGAGAGGTTAATGTGCCTGTTGTCAATTCCGCAGGATTATTTCGCACGGTATATTTTTGGCGCCATTTAGAGATTTTGTGGGTGTAATTTTAGAAGTGCCAACTCCAGGAGATAGGCTTTTTTTAGTTCTTGGAGTGTTGGTCTGTAATGATAAGTAAGAGAAGTGTGTGCAATCACTTCCGTTATTCGAACCAACAAAACGCTAACATCCACAACAGTAACAACAACAAAAACAACAACAACTATATAGCAACAACACCATCATCAGCTACTACTACTACTACTACTACTACTACTACTACTACAACTACTACTACTACTACTACTACTACTACTACTACTACTACTAACAATAATAATAATAATGATAATGATAATAATGATAGTAATAGTAATAACAATAATAACAATTTGATACCTAATATTACATCGGACATGATACTCTTGTATGCACTACAAAACGGCCCGCCGATAGATATTGTATTGGTCCTATCGTTGGCTATAACTCCTCCTGAAATAACATGATTTCTGAAATATTTTCGAAAGGTTTTGCCCACTTTCTGCTGCCTTGATACTTCCAGAGCCCAACTGCACACGTTGAGGGGAACATTGGCATTTCACGGGGGTTCCTGCATGGGGGGAACTTTGGGGACAAATCGACATTTAGTTTGATACGCATGACATACATGTATTGCATCATCCTTTTTCTGCATGATATTGACGATTGTATTGCTTAAAAAATCCAGTAGAAAAGAAGGTAGACACTGGCTGGAAATTTCATTTCGGAAATCGTGCTAGTGCGCGTACCCCATATGTAGCTGCCAAAATTAGACTAAATGATAGAATAATTTGACTGAAAAGTCCCTCCCTACAAAATCTATGACCTACTACGTCTAAAACAGCTCCTGCTGCTGCTGCTTCTAATACTACAACCAAAAAAACGATGATAAAACCTTTATGGAAAGTAACAAAATGAACAACATAAATATCAAGTACAGCAACATCCGTATTACGGAAACAACTACAGTAACAACAGCGAAAAACAGCAACAACACCAGTAACATTAACAACAACAACAACAAAAACAAAGCAGTCTAACAAACAAAATAGCTCCTCCCTATGTGCCTGGTGCAGAATGGTTTTCAGAGCTGCCAGCACTGATAAAGCGTGCAATCAGGCCCTTTAGGGACATATGCTCGTAGTGTGGCAGCTGCCTAATAGTGGTCACGTGATGCAGCATTAATCTTATGCATGTATTAATCAGAATACTCGTACAGCGCCCCCTGCTGAGTGGAAATCAAAGCTCCCCAGATTCCAGCGCAGTACCAGTGTTGTGGCGTTAAACTGCTTTGTTTTCTAGCGTGTCGTCAACGAGCAGATGTTTGTATAGGCATACTGAGGAAAAACACACCTGAATGTACCTTATTGTTGGCCGAAATTAGTTTTAGTATGTTACACCTTTATTAACGTATATGCCAGGTAGAAATGCCAGATCAATGAGACAAATACACTAATAGACGTATACGAATCCGACCAGAAGAATTCGTACTTAATTTTGTCCACGTAGACTGGCATCACTATACATAGTACTACAACAAAACTATGTGTTTCCCTATTGATAAAACTAGAATTTCAAACAATCGTGAATTATAATTTTTGAAACTAGACTTCCAACCAATCTTACATTAGTATTTTATCCTTGCCTAATTTCATATACTCGTGAGTCTGGTGGAAGTTTTTCACTTATCAAGGTGGTTTGTCAGAATCGTTTTATTAGAAGACATATTCATCAAATGCGCATATTAGTGGAATAGGCCAACTTAATTGGTCTAAAAGTGAGCACATACATCAATAATGATTGCCACTGAATCGAATATTTTGCAATTTTAAGACAACCCTGTATATAAAGAACAGTTTAATTCGACTAGCAGGTTGTTAATGTATGCATATGTCACTAAAGTCATTAGTTAATCAGTGTGGCTTTCTTAATTTCCCCTCGTCATCACTGTACATGTACTTAGCTTCTTGTACTTCTTCCTCGCCATCTGACTACCAATTTTCTCATCTTCCTCTTCTTCTTCTTCTTCTTCTTCTTCTTCTTCTTCTCGTTCCTTTTAGTTAGCTCATTCTGTCTTTTATCCTATTTCTCTGCCTTTCACCTCTTCTTTTTTTCTTTTTCTACTTCTTATTCTTCTATTTATTTTTCTTCTTCTTCTTCTTCTTCCTCTTCTTCTTATACTTCTCGTTCCTCTTATGTGACTCCTCCCTTTTCTATTTTTCTGCCTTTTCTTCTTCTTCTTCTTCTTCTTCTTCTTCTTTTTCTTCTTCTTCTGTATGGATATGCAGATAGATATAGCAAGTGTATATGTTTTTGATACCCTATGTTCAACTCTATGTGATGAAAAGTCTTATTGTTATTTGTCTCTTTTATCTTGCAGCAAGTGGACACAAGCACACAACGGCATATTTCATTCTTTTGTGGATAAAACACAAGGTATTACAGATGTCAAAATGCCTTAGTAACAAAGCAATATTTTGGGAAATTCCTGAAATGTTCGTCTAAAATCGGCTCTAATTCTCGAATTTGACTCAATTTCTGTTGTTAATGGTCAAATTTGCAGACACAGGTGCAGTCTATCGGTTACTTAACCCTTACTGAGGAAAATGCCGTGATGAGGCACAGTGCGCACATCACACGTCCTATGATGAACTGAAAAGGAAAACAGCTGAATAAACGTTATTTTCAAATAGCATCAGGTACTTTCCTCGTTCAAGTATTTTTCAAAATCACCTGTCATGTTCAGGACATTTTCTAACTTATCAGGGCACTTAATGAGTTAAATTTATCTTTTGATTTATCTGACAGTGGTATCAAGTAATGTGCTTTCTTTGCACGAGTAGAGTGTTAAAAATGGCCCTTTCCTACGAGTGCCTCGGAGCCGTCAGTGGGTATGAATACCCCATCACGCTGAACATATGTCAGGCCTTTTAGGCAGCACCCGGGTGCGTACCCTGCCCATTGACACTTCCGAGCAAATCTGTTAAAAGACTAAATTAAAAATGCGCTGGCATAAAGACGCGGGTCCATCACAGATGCTCGTCGATTGATCCGGCTCCGCGAAGCGTTGATGAAAAATTGCGAGAATTAATCAGGGGGATAGAAGAGACAGGGTATCGGGTGGCGGGCGTTTTTTCAGGAGCCAATTAATCCGGGGGTTCGACCCGGGTTCTCAGTAACAAAACCCGACACATAAACCCGACAAAATGTGATCGTCTTAAAATTACATACTCGCCTTCTTTTTTCGCATTTCTATAGCAGTCTGTAATTAGCAACCATAAATTCATCGCCGGCTTTCTATCCACCAACGACCCCCTGTAAAAATGCAAGGGTCTCTGGGGTATCACATACCCTGGCGGGTAGGGGTAGGGTGGGATGATTGGAATGATGCTAAGATGATCTGACGTGCCACAGCAGGGTGGCAAACAGGGTTCCAACACCCCTGCAACCCGATACCCCTCGGTAGGGGGTGCCCACCTCATGTTGGGTGTCCCGGGGTACAAAAAGGGTAAGGGATTATCGGGTGTTTTAGCACCAGCGCTGATCGTTTTGCAAGGTGATACACTGCAATTACCTATCATATCAGTACCTAGCAGGTACCCATCTGAGTCCGGCAATCTAACTAATGTTCACCACTCACCATCTTCTGAACTTTTAATTAAAGTGAGACTTCAAAATTATATCTTAAAAACCGCAGAGTCAACGTTCTAGTGTTGTAATCGGCGCAACACGTTAGACCTTCTTCCAGGGAGTTGAATAAACATGTAATGTACGTCCGGGGATTTTCCAAACAATGAAATCACATATGATCTCAAAGGGAGACACACGGGTATTTCAAAATATAAAGGTAAATGACACATAACAATAAGTCAGGACGTTGATGATTTCTTTAAACTCTTAGCTGAATAAAGGTTATTTCTTATATGTATACATATATATATATATATATATATATATATATATATATATATATATATATATATATATATATATATATATATATATATATATATATATATATATACATATATATATATATATATATATATATATATATATATATATATATATATACATATATATATATATATATATATATATATATATATATATATATATATATGTATGTATGTATGTATGTATGTATGTATATATATATATATATATATATATATATATATATATATATATATATATTATATATATATATATATATATATATATATATATATATATATAATTATATATATATATATATATATATATTATATATATATATATATATATACATATATATATATATATATACAACCATTCCTTGGATGCAACATCGTAAAAAGCTTGGGAAGTTGAGAAACAACTTTTTCATTTCGATTTCAGGCGTTCCCGTCAGAGCTCTGTGGGTCCCACTCGACCATTTGAAACCCTAATTTATTACCGTTATTAGCAGACACTTCATATTTGCCATTGCAAAACGTTTCAAGGACTGCTTGTGAAAATGTCCCTAATGTAAATCCCGGCTTTTGTCTGGCCCACCATGCAGATCCACATGCCTCTCCGCGCTGAGGCTTTCGCACGTAAGCCAACTGTCCCTACCTGCCGCGTGTATTGATACGTCCCATTAGGGGAGGTGTAAAAAAGCATATGCTACGGTGCCGAGCACGCAGGGCCGTGCTTATGAGTTTATTGGCACGACGACCATACCTCTAGAATACTGCAGCATGCGGCCCTCAACTCCTCAAGTGTTCATTCAATGAAGGCACCGTGGGAGAGGTTTTGTTCGACAATGAGGCCTTTGCAATTCTATATGTTCAACATATTATTTGCCGCATACCATGTTGTTGACATGAAAATATAGACATGGAAATATTTGAATGAATCTATCATCTCATTTGTGTCTTTATCAGTGTATCTATGTTTTACCTCCTCATACATTTTCTTCCATTTATTTGTTTACCTATCTATATTTTGATTGATTATTTTATTTTGTATTTGTTGATTTAATTTTCATTTATTTAGTTACTTAGTTATTCATTTATGTATTTAGTTACTTATTTGTTCACTAACTTATTTGAAAAATATTTATTCATTCAATTATCCATTATTCATTTATTATTAATTCATATATGTATATATTCATTTATCTGTTTATCTTTTTATCTATTTATTTATTTATTTATTTATCTGATTATGTACTCCTTTATTTATGTATCTGATTATTTCTTTCCATCTTTCCTTTTTTCTTTCTTGCTTCCTTTTTCTTTTTCTCTCTGTCTTTCATTGCTCAT
>OZ012698.1:20141106-20143715 GCA_963942565.1 Maea johnstoni | reverse complement strand
ATATTTTGTTACCAGTATGCGTCTCGCTACAGCTGCTTCTACTACTACTACGTGTACTACCACTACCACGACTTCTGCTGCTGCTACTACTACTACTACTACTACTACTACTACTACTACTACTACTACTACTACTAGTACTACTACTACTACTACTACTAACTACATCTACTACTACTACTACTACTACTACTACTACTACTACTACTTCTACTACTACTACTACTACTACTACTACTACTACTACTACTACTACTACTTCTACTACTACCACTACTACTACTACCCACCAGGTGCGGAACAACAAAGTCGGAACAAAGGCCATGTGCGCGTCCTTCAGTATTACATAAATTAACTTAGTAAACGAAACAGTAAGTTAAACGACCAATGGACACGTATTTATTTTTATGTATATCTTTCAGTATATAAAATCTATCTACCCGTCTGTCTGTGTTTCTCATTAGTACAAAAAAGTTTAATGATTGATATGATTGAGTGCGCACACACACATATGATTGTATGTATGTATGTATGTGTGTATGTGCGAATATGTGTGCATTTTCTTATAGAGATAGACAGATGATACCGTTCATTAACTATGTCATGATGCAGTTTTTCGGCGCATCTCTTTAATTAAGTTTTTTTTAAATATCTTAAGGGAAAGCGTGTCGAAATTAGATTCACTATGTTCCTCAGAACATCAGCTTTTTAAATATATAAGGTTTATATGGGTTACAACAAACATGTTACCCGGAAATTGCCATTATCTGTTCGAATGTACTCTTTCATTTTATGAATTGATTGTGGGAGACACCTGGTGGTGGATAGGATAACAAAAATTACCCTTAATCTAGTACAGATAAAATGCTATCTCTCCGTGAATCCTACGCGAAAAATATGCATAATCTGCTGATAGATTATGGATAAATTATGCATAATTTATGGATAATTTATGCCCTAAGGCAAAAATAGTTTATCCATAAATTATGCATAACTTATGCATAACTTATGCGAAAATTATGCATATTCTTCAATTATGCATAACACATAGTTTTTTCGTACGGGTAAAGGGGTTCGTCAGCGGTCCGTAAAGAGGGGGCCGCCGCGGCGAAAGAAGGGGGAAGAATGGCTTCGTGGCACTACGCGCATCATTGCAAATGTTCCATATCAAACCCCACAAAGGCTGTTTGCGATTTCGTGCCGCTTTCGCAAACTTTCCCGACAACCCGGCTTCTTTAAAACCAACAATTGCACAAAACCGCCTTTGTCGAGCTTTGTGTGCGAAGAATGTCCGTGGTGAGATGCGCCATGCTTATTGATTTAAACCCGCCTCCGGGCCCGAAGAGCTCCGTCAGCCCGTTCCGCCCTAGTGGTCAGGAATAGAACTAGTTACATTTAGGGGTGGGTTCTGCCCGACCACGCTCCTGGGGTGGAAGCGAGCGTTATTGTCACTGTTCAAAAGGGGCGCTGGAACCAACAGACCTTGCGGGCCCGAAAATCGTCTGCTCGCAAGCCCGGCACCGAATACCGCCAGCGAGATATTAAAAGGCGAAGAAGAAAGAACGCTCAGTGACAGCCATCGCGATGCGACAAATTGAACTACTTGGTATTCATCCTTCAGAAGAGATGTTTACTGTGAAAAAAGCTAAGTGCTTCTTGAACCCCCGACCCCTCAACCCCGTTCCCAGCGTCTACCCCAGCGGTTCCGAGGGCGACCCATTTTCCTCCAATTTTCTGATCGAATCTAAGCCACGCGCTCGCACCCCACGTCTCCCTCTTGACGAGGACTTTTAGCAGCGGGTTTTCACAACCCGGGCAATTGGGTATCTGATGAAGATGATAAGGGTAAGAAGGGGTAGCGACACCCAGCTGCGGTGCCCATTCTTGCGGCCGCATGAAGAGCTCTTTCAACATCATCAACTAACACACTACAAAACAACCTTTAACATTCAACATGGGTCTTGACAGTTTTAGCGCTCAACCCCAGTCCACAAGGGGAGCGGGAGGTTAAAATTAGCCACCTTTAAAGGGAAATACGTTAAGAATCTAAAAGTATTGTCAAAGGAAGTGCCATAGGAAATTAGGCACAGGCCACGCAGTGTCCTTTGTGGCACAAAACCCTGACTACTTACTAGCATAGTAGAGCTTTTGTGAGTGGTAGTTATGCGGTGATTTTAGTGGTCAAATGCCCACACCGTCGTTCAGATAATACCCCAATGGACACACTAATGCAAAGGTATGGGATCTATAGAAGTGGCGGACAAAATCTCGACGGTTCGTCCCTATGCCGTTACGCGGTCAACAATGGCCGGCCACTAATGACCGTCACTGCGAGAGGTCCAGTGACAGAGTTTGTGGTGATTTTCACAGCGGTCATCTCGACAGGAAATGTGTATAATTAGTAGATATAGAGGGCGCTGACAAGTGTTGTCACATTGCACACATTGCAACAGAGAGGCCTCCTCCCCCCCCCTTATCACCATCTTCCATCTTAATCTGTATTCATCCACGCAGCAACAACAGAAATACTCGCACAAAAGAAGCGATATCCATAAAATCTAAAAAAACACAGGAACCCGGTGTACTTTAACCAATTTGCAACCGAAGCA
>OZ012698.1:20131106-20136106 GCA_963942565.1 Maea johnstoni | reverse complement strand
GATAGTCATCCAGTAGGTTTACATAATGTTGGGTTACACACAAACTTAGCTTAAAATCAATTCAGGATATATCACCTTTTTGTGTAAAAGTGACGCACTCTTCATCTTCCAGCTATGGCTTTCTTGTACATTGCAGTAATGTGTCTTGCGGAAATCGTCCAGAAGACATACATGACTTTAAAACTATATTCTTCAGGGTGTTTCCCCATTAAAAATAGGTACACTTCACCACTTCTGCTAAGTAAATGCAATTCGAATTGACTTGCAGTTTGAGAAAGAGTACTTGCAGGTCTGTCTCCACAAGTGATATCTGCAGAGCTTTTGCAATAATTTTACTCGAGAACATAACAGTAATTGGTTTGCAATAATCTTTGAAGCGATTGGTAAGCTATAAGCCAAGCTATTCGGTAGGTAAAAGATCGTTACGTATTACAAAATAATTTTAAAAGTATTCGTTAATGGTCAGCGGATTCTGATAGTTTGAGTAACCAAACACTTTTAATCTGACCTCAGTTCTCCTAATGTATCTGTTTGTGCAGGCAACAACGCTTAGATCACTATCATGCATGCTTAAATGCAAACCAAAACGCTACATATAATTTCGCGTGAGCCCTGGCTATTATGTACAATTAGCTTAAAAGAGAAAGCTTTTAAAACGTTTTAGTAACATCCCGTTGCCATGGAAACCCGTTTGCTAATAGCACGGCACGTGCAGAACGGGATCTTCTCGGGACTATCATGACTCGCAGTATAATTGCGCGCATTAAATATAACATTATGAAATGGATAAATTAACAAAACTCGTTTTGCTGAAAATCCGTTAAGTGGGCCTAATGTAGCTCTTAACATTGTGCCTGACTGCTAGGGGCTATTGGCCGCTAATACACAGTTAATATTGTATAAGGAGTGCACTTCAAATGGAGAGTGTGGGGCGGGAAGCGATCCCACAATGCCCTTCGGCGCCGAGAGATTTACACTTTGGCACAGCGCCGCCGTGGAAGGTAATCCCGACCCCCTAGTGGGGGAGGGGGTATCTTTTTAAATATCTTTACATTGTGATATATCTCTATTGTTAACAAGATCTTCTTCAATTTCTGTACTCTTTTGTTATATCCAATTTTTGTTTTTATAATTTTATATCATGCATATAACCAATAAAAATACATACATACATACATACTTACATACATACATACATAGGTAAATACATACATACATATATACATACATACATACATACATACTTGCATACATTGTAGATGTCTATTCATTTCAGCATGGGATAAACCTTACCCATCTTCTATAGGTAGAAAGGGCTGCCCCAATGACAGAACGGTCTAATGCATTGCACACCAACCATGTTTCACCTCTGCACATGGTCTGGGCCTTCAATCCTACTTTAGGCGTGTGAGAAGGTTAACAGTCACATTAGAGTCACTTCTCCATGGACTCCGATGATCTTGACCATATAATCTAGAATGTGTTAAAAGTGCATCATACATGTGTATGGTTTTTTTCAACTTGTACGTATTTCCATGATGATGTTTAAATATATTTCTCAATGGCACAGTGAACTTGAGATAAGTGTGAATGTTATAGTGAAGGTTCGTGAGTAAGTTGCTTAACCTCAAATGGTTTGAGTTCCAATCTTTTCTTGTACAGGAAAGAAACTTCAATCTTTTTTTTCATTTCTGCGAAATGCATGTATTTTTAGTTCTTAATAAAACACAGAAATGCAATCTTGAATTCTTAAAGTAATCGCTTTGCCTCGTAATACAGCACAACATATTGATTCACCAAGCATTTCTATTGTAGTTTTTACGACCTTCCTGTTGCTTAAATGACGTCTTTACCAATCATACTAATGTCCATTATCTAAATGCTGTTTGCTGTTTCATTTTGGCAATTTTACTGAATATTAGGTCAAATGCAACCGCATATGATAGATGTGTAATGGAAATGGCAAATGATATGAGAGAGATAAAATCAAAAAGAAAACTATACTGGCTTTGAAATATCTATAACAATTGCACTACTACTACTACTACCGCTACTACTACTACTACTACTACTACTACTACTACTACTACTACTACTACTTCTACTACTACTACTAACTAGCTAGCTAATATATTAGTTTAAAAGGGATTCTAGTTGAATCCAGTACGAGTTTCTATTGCTATGTCAACTATCATTTATTGATATCACTTACATGGTACTACTACTACTACTACTATTACTAATTTACTACTACTACTACTACTACTGCTGCTGCTGCTGCTACTACAACTACTACTACTACTACTACTACTACTACTACTACTACTACTACTACTACTACTACTAATGATAATAATAATGATAATGAGAAGAGGAAGAAGAAGAAGATGGAGAAGAAAAAGGATAATAATAATGAAAAAACGAAGCAAGGACATCAGTCATTTTTTGGCCGTTGCCTCTCCAGAATTAAGGGTTGGGGAAGGGGTATTTAGTGGGGGGTACTATTTCATCTCGTAGTGGCCAGTAGTAGTATAGGAGAGCCTATTACCCGCGCTTTTCCTCCCCGGATATGGAGGCCCAATACTCCCTCGCCTGGCTCCCCCGCTTACACAATGCAGGTCCCGTAAATTGCCAGGCCGCCGTGAATGGCGAGAAATGGCAGTTATTGTGGCGGCAGGCCTCCGCCATCCACCCGTCCCCGAGTGGGGGAAGCGCCCACTGCTTCTATTTGTACAAGTCTTGTTAATTCGCGGCTCTAATGCAAATACGGAACTGCCTCCGAGAAAACCTACTGGCTTCGTGCGCCGCCGTGTAGAGGGGGAGCCTGCCCCGAGCCTCGACACAGTGACTCAATCATACACGCTCAACCATCTCCTCATAGACACGTACGGCATGAGGAGTAAGGATGAGAATGATGATGATGATGAAAATTGTAATTGTATTGAATTGTATCTTTATTGACCAAATCGGACAGGATTCGAAAGTACAAAAGGAGAAGGTAAATAACTAAACAAACGGAACAAAATGACGATGATGATGATTTAAAATAAAAGTTTAAATCTCTTTATTCAATTCTTGCATGTCAATTGTCACAATAAAACATAAAGGTATTTTTAACAAAAAAGCAAACATAGGAAACAAGATATAGAAGCACGAATAGAAAGTATATAATGGAAAGCAATACTTGTATATTTAGTATGTATTACCATTGAAACTGTTTGTATTGAAATGATTTTGTAATTCAGAATTACAGTCAATAAACTTACAATACAATACTACAAAACATCGCTTATGAGTAAGCAAAATGGGCATTGATTGCAAAGGTATTTCATAATGCCGGTGTTGCATTCTTTTTATTAATGCATTAAAAAGTCCTTCCTCTGAGTGTATTTGCCAGTTTTCTGTTATAAAAGTGCATATGAATCTGCCGATGAAAGAACAATTTTTAAAACTTCAGTGTAGAAATACTAGCATGTTTAGTACTGCTTTGGTTCGCATTTGTTGAAGCGAATGTTTTGAAATGCTAGTATATCTAAGTCTTGTACAGATATCTTGACAAAAGTCGTCTGTGCCTATGATATTTAAGAAAATGGCTTTAAAAGTTTGCATATGTGCACAAGCTATAAAGAAGGGAGTTGTGCGTTTGATTCTGATCAACTTTTTCTCTGGCATAAAACTGTTCTTTTAACAGAGATATCACCAAAATAGTCAGTCTTGAGAGCAGTTTTGGGCGCTACAGGCATGGTTGACCACTTTACTCTCACCGGGCAGCAGAAGATGAAATTTGCCAATATTTGCATGGGGAGTAAGTTGCTCAGGTCAATAGCTACTCCGCGGGACTAAACGGATAATTCCCAATATCGATGGATTACGCTATCCAGAGTTCCTGGCCAGTCATCAACGCACGTGAGCCAAGGGCGAGCGTGAATGATCATGACGCAAATGTCATGTGACAGCCTGCCATCTTGCGGCCATTTTGAAATGCACAAGCATTCGCGAAATTCCTGCGAACCGACGTCCCCTGTAGATTTCAATATATTTCGAAAATGCCAATGCAGACGAACTATGCCCCTTTCTTAAAAAGTGCTCGATGAATGAATGGGTAGGGAGCGGGGTTGGGTAGATTCCACATCGATAGGGGGTACGGGGAACCCTTTTTGTGACACGGGGTAACAGTGTGTCGTGCCCAGAAGCTTGGGTATACAAGGGGTATTGTGAAGGAAACCCCATACCCCAGCGGGCACGCCGTCTGCCTTCGCACCCCAAACCCCAACCCCATACGCTTAATTGGCGGAATAAAGCTGCTCTCTAAGGCTATCTGCTGTGCCCCTGTTCGTGCCGCCAATCACAGAATGTTATATGCAGCGAATTAGTTTCATGTGATAGGCACAAGTGTCGTCTGCGCCTGTGATGCTTCTGAGGATAACTTTAAAATAATCCCTTAAACAATACGGCCAGCATTGCAGAAGTGTTGGTTAGGTTCTGATCAACATTACTCCTTGGAAAGATTTTCCTAAAATGCTCTGACCAGAAAAATATTTCCAGGGCATTTTGGAGTACATCAGGCATGGATTTCTTACAAACCCTCACGCCTGATCTGCTGCTGAGGAAGGGGTGCCGTCTATAAAAATGGCAAAAACCATGTGGAAACAGTTTTTTTCATATCAGATCCGCCCATATGTGTACGTTATATGTGCAGTCAATAAACATACAGCACGATACTGAAATAAATTGAGTGGCAAACATAATCGTCTGCAACAGCTTCTCTGTCCGACACTTTTATTTGCATCAAGAGTGCACAATGTGCTGGCGAAGTCAAACGTAATTAAAGATGGAGATATGTTTGAAATGTGAAAAGAAAGGAATTGATAATATGTAGAAGAAAAAAACTAGATATTGCGTTGGTATATAGAAACATTTTTGTCGAGATGTTCCCTTCTGTCAGACCACACGTACAATCTAGTCGTGATTATTAAGGAAAATAATTCAAAATCAGCGTG
>OZ012698.1:20098606-20126106 GCA_963942565.1 Maea johnstoni | reverse complement strand
ATATAAACAAAACAGAAACATAAACAAAAAGACAAAATAAATAGGGTAAGTTATATAGTTAAATAGTTTCCCTCACAAGAGAGCGAACCTGTGCCCAGTACGCAAATCAGAATCACAAAATGCTTTTGTACTAGACTCTAGGAACTTGATCCATCATGTAACTTAATACTTACCAACACTTTTGGATATCTAAATTTTGTAATCCTTAATTATGCAATGGAGCAATAAAGTGAAAAATGTTTGCAATCCAAGTCCGCACAATTTTTAAAAGATGGTAAAGGAACACTGGTCTAGCCGATCGTGGACATGAGCTAATAGTACTGAGTCTAAACACTGGCTTTAACGAAGTTCACAGTTGGACCTGAAACCCATACACAATTTAACCTTCCAATGCTGAGGCTAATTTTCGTCCAAATCACAAGAATGCAAATATTTTGAAAAGCATCTAAACCCTGTCATGTTGGTATTCATCGAAAAGCTCTCGCTGAGTACTCTCAGATGAGTAACCACGTGCCAGGGTTTCAGTCATTCTCTAGGGTTTTGCATCATTTTGTATTGGCCAAATTAGAAACCAGCAGCATGAGGATTAGCATGGGTCAGTATCTTAAGATGTACAATAGCATACATAAATAAATATATGAATATACAAATATGCACAATCAAACAGAGTAGTTTATAACTGAAACTAATGAAAAATAACAAAAGAAATTCAGAAATTAAGACAAGAGAAGAATATACTATTACATATATAGAGTTCTTCCAACCGACATACACTTGCTCTGTTATTTAATGAGTCACAGAGAGGTTAAAGCTACTAGATGATGAATGGCGAGATATAGCCTATACATATTGATGTAAACAGGTGAGGCAGACAGCAGCTCGGGTATCACCTGGGAAATTATGATAATTATCTTATTTGTGTTCTGTTTCATTATTTAACCTTTCTTTTTGTTACATTTGCTTCAGTTACGTTTGTATCCTAATTTGTATGTTTCAATATCACATTCTTTAGAGCAGGTACTATTTTGTAATATGACGTTTACAGCAAATAAAAGTAGTAGTAGTAGTAGTAGTAGTAGTAGTAGTAGTAGTAGTAGTAGTAGTAGTAGTAGTAGTAGTACTACTACTACTTCTTCTACAACAACAACAACAACAACAGTTTCTATCGCTATTTCATCTATCAGTTATTGATATCACCTACATTCTTAACGTCTTTGCCATATACATGTACTCACATTTTTGCGAGAATTTATGTTCTCAAGCATTTATTACGGCCAATTATTACACGTATTTACCCATGGACGTGTTTCGTAATAATTTGATACCAGGGAAATAGGTCTTTCCGTCCATGCATGTTGTTTTGGAGTTTTTAGAAATATGCACATCCTTGAAAAGTGCTAAGGCGATACAGCAGTAAGTTGGTTTCAAAAGCTTAGTTCGCTGCACATTTCATAAGAATTCTCACATAGCCAAACTTTAACCTATTGATGCTCGCAGCAGACGAAATCAGCCCAAGAATTTCGGTGATATCTCGTAGGCGAAAGATATTTCTGGAAAAGATTTGATGGAGAAATATTAATCAGATAACTACCAACAACTCTCCTTCAAATAGTTTGTAAAATCATCCATACTTCAGAAGTTATTCTCAAAATCATCAGGAATCCAGACGACAATTTCTGGAGGAACTCTTCAGTCTCAATGGGTTAAGCATTACATTTCCGGAAGAGTGGAGGCATAATGCGAGTTGGCGTGTGTGCATCCAGTTGGAATAAGTCAGTGTTTAGATTTGCCGCCATTTTGGGGGGTAGGGGGTAGGATAACTGAAAGCCGGCCTTCGCTCCAGAGCCCCATCAACAAATCAGCGAGGAATTGATATTAAAACGGTGTCCTGCCAGTTCAACGCGCCATATTCTTTCATTTAGCACCTTCCCCAGCGCACGACAATGAAACACAATGGGGTCAGAGTCCCCTATTATCGCCCAGCGTCTTGCCAGCTGTTTTGGTGACTGTTGACAGCGGCTAAACATAACGAGAGCTTGCCGCCCCCTGGTGGCAAGGCATCTTGAGTTGTATGGAGTTAGTTAGAGGGGTGCTGCGGCGAAGGCACGTCGCATTAACCCCTACCCCTAAGCATAGAGCGGGGGAGGGGCGGACCCCAAGCCTTTGGGCCATTCTGCTATTTCAAGTGTAAGTGGATTCCGTCTTTTATAAAACCCCAGACTCACTAAGCGAAATTCAAGTACCATACAAGCAGGCGTTTGGATTGACACTTGTTCGTCCCCGGCGAACACAAGACCTGAGTAGACCAAGATCGTGTCCCGTCTCGGGGTCCTGCACAAATGGCCTATTTAACGCTAATATTTAAGAAATATGATGAGGCGAATATGATTTGAAAGACAGATTGTCACCAGCTGAATTGGTGACATGCCCATAAAGCATTTAGGACTGCATTAGGCCTGCGCTCAATTAGAACACACACCACCTAACCCGGGCAAGTTATGGGGTTTCTAAATAAGTAGAACCCGCCAACACCTATACATGCGAGCGCTTAACCCAGCAAGCAGACGATCTCAAACAGAGAACTTGGGGTGCACGCGCGCCCACAACTCGTCTGCTTCTCTGTTCCGCGCAGACGATTTTCTGCGATTCCGAAACTAAGCTCTCCTCCGTTTGAAACTAAAGCAAGCTCGCTTCAAGCGTCCCGCCTTACAAAAAACATATCGATGGCACAGGCGAGATTAATTGAATCTGCTACGGCTTCCCATAGTGCTAATTGGAGACAAATGTGGGCAACACAAGAAGGCGCCATTGTTACCTTCAGTTAACCTTATACCCAGAGGAGTGGTATTCCGGTTACAGAGTTTGTGTTCCGCTTAGAACCTTAGAACAAATACAGTGAGCTTCATTGATGTTTCTTCTTTTGTACTGTTTACTTTAAGATTTGTACTTCCTTAAGGTGTTCCACTTGGTTTCTTTATGTTACACTTATAAGTTGAAATGATTTTGTATATTCCAATGCAGTCAACAAACATTCGAGACAATATAGTACTGAACATCTGAATTATGAAATACATTGATGCAACTACCGAAATACCAACTAAATATTCAAATAAAACGATAGAAAATGATGTGGTAAGGTTTGAAATTGAAAATGGAAATCTAAAAATATATGTTCAAACGGCAACATGAGTCGACTAATGCAATGCTTAATCTGAATACACAGTTGTATCTATCTATCTATCTATCTATCTATCTATCTATCTATCTATATGTATATATATATATATATATATATATATATATATATATATATATATATATATGTATATATATATATATATATATATATATATATATATATATATATATATATATATATATATATATATATATATATATATATATATATATATACATATATATATATATATATATATAAAAACTCCATCAATATTAATTCGGTTTTATAACTGAATAAGCATGCCCAAATTAACGCAAGGAAATGAGATCTCCAAACTGTAAGGGCAAACTGTATATGTTGACCTGATTGTATTGTTGATGTTCTAAATGTGTTTATTTTTTATTTGTTTGTTTTGAAATTTATTTGAATTTTTGACAAACAAGTAAATCTAATTTCATATTTATTACATGGTCAATAAACATTAGATTACATTACAATCAAAGTCTATAGAATATTTCGACGCTCGGAACCAGGCGATGTTCATAGGTTGGTTGATTAAAAGCTCACTAATATGTGTTTTGCCAGGTGCGAATAGCAATTCGAAAGATGTTACAAGTTGCATTATCTATCCTAATCTATCGAGTAAACCAAAGAATCAATAGCGTCAACACAATGCAGTGCCCCCACAAAAACAACCACATCCACACACACAAACACACACACATATGTCTTTCAGTTTCACCCAATGCCTCATGCGCCATATGGAAATTTTACACCAGTTGGCATTAACGATACGTCTATCTTGCAATCGCCTATCTAAAAGAGACAGATTTTAATGTCGTAAATGAATTACGACTTGCTGCCGTAAAACGACGCGTCACCTGCCGCCCGGCATGGGGCAGGAGGGGAGCCTCATAGTGGTGTCTGGTGCACGTGTGCCCTCAAGTATATTGGCTCTGTATCAAAACCTCTAGGAACATTTATAGTTGGAGATTTTTTTTAATGAGCTCGCCATTCGTTATCCTGTACGATCTGGAGCCAGTTTTAATATCTTCCACATGTGCGGTTGTCAGTGCCGCGAGATTTTGACAATAAATTCTCATAATTAGACGAGAGTTGGGAGCAAAACACTGAGAGTTGCTGACACATCGAGCAAAGTGCGCGTAAAGAGTAAATATTTTGTCAGATGGATGAGGGCGAATAAATTGGGCAAATTTCTCCCCTGCAGGGTACCTTCAAGATTTGCTGGAAACACCCCTAGAAAAGCCAGACGGGTCGAGTGCGTCCCTGCCCCTCGCGGTGGGGAGGGTGGCGCTAATTGAAAAGAGACACTTTTTCGGGTGTAATAGGCATGGGGCGATTGGGTATGTTGCGGGCACAAACTACCCAATTACCTAGCACCCAACCGTCAGGTAATTTATTCACTCCTGTGCCAACTAACGTCTCATTAAAGTTACCTGGTAACTTAAAACAATGAGAGGACAAAGCCTTGAAAGAAAGCCTCCAACCGCATGGAAGGGTCTCAAGTGGAATTCGCACCCTCGTGAAGTTTCCTCCCACCTTTCTTATACCTGGTTTTTAATTACAGGCAAGATGGCGGTCGCCCCTCCCCCATCGCGCCCCCTATTGAGACCCCCATCTGTCCTAGCACGGTGGAAGCTGCTAACAGCATTTTCCTACCTTTGAAAGCAACAGCCTCTCATTTTACACTTAAAGCTACGTGCAACTGGTATCAGTGGCAAACAAAGGCTTTAATTGCAATGTTGCGTAATAGCGTTGTTTACTGTGAGGCGTTTCTCGCATTCGCTAACTGCAAGACTTTTATTGGAATTTCACTTCTGATTTTAATTGAATTCGTTTCTTTGTTGTACATCCGTGGGAAGAAGCGCATCACTGTGATATATTAAGTAATTATACCATTGCATTTTACTTCATTTAGGTTATAGCTTTTCCCCAGGGATTACGTTCAACGCAATCAAAACTAGTGCGGCGACCCAAGTGAAAGTATACACCTAAAATGTTAACCTGAAAATGGAGTCGGGAGCTAGACCGTTTTTGAAAAATCTTCAAGATAAAGTCTTATCATTCACAAAATATTTTAAAAGGGCCCATTTTGTTAAAATCTGACATTAACACATTTCTCCTTGAGATAATTTTTCCATCGTTGCTTTTGTAAGAGAGATTTTACCAAAACATGCGAAACAGTTTTGTTTTTTCAGGGATGAATAAGTTAAATCCTCTTGAAGGTGAAAAACTTCGAAAACATTCACTTCTATTTGCGAAAATAATCACACACCCGTAGTTTTGAGTAGAAGGTAGGGTATCCCTGTTTGTCAACTCGTGTTCAGATAATGCAATATACGAGTATAAAAATACATCTGAACGAACAATCCAGTAGAAATGGTCGTATAATTTGAACGGTGCAAAATTCAGTAAATGAGGTAGCAGCAGCAGCAGAAGTAGTAGAAGTAGTAGTAGTAGTAGTAGTAGTAGTAGTAGTAGTAGTAGTAGTAGTAGTAGTAGTAGTCCAGGCCCCTGGCTATGGAGACCAGAATGGTGCCGCTAGATTAACTCCTGGCGACATTTATCAAACTGGTGCCATTATAATTGGCGACATTTACCATAATGGTGCCACCTGAAGTAGTAGTAGTAGTAGTAGTAGTAGTAGTAGTCGTAGTCGTAGTAGTAGTAGTAGTAGTAGTAGTAATAATAGTAGTAGTAGTAGTAGTAGTAGTAGTAGTAGTAGTAGTAGTAGTAGTAGTAGTAGTAGTGGTGGTTGTAGTAGAAGTTAGCGGTCATGTTAGTAGTAGGGCGATGCTATCCAGAATCGGCCACTGAATATCTCAGCCCTGTTCATAGAAAAATAGAGATAGTCCCCACTTGAGGCTGACGATGGCGGCGCACGTGCGTCTGTCTTGTACACCCCGTCAGAGAACTGATCAAATATAATGAGTTATTGTGTGAGTAGATTGCCAGCCATAGCCGTCAAAACTACTACTGCTGCTGCGGCCGCCGCTCTCCTAGCTAGCTTCACCCATAGGAGAATGGCCAATTCTTCCTCGATACGAGAACACTGACTTCTTTATGGAACTGTGAATGGAGACAGGCGCAGTTGTTCAAAGAGTAGAAATAGAGACTGGAAAATTATCTGGAAATTAACAGCTCAGGCAAAGAATGCATAGTTTGGTAGTTATTTGTGTTTATAACTTTCTGCATCGGCTTACAGACATGATGATAATGGTGGTTTTAGTAATAATGATTGTGATGATAATGAGTTTAACATTTTTAATGAAAATAAATAGTATCAAATACAATAGTGTTATCCATATATATGATCTTAAAATTATTAAACTATGAAGTGCATGTGTAATAATAACAAAAAAAATACAAAATGATTACTATCATCTTTATAAAGTATTATTATGTTATTATTGTTATAAATATTAATTTTAGTATCATTATGATTATGAAATGCCAATGATAATCACAGCAACAAACAACGGCGATTCTTATGAAAATGAGAAATAAATACGATCTGTATTTGTTTCAGAATTTACGCTAGGCTATGCTAAAGACTTAGACCTAGTTCCTGTCACTGTAACTGTTATATACTGTTACTTTATTGGCTTGTGGTTTGGAATGAATTAATACATAGATGGTGGATTTGCTAGTAGAAGTGGAGGATTCGGAGGCTGGGAGCCCCGCGACCCCCCGCCATGCCCCCCGCAAAGCCTCCAAGGCCAATATTTATATTTATGCGTTGTTGCTCCTCAGTTTGACAGGCCGAGCTCCCAATTAACATCCGCTTCATGCCCCAACAGAGAAAAATAACGAGCTCTCGCCCAACGCAGGGACAGAAAATGAATTTAATACCCACAGAACGGGCCGATGGAAGTCGCGATTATTGTACTGTTTGATTACGGGTGTCTGATTCGCAGGAAAACAATTGACTCGGGTGCTTTAAAACAATACGCCTTTTTTCTGGCAGTGAGCCAGGTTTATCTAAGTTTATTTCTAAGTGACGAGAGAGTGACATATTAGATTTGATGTCAGTCCAATGACATAAGTAGGCTGCCTTTAAAATATTCTATTATTTATTCTTACGCTGGGTCATGTATCACTAAGATTAGTAGAGTGTATAATATAGTTTAAATGTACGTTGCTTTTAGACGATTTGGATGTTTAAGGCCCGGGTTCCTATAACCAGTTGAGGCATGTGAGGAAGTTATCAGATAGTTAGATAGGGCGGTGGTGATCTCCGGGTACATCGCTTCCCTCGTCCATATATAACTGATATATATATATATATATATATATATATATATATATATATATATATATATATATATATATATATATATATATATATATATATATATATATATATATATATATATATATATATATATATATGTATAAAGATTTGGCATATAGGTCAAGAATTCACCCTCACCATTAGATCATCGTTAGACGGTTGACCTGACGATAACATAATCAATGTGTGGGACGTTAACACAGCAGCTCATCAGCACGGTACATTTGCTGAGCTTTCTCAGGCAGAATCATGTAGAGGAAACTATTCGAAAGAATAATATTAACGAGAAAATTGTCACAAATTTCTTTTAAATTTCTGTAAATCACTCTCAATTCCGAAGGTATTGTCAAAAGTAGTTTGGATCCAGGTTACAATTTCAAGACGAACTCATAACACTTAAATGGCTGTCTAAGGTACCTTTGAAACGTAAAGACTCCTTAGTAACGTTGGAAGAGGGTATCATTTTCTACCCTTGGCCAGCTTTCACTGTTGTCGCGATTTTAAACAAGCTGTTAGGAGGAGACGAAAAATTCAAACCAATAAACTGTACTGTTAACAGTGAAAATAAACAAACAAATAGATGAAGACGCATTGACCGACAGGTAGACTTTAACTCCCCGCAGATGTCAGGAATGACGTCATGGACACTTGTGATTTTGGAATACCCTACCTAGGGTTAGGGTTAGGAATCAGGTAGAGGGTTAGGGTTACCTAACCCTAACCCTAGGACTTCTGTCCTCGTGGGGTGTTCCTGCTTTTACGGTCTGCTACATTGAACTGACATCTGGAACATTGTGTAGCAGCCTAACGCGCTGTTTTACATCAGATCGGTCTGCAATCATCATTAATCTTGCTCTGGCTGTGACCACGATCCGGCAACTTACTGGCCCATGCCCCCTAGCACTTACATGCCATGGATCAACAATCAACCAACACATCAATAGCTGTAGCCTTCGTAGGCCTGGATTATCCTAATCCAGCGAGCAGGTTACCTGTGGCACTTGCAACACACATACATAGTTATGGTCTTTGCAGATCTGTCGAGGAGGTTATCTGTGGCACTAGCAACACCACAGATAGCTTGTGCACTGAAAGACAGGTTTCTGGACTGCCGAGAAAGGTCTCCTTTATCTGTCTGACTGGCTGGATGGCTTATATTAGTCGTACATTAATCATCGCGTCATCGTATATTATTAGATGATGACAATGAAGATGATTGATGTTAATGATAATGACGATGATGATGATGATTGATACACATATGATGCTGCGGATGATGCTGATGATTGATATTGATAATTATGACTATGACGATGAAGATGATTGGTATAGACGATGATTATGATGATGATGATGATGGTGATGATTGATATTGATGATGATGACGATGACGAAGATGATGATGATTGATATATATGATGATGATGCTGATGATGATGATGTCGATTGATATTGATGATGATGACTATGACGATGATTATGATGATTGGTATAGGTGGGATGGTGATGATGACGATGATGATGTTTGATATAGATGATGATGATGATGATGATGATGATGATAATGATGATGATGATGGCATATCGCCATTTTGACGTCAATCGCAAATATACAAACAAGAGCATCTTCAATAACAGGATACGACTGACATATGATCAATGTATTGATTTTCCAGAATTAGCGCAATATTGCCAGCACTGTAAACAATCCTGTCTGAGAAACAGGGAGAAAGTTTGTGAGTCCAACTGCTTGGTGAAGGCTGGGGCGAGCAATGATGGGGAAAAGAAGGCGTTATAGTAAAAGGTTCGGGTTGATGGGAAGACGAGGAAGCATGGGGTGGGGGTTATGATGGGGAAAGAGGGGTGAGATGACAAGGAAATGGAGGGGTCGGTAGCAAGGATGGGTAAAGGAGGAAGGGAGGGGATGGGGAGAATAAGGGGAAAGAAAGGGGTGATAGGAAAATAGTGCGGCTGTAGGGGAGGATGCGGAGAGGAGGAAGGTTGGTGAAGGGAAAAGGACAGGGAGATGTCTGTTCGTCCATCTATGATGACTTCAGAGCATGCCTATCAGCAGGTGATGGTAGGGGGGTAACACTATCACCTGATTGGCTAATGCAGTGGGGCGATGGGGGAAGAGGGGGGGGGGGGGGATGGGCTCGCCTCGTGGTCACAGGTACAGGTGTGAAGTATAATGTCACATCTACCTCTTAGCTCCCCTCTCAAGTACCCTCATGCTCTGGGTGTCTATTTCTCAAGCTGCGAGTGCAGCAGGATCTCAAACAATAATGTTATTCCTCAGTAATTGACTTACCCCATAGTTGCAAAGGGGCATGGGATTGACCCCATACCCAGGTTACGTCAGGTTGGTCTTATACGTTAATATGGCACAGATTTATAGAATATTCATTAATGAGTCATGTATTCGAACACCTTGAGATCTATGCAAAAGCGTCTTTTCATAATGTAAAAAATAAGGGACCGATTAAAGTGTTCTCATCAGGAGGCGTTCACATCTTCGAGTTGTTCACAATCAGGGGCTTCACTGTATTTCGAATTCTGCTTTGGTCAAAGGGTCTCTAAGAAAGTAGTCGGGTCATGTTTGTTGTCTCATAACGGATGGAATCCCACTTGGGGTAAGTTAGAAAGTTACCAGTGACTTGGGGTTAGATTGTGGTCTTCGTTGGGTACTCCATTTTCCTCCGCCACTTACAACTGGTTAGTGACGAAAAAAAATCCACATTTCAAATTCTAAATGTATGGATAATACTACTACTTAAATGGCGCCATCTATATCTCACAGACGCGCAGTATTGAACTTTTATTTCTAGTATCATTTTAATCAATTATATCTTGTATTGTTTGATATCATTTCCACGTGTGCAGCGGAGCCGAGAAATTCCCCCGTCATTTTATTCGTAATTAGTTTTCTATTGTTCGACGTGAAATGAAGGAAATGTAAGAGAAAAGCAGTTTATGGAAATTCGCCTTTTTGAAAATTCTTTGTCCTCAACAAATGACTGCGGAAGAGTGGAACTGAATTCAGAATGGTAAACCCCCATCCCCCTCATTTTGCATTTTGGGGAGGGTGGGGGGGGGGGGGAGGAAATAGAGTTACCTTCGAAGCGGTACAACCTAAGATGTACGAACGCATGTATGTATGTATGTATCTATGTGTGCACGTGCGTGTGTGTGTATGTATGTTTGTTCATACGTACGTGCGTACCTGCGTATGTATCTATATGTATGTATGTATTTGTGCGTGTATGTACGTACGTACTTACGTATGTATGTATGTATGTGTTGGTGTGTGATGTGTGAAGATCCTATGATGAGACAAAGGTGATACCCCCATACACGAATTCATGCGAAGGGGGGACGGTGCTGAGTATTCTCTTTGAAGTACACGCATTAATGTCACTCTTCGTTCGCAGCAACGCTCTCGAGCAAATGGCGGATTGAGTTTTACTGGAGAACGACCAATTCTATTATCTCTGTAGCGAAAATTAAAATGCGTTGCCTGGCAACGCATCATCTGGAATTGGCGTTTGAGGCACTCGATCAGGAATCCCGTGTTATTGCCAGCCGTGAAATTGGCCCACTTTTCTAGCGAGTGGAAACTTTTTGATGGCTTTAGCGAAGTCACTGAGCGGCCACCGCATGAAAACCACTTCAGAACTATCGCGTATATGGCCACAGAAATCTACGATTACGCGCACCTGCGCTGAGGCATTGTGGGTAATAGAATATGCTGTAGATTTCAATATGCTGTACATTTCATCCGGGATCAATGGGAGACGCTTCCTCATTATGACACCGGGCTAGGGCGAGTGAAAAAAAACCGCAATGTATCTAATTGTAAGAGAATAATTCATACTGTTTTCATGGACATATGTTCCTGCGGTCCCCGTCGGGAGTTCTAGCATCATGATTAGCTACTGCAACACGTTTAAATAATAATAGTATATACATCGCATGGACGGAGGATCCGTGTTAGCTGTCCGCTAACCATTCTCTGTACTAGAATGAGAATAGAAAATGGAGTAGACAATACAACATAATGTTTATATATATATATATATATATATATATATATATATATATATATATATATATATATATATATATATATATATATATATATATATATATATATATATATATATATATATATGTGTGTGTGTGTGTGTGTGTGTGTGTGTACGTACATACATTCATACATACATACATACATACATACATACATACATACATACATATATATATATATATATATATATATATATATATATATATATATATATATATATATATATATATATATATATATATATATATATATATATATATATATACATAGAGGGATTTTCATCTTAAATATATACAATGCTATATATATATATATATATATATATATATATATATATATATATATATATATATATATATATATATATATATATATATATACATACATAGAGGGATTTTCATTTTAAATATATACAATGCTTGTCACATGACGACAAATGAAAAACGGAGCAGAATAAACGAATTTAATTCATTTTAATACATTTGTATAATACAACAACATTGTTTGTTGTTGTATAATGATCGAAAGAATACAAATGTTATCAGTACAATGAACAATGCCACCAATTGAAGTCCTGGATATGTTTTCTTGTCCTTTGGAATGAATCGATTTCTTGATAAAAAAGATAAGTGCATGGCTAATGTTCTGTAAGTAGAGAGATCTTGAAATTTTAATCACATTAGTCTCCATTCCTTGTCATGTTTATGTTTATGAAAGCTATGGCAATGCGCTGTTGTTAACAAGTGAACTGCGGTATATTATAAATGATACTATTTTGTTTTTGTTGTCGTTGTTTGGTTGTTTTTGTTGTAGTTGTGCTTGTTGCTGTTGTTCTTGTTCTTGTTATCGTTGTCGTTTTTGTTTTCCTCGTTACCATTCTTTGCAATATTTTCGTTTTTGTTTTACTGATTCTTTCTTTTTCATTTTCGTCCATTATTCTTATTGATGTTATTTTCTAATTTTCCTTTCATTTTCTTTCGTCTTCTATTTCTTCATCTTTTTCTTCTCCTCTTCTTCTTTCTTCATCTCATGTTTGTTTTCGTTGTTTCAGTTGTCATTGTCTTTTTTGTCTTTTCATTTTCTTCACTCTCCCTTTCGGTTATCGTCTCATTTTCGTTTTCGGTTTTGTTATTATTGATATTTCTTGTATTCTTTCTATTTTCATTTCTTATTTGTTTTATAGTAGTCGTTGACGTTTTTGTTTTTGTTGTTGTAGTTTTTGTGGTTGTTGTTGTGTTGTTGTTGTTGTTATAGTTATTGTTTGATATTGATGTTACAGTGGTTAGTTTTCTTTTTCGTCGCCATCTTCTTATCCTAAATGTTTCTTTTCCTCATCGTCCTAGCATTTCAAGCGCGATCGAGGAGTTAGTTCGCGCAACACTTGTTAAAGTCTTAGCAGGGCAACTGATGGCTGACATGTTTATGTTTACAAACCACTGCCACAAGCGAGCTCCTGACAAGCAGCTATTTGTTTTATTAGTATGAATATGGCGCCTTCTGTTTAGGGCTAGTTAAACACGTGACCCGGGGCTTTGCTGCTCAAATACTCGGTGGAATCCAAGGAGAAAGTGATCCATACATACATACACACTTACTCTCTCTCTCTCTCTCTCTCTCTCTCTCTCTCTCTCTCTCTCTCTCACACACACACACACACACATATACACACGCACACACATACATACGTACATGCACACATACAAACAAACATACATACATACGTACGTACGTACATACATTCATATTGATCCATACATACATACCTACGTACATACATATATACACGCATACCCACATATAAAGATGAAATTGATATACCGGTACATGTACATACAAGAATTCATTTTAAAGAACGAGATAGAAATAAATTACGAAAATGTCTATTGCGTTGTCTTATAATGGATGCTGCTTATGGACGTCGATAACGAGTGAAGCATGCACTGTCAATTCAGTCAACCGATGAGAAAAAATACCATTATGAAATACACAGTGATGCTAGGAAAAAATAAGAATATGAAATAACATTATTGGAATGCTTCCTTGGTTATATCTAAAGTATATTTTTCCTCCCAAAGGGGTTATTGTAAACATTCTCGGTATGATTTCTTCGAGTATGTGATAATAACAAGATGCACTGGGTACTAATGGCTTTACCAATTCATGTTCCTATAGAACTCCTAGATCTATGATACTTTCGAAAATGATTCTAAAATGATACATAAATTCACGAAATATTTGAAGGAAAATTGTAAGTTCAATTCGAAGGAACACATTTTCTTCAAATAGTTTCCCACCTATACATTTATCAGAGAGATATCAACACACTAGTCAGAGTAAAACTAGGAGCGCTATGTCTACAGGCAGGAGCAGGTTAAAGATTGGAGTGTGGACTAAAAGGTCAAACCTAATGAGTTGGGGTCATGTTTAGTGTCAAAGCGCAACTCATTTAGCGCAGCAAACTGTAATATATTACACCCGTAGTAGCTCATCGCGGGCCTAATTTAATCTAGGCCTAGTTGCAGTGATTTATACTTGTATATTAATGTCTTGGGAAGGTCCTAATGGGGCCAAGCAGACGACCCTGGTGAGCCTGAACACATCACTAAGGCACACCCCCGCTGCGGACCGGAGCACCTAATGTATTCATACGCTCATTTGCGCTCGCAGATCCACTCCTTTTATTGAGGCAAATTATTGAAGGACTTGCAGATTGTGATATTATTTGAGCGCCTTGATACAGGACACAGATCGTTAAATATTCCTCATCAAGTTGCCAGTTCCAGGCGAAATAAATTATTCTGTAATAACACATTCATGCGATGGGTGCCTCAGAAAGATTGAAAATTTCGGAAGTATATTGGATATATATATATATATATATATATATATATATATATATATATATATATATATATATATATATATATATATATATATATATATATATATATATATTTATATATATTTATATATATTCTTTGGGTAAATGACATATTTTGGTAAATGACATATAATTTATCAATTAGTCTAAAATACGTTTACATTTTGTACCATTGTTGAAAATAATAGATATTTATAAATTTGGTAAATCACTGTCAGTGATATATTAGATTTCGTTAAATCCATTAATATCGAAATTCAGGCGAATTACTTATAGAAGAAAGTTGAAACTTCAGATTAAACTCAAGTCACAAAACTCAAGTTCGTATATCCTTTGTATTCGATTTTTTTTATAAATCTTTGATATAAAACATGCATTGCGGTTGAGCTCCGATTAGTATTCCTCCTAGAACAATATCGAAAGAGAAGCTTTTGTAAGACAATTCAGTATCTAGTACCTCACGAAATTTATTTTCTCTGCCCTGATATATCCTCAGGAAAATGTACATAATCGGCGTCGAAACGTGACGCCGCAAGAGATACGAAATAGATTAGCAAAATGGACGAATAAATACTGATCTAATTCATTTCCCGCTCAGGAAATGAGGGGGGATACATTTGCCATTAAGGTATCAAATATTTATAGAGAGAAATCGTTTTAATCATTGCCTGTCTGTCGCAGTCTCTATGATTCATTGGCAATAGAGTTGAGTGAATTTGCCCCGACTGACAATGAAGACGAAATGGTCTGTTGTTGATGCGTTTTGTTTGATATGTTTTACATCAAGCACATGTATTTTTAATGCTGCACTGAATAATGGGGTAAATCAAGCAGGTATCAAAGAATTATCGCAAAATGCACTGAAATACATTGTAATATTGGGACACACACACACACTCACACACATATATATATATATATATATATATATATATATATATATATATATATATAATATATATATATATATATATATATACATATATATATATATATATATATATATATATATATAATATATATATATATATATATAATATACATATATATGTATATATATATATATATATATATATATATATATATATATATAATATATATATATATATATTGAACCTCTCACCAAAGACATAGTAATAACCGTGGAAGAGCTGTCAAACCTGCCATGCAAGAAAGTCCACTGGGTATCAACATAAGGGTGGTCTTTGAAGGCAGGTGGGCTTTACTAAATGTAAATCGTAATACAAATCGTTAAATTGAGTATGAAAACCTGACATTACAATTAGTTTGATTGAATGCGTTTATTAATAATTGTAATGAAATCCTCTCTTCTTTGGATGCAGCTAGTATCGCGTTATCCGCTTAATTATTTTGCAATGCTGCGTCGACGATTTTCGGAAAGATGATCCTTTATCCCTAAAGTGATTTGAGCTCTGCCCCGTCTATCTAATTACTGCTGGAGCACCTGGCTAGCTAATGACATCGTTTACCTGTACACCCCATCCTCCTCAGCCCACCACGACCCCACCCTGGGGTAGCCCTGACCACTGGGGGGTAGCCTATCTCCCATGGCAGCTGACCACGCGCTCTAAGCCCACCTAATTATTGTTTAGCCTCCCCCGCCGCTCACGGATAATTAATGCAAGTTATGTTTACTGATAATGACCAATCGCGTGGCTTAATTATACGGTAAACACTGCCATGTTGTGTCTAGGACAGCCGGGCGCACGTGCGGGATGCGCCGTGTCATTGATGACCGCACGACGCCTGTTTTCATTTGCCGCTTTTCACGACCCCTAATAGCCCAATAAAACACCCAGCACTATTAGTGGCGATAGATTTGAATAATATGCAAATAGATGTGTATAATGCTACTGCTTGAATAGTAGGCTGCGTTGCTTCTAGAACCCGGCCGAGCAGGTAGGCGTAAATTATGCAGAATGTAAAGCGTTTTTGATGAACCCCGATTTCGCACAATTTAATCCTTTCTTCCAGAATAATGGTTGAAAAGAGATCAACTGACAATCCGATCTTTCTGATAAACAAATAGTAATTGTCATTGCATTGCAATTGTGGATACGTCATCGTTATGTTTATTATTCTGATTTTGTCGCAACCATGTTTACGATAAAAATGTATATATCCACATGCTTTGAATGCTTTCTCGAGCTTTATATAGAACTCGAATCAACACGATTCATACAACGTTACAAAAAAGGAATATAAGTCTACCTTGAACAAAAGAGCTGAATCGAAAGGCACACTGACTAAACGCATTCTAACAATCAGATTTGGACAAAGGTGGCTATACAATAGTATACATTCCTCATTTGTTGACAGATAACGCTGCACAATGTGTTTATTTGAATGATATGATATAAGCCATACAATCCAAAGATACAGGTATAGACACTATCATTTTTGCTGGAGGCCAACGCTGCATATATATATATATATATATATATATATATATATATATATATATATATATATATATATATATATATATATATATATATATGTATATATGTATACTGTAGAACACGAAATTCACGCGTGTCCCAAGTATAGCGAATTGGGGAGTTTTGCATCATAACGTATCTTTATGTTAGCGAAGATAGCCGCCGCTGACAGCGCCAGTACAGTAATAAAAAAGTACAGCGTTTTTATATATAGCGAAGCGGAACCACACGCTAAGTACGCTATATATAAACACACGCGGAAATTTCGTGTTCTACAGTATATATATATATATATATATATATATATATATATATATATATATATATATATATATATATATATATATATATATATGCATACATACATACATACATATATATATATATATATATATATATATATATATATAGAGAGAGAGAGAGAGAGAGAGAGAGAGAGATTTAAATATTATGTAATGGTAAATGGTACCTAAAGTACCCAGACAATACTCTTTGTAGCTATCAGTCAATTTACAAATATGCATACGCAAGTATGAAGGGCACATCCCATGACTATCATGGTTTATTTTCCACCAAAGCTCAGAAAACAAATACTACTATTTTGCCCTGTTCAAGTTGGAGATAGCTCTAAATGTGTCCGTGACAGAGTAGTGAGGAAATCCGCGTGTAATTGACAAGAGACAGGCTGCCACTCCAGCCTCCAGACTGCCCCAGGCCAGCCAGCCAGCCAGCCAGCCAGCGCGCCCGGGCTGAGTGGATTATAAATCATAAAGCCCCCGGTGACTCCAGATCAACCGCTGCAATATTTTCAATTATCTGATTAAACGGTTATTCTGTTATCCTATTACCTGCTTTCCAAAGCGTTTACGAGACTCGTTTTGATAGGACGCATTTTCGAGGAAATTGATGATTATACATTGAAATAATATATTTTGATTTGTATTACGTAGAATTCAATGCCATTCGTCTATATTTGCGAAAAAATATCTTAGAATTTTTTTCCTAAAAATGGTTTTCATATTTCGACACGTAGCTGGCTTGACAATAGGTGATTTGTTAAATGTATCATATGCTCGATTTTTAATACAAAACATTTCCTATTTATCATCACAGATATTATATATATATATATATATATATATATATATATATATATATATATATATATATATATATATATATATATATATGAGGTTTTTATACTCAATTCAACGACTTCAAATTCGTAATATGATATATTCATGATAAATTCGCTTCAGCTGTATTTCTTTGTGTAATAGAAAGTTAAGAGGATAGCAGTAGTTTGAATTGCATACGGTTGTGCAAACATCCTATAATAATATGTAGCTCAATGACTTTCGGCCAACAATATACAGCATAGAATATAACGTTGTGTCGATTGACATAAATCTATATTAACATTAATTTTTTTGCTATTCCGTTAATCATAAGGGAAACATATGTCAACGTGTTTTGGACAATGTCGATAGTCTACTGTCGATGCATTCCTATGTGATCATGTATACATGATAACAAATTTCACAGTAAACAACTTCGAAGGATATCAATGTGAAATATATCAATCAAACACAACAGCAGGTCGAACATCGTGTAAAGAATACATACATTTTCAGCACATGGGATGAATATATGAATGATGAAATACAACTACGTAATATAAAAGTATAATTCTGAATGTTTTAAATCCTTTGAACTATAGGCTACTTTGGCTCGTTATGTAATGTAATATTATTGACATTTTTAGATATGAAATTACAAATATTTAGATGAAGAATGAGTGGTATCAAAAGGAGAACAAATAAGTGGAACAAAAAACAGAAATCAGCAAGTATAGTATGGTATCCTGATAATTACCGTATATACCCGAGATGAGTATCATTTTGTTCTAACCTTCGTACATACCAGCTGTCATTTTATCACATATGTCCCTCCTTGCTAGATGATGATGATACCTCCGACTGTAGAAATCCTGTATATGATACCTATGACTGTAGAAATACTGTATATGATACCTGCGACTGTAGAAATACTGTATATGATACCTGCGACTGTAGAAATACTGTACATGATACCTGCGACTGTAGAAATACTGTATATGATACCTGCGACTGTAGAAATACTGTAGATAATACCTCTGACTGTAGAAAGCCTGTATAGGATACCTATGACTGTAGAAATACTGTATATGATACCTATGACTGTAGAAATACTGTATATGATACCTGCGACTGTAGAAATACTGTAGATAATACCTCTGACTGTAGAAAGCCTGTATAGGATACCTATGACAGTAGAAAGCCTGTGGATAATACATATGACTGTATAAAGCATGTATATGATACCTATGACTGTAGAAATCCTGTAGATAATACCTCTGACTGTAGAAATCCTGTATAGGATACCTATGGCAGTAGAAAGCCTGTGGATAATACATATGACTGTAGGAATCCTGTATATGATACCTATGACTGTAGAAATCCTGAAGATAATACCTCTGACTGTAGAAAGCCTGTATAGGATAACTATGACAGTAGAAACCTGTGGATAATATATGACTGTATAAAGCATGTAGATGATACCTATGACAGTAGAAAGCCTGTGGATAATATAAATGACTGTATAAAGCATGTAGATGATACCTATGACTGTAGAAATCCTGTAGGTGATATCTAGGACGGTATAATGCATGTAGATGATACCTATGTCAGTAAAAAGCCTGTAGATGATACCTCTGACTGTAGAAAGCCTGTATAGGATATCTATAACAGTAGAAAGCCTGTAGATGATACATGACTGTAGAAAGCCTGTAGATGGTATCTATGACGGTATAAAGCATGTACCCGGTAGATGATACCTATGACAGTAGAAGGCCTGTAGACGATACATATGACGGTAAAGCATGTAGATGATACCTATGACAGTAGAAAGCTTGTAAACGATACATATGACGGTACCTATGTCAGTAGCAAGCGTGCAGATGATACCCATGACTGTAGAAAGCCTGTAGATGATACCCATGACTGTAAAAATCGAATCGTGTAGATAATACCTTTGACTGTAAAAGCCTGTAAATGATACCTAGAACTGTAGAAAGCCTGTAAATAATATGTATGTCTATAGCAATCCTGTAGATGATACCTATGACTGTAGAGAGCCTGTGCATGATAATTATGACTGAAGAAGGCATGTATATTGGACCTATGACGGTAAGAGAAAGCCTGTAAACAACACTATAATAGTTTACATTTGTATCAGGATATTCAGTACGTATAATCACGGCGCGTGCAAGCCTGTAGATGATAGCAATGACTGTAGAAAGCATGTATCATCAATATACTAGTATCCATTTGTATCAGGATATTTAGTACATATAATCACGGCGCGTGCAAGCCTGTAGATGATAGCTATGACTGTAGAAAGCCTGTAACAACAACATATGCATTTGTATGAGGATATTCAGTAGGTATAATCATAGCTCGTGAAACAGGTGCTGCTGTCGGCGGCATCTTGCAGACGCTGCTGTGTGCAGACACCCAGGGAATGTTTACATGACTAATGAGCTGTTAAAAAGCTTTACCTGGCGAGTAGCTCTGTGTAAACAAATACAACTGTGCGACTGTTAGGTTTCGGGATGGCTGGAGGCTTGTAGTGCACTATGGATAATATCACAAACAGGTATAACACTGTTTGCTGAACTCCAGTTGAGACCGTTCCTTGATACCTATTAAAAATACAGGGGGTCTGCAAATTACCCCTACCCCCCACTTTTGAACTAGCAGATGGTTGATAATGGCCCTCTTATAAATTGTATGCATTGTAGTAGTATAACTGCTTGGTATGAGGAGTATGGACATTGATGTACATTTGGGACAGTACTTTGGTGCATATACAGAACTAGTGGTTGAAGGTGAGTCAGTGAAACATATCTATATATCTACATCTATCATGCTATCTATCTTTCCATCTATCTCTCAATCTATACAAATATATATATAAATATATATATATATATATATATATATATATATATATATATATATATATATATATATATATATATATATATATATATATATATATACTATATATATATACTATATATATATATATATATATATATATATATATATATATATATATATATATATATATATATATATTTATATATATATATATATATATATATATATATATATATATATATATATATATATATATATATATATATATATATATATATATATATATGTGTGTGTGTGTGTGTGTGTGTGTGTGTGTGTGTGTGTGTGTGTGTGCTCTACCGTCCCTTTAAAAGGATCTGGATATCATACAGGGTACCTCAATGGTTAGTGCTACTGCCTACAATCATTGGTATCTTGAATACAACTCCAACCTTAAAAACTTGAATTAATCACAGGCGTATATAGTCTTTATAAACTTAGGTGTTGTGATATTCTGACATCGTTCAGTGAGCATCCTATGCAACACCTGCGAGCACTTAGCAGAAATTGATGATTAGGTAGATGGCCCTTCCGTTATAAGAAGAGACACCCCCATCAATCTAATAGCTTGGAATAATTAGCAGCTTAACGCTAATCCCTGTACTACAGGTGTAGCCATCTTTAAGCGTATGCAGGTGAGACTTGATTTAAAGACCTATACTGTCTGTGAAACTCCATACTGCCGACGGGATTGCCTAGTTTGAGGTTTAAGAATGGATGAGCGATACATGTTTAAAATGTAACGATTAGGAGTGATTCTTTGCAGGTGTTCTTATTAGAAATGGACGAGTTATTATTTTGATTCGGTTTGAATTACTTTAATGTTTAGCTGTAGATTATACATTATTTACATATATATATATAAATATATATATATATATATATATATATATATATATATATATATATATATATATATATATATATATATATATATATATACATACATATATATATATATATATATATATATATATATATATATATATATATATATATATATATATATATATATATATATATATGTATATATGTATATATTAGAGTCATATCATTCTATAAACGAAGGTTTATTATGCAAACCTGAGAGAAGAGAATAGGGATGATCGTATGGTGGAAATACCCAATGACACGAAGCTGTCTGTTAGAGGGTCAGTGAGCTAGTGACAGGCGCGACAACTGGTAATAATTGTCAGACGTTTAGGGCAACATGCACAGTCTGTGGTCCGGGTTCCTAGGCCCTCCGAGCAATGTCAGTTTAAATAAATTCCTCACCGCATGTCCACCGTAGGGAAATACACACATGGTATTCGTATAAACACCATGCCGGATACCTGCAAAATCATCACTACAAGCACTTCAATTATAACCAATCGATCTCCCAAAATCACACAAAGAAACTTACATTGATATATATATATATATATATATATATATATATATATATATATATATATATATATATATATCTATATATCTATATATCTATATATTTATATGTATATATATATTTTTATATATATATATATATATATATATATATATATATATATATATATATATATATATATATATATATGTGTGTGTATATATATATATATATATATATATATATATATATATATATATATATATATATATAAATATATATATATATATATATATATATATATATATATATATATATATATATATATATATATAGATATATAGATATATCGTTATGATATATCATTATAATTATCAATATCATATCCCGCTCTCGAGATGTATGAAATTGTAGGATTTTGTAAATTCGTGTGCATCTATTATTCTACTTTTAACTGTATACGTGATCAGTGCAATGCACCTGAAACAAAACGTTTAAATCATACCTGTATCGTGTGTATAATGTATATTATGATCAATCTTACACATCTTATAAATCATGAACTTGATAGTAGGTTATAATGATATACATATACAGAATACATAGTAAACCTATAAAGAAACGAATGCATTCCCAGTTCGAGGCACTTAGCGAGATATCTGCAATTTCGTTTGAAAAAAGAATGAAATGTATCACATTACTTATCTTGCAGAAATGTCAAATATACATAGCCTCAGTTTTACATACATTTATATGTTACCGAGTTGATGTATATGATTAAGGTACGATATCGCTAAATGTCATACTTATGTATAGATACGCTCTCATGCAGGAACCATGGATCGTTTTGCGAAATCTGACAGCGTATGAAATATGACCGGCATGATGTCGATTTCAGAGTGTCGATTGAAAGATACATCCCTGGCGAAATGTACAGCAATCCCATCACGTGCACTTGTGGTAAATTAATCACTCAAATGCCCAAATAGGCACACCTGTGGCGGGTTCACGCGGGGTGCTGTGCCTATTCAGGGTTCGATGGAAATGCAGACGGGATCCCCCGCTAATTACTACGCGACGCTACCATAGCAGTATCTGACAATATGGAACATTTTTATACAATTTGCGGAATAAATTGTCCGGAGCACTGCGAGGGTCAACATGAGGTCAACATTGGCTTATTTTCCATTCATGATAGGTTTGAATCGCTTGTATTCTCCGCTTGATAAGCGCCGGGCTACTTGTACAATGAACAGTGGGGGGTTTTGGACTGAGGTCTTAAAATATAGTTAGTTTAACAACGTGTGTTTAGACGCTACGCCCGCGTGTCATTCATTGACATTGTGAGATCGCACAAAAAATCCAGACAAAAATTGAAACACACATTTCCTGAATGGGGCCCGCAAAACGGAAATTCCTCCCAAAATACATTTCATTTCATAGCAAAAATTTGTTGGGATTTGTAGGCGGTGATTATCATGTCAAACTGACTGGCCTCCCGCGGAGGAAAGAAAACACTGAAAGGGAAATCAAGTAGAATTTCTTTGGAACAATTTTTTATTGTCCACAGCGCAGATTCCAAAGACTACTTATAACAATACATATAGAAAACGTATGAGGGGCATTTAGTACTATAAGAGAAGTTGGTGAAAGGGCATCTAAATTCCTGTTATTTTCATTTTTATTAATATTTTTTGAGAGGGGGGGGGGGGATTTGGGGAGGTGGGGTTGTCCTTTGATATTCAAAGAGCACCTATTGCATTGATTCTACATAAGGTATCCTGGTGCGCATGTATCAACATCATTATATGCATCTGCAGAAGCTATTTCATCTGACAGCAACAGTGGCAGCAGCATCGTTATCATCATCATCATTAAAAGGAACAACAGCAACGACAACAAAATACAACATCACCATCAGCCTCGTCTTTGTAATCATCATCGTTTTATTATTATCATCATCATCAGCAGCAGCAGCAGCAACAACAAAATACAACAACATCATCTTCATCCTCGTCTTTGTAATCATCATCGTTTTATTATTATCATCATTATCTTCATGTATTTTTATTCGGTCCAAATTGAGTACCTCCACTAGATGCACATATTCTCTGGCACAAGGTATTTAAAAAGTATGCTACATAAGTACTAAACAGGCTTTATCAAATCAAAATCTGTTTAGGTTGAACACCTATTTACCTAGATAGGTTTCACTATTTCTTTATTTGTAATAGTATTCTCACCATCAGTGTGCTGGCACATCTATACCGATGGGGAATACTATAGAGATCGCAGAAAACTAAGCAAATAGTTCTGAAAATTCAGAGTAAAGAATATATCTATTAGACTACACGAAAGTACAAGATTTAGCACATATAAATAATAAGACACAGGTAAGGTTGCCCTGTTGAATAGATCCCTCACAGATAGTCTGTCTCACTTAAAATCTAATCATTGGTATCACGATTTTTGGTTTACTCAAAAATGTATGTATGTATGTATGTATTTTCAATGCCTCTGATCATCACAATAACAGAACAAATGATAAGTGGGGTAAGTATGATCAGATCTACGCAAAGAAACTCGAAAATAACGTACACACCTATATTGCCTATATATGACGAATTGTCTATATTGCCTCTATATTACGAATTGCCTATACTGTATATAACTAGAAACAATAGATGTCATTAATTATTCCTGATATGACACAGATGAGGCTGCATCAACTTAAAATATAATCTAAAGGCAATTGTATGATTTAGTTGTAACCTCAACAGTCAATAAATAAACAATACAATACAATATTCATATATAATACCACTACTATTTAGGGAGTAACATATGAACAACAATCCAAAAATATGATCGAGAAAAGAAACAATAAGGCTTACCCCCATAGACTTGCACAATAACCTATTGCACAGTATTTAGTATTCTCTGAGCGCTTAACTTATCCCAAGGGACCATTTGCTTTTTAATCATTTTTGTGGTGTAGGAATTGTTCACGCTCAGTGAGCGGCCCAGAGGAAATGCGGTTGACTGCTTTTGTGAACTATGAAAATATCAATTGCTTGTTAAATTCCAATAAATTCCAGTTTGTTCAATGCGTCAGATATTTGGCAATATCTCAGTGACGATATAGCACTCCAGTGTCATATTTCTGGATTAATTTTCAAATTATTTATTTCTCTTACTATTTAAACACACCTATAATCCCTTAGACACCCTGTCAAACACAGACAAAGATTAATACTGAATTAAAGTGAAATCAATTAAACGCTATCATTTTCCTCATTCGCGGCTACAAGGGAATTTTAACCCTATTGCTTCATAACTTTTCTGACAGAGAACCTTTTCAGACACTACCTAATGACACTTTTGTTTTAGCTTACTTATTCCAGTGCTCATGTAAAATGTCATATCACTATGTTCTGCTACAATGTAGTTGCATACTACATCAGGGTTTATTTCCTTTCCTGTAAAAATGTTAGCCAATAATGTTATACTACTATGTTATGCTACAATGTATCGTATACTAGATGAGGATTTAGTTTTCCTTTTAATCTGTCACCAGAATGATGGTATAATGATGTATCTATTGCATACAATGGCCAGGAAACTACGCTGTGTCTGGACAGATTAAGCTACAGACACGTGATTTACACTGACCAGACCAGCAGGTAGGCTTAACACACACAACATAGACATCCGGTTTTAAATAAAGCCATTTGACACCTTCCGGCTCGGTGTACCTTATAAAGGTGACTCGTGATAACAATACCTGTAGATTGTTCTACACACTCGACAATACTTTCCCAATTTGCATTTAGATTATTCATTCGATAATATACCGGGACTGCCCTGATGGCCGAGTGGTCTAGGGTTTGCAACTGTCTGCTCGCTGCCTGGGTTAGAATCCGGTTTTAGATGAGTGAAAAGTTGCCATCTATTTGAGGAAAGGGAGTGGATTCCCAGGTACTCAAGTTTCCTTCCCCATGTACAACTGAATAAACACGATTTATCCTCTAAAAGGCAGAAAATGTGAGGATAAATTGCTTTAAATTTTAAATTCAACACGACGATATCTCAGTCATAAAGCTAAGTTGAGGAGAGTTGTTTATTTTTTTCCAAAAAAACTTATGTATCAAGTATGCATCGGTAATACTAGTATAACACCCATTTATATCCTATACGAGGACACTGTACTTTATACAAAATAATTCAATCTTTTCGATTTTTACGCTGAGATGGGTTTTCTTAAAGCAGCAAAACATGGTCTATTTATACGCTCTCCCTGTAAATACTCTTAGTAAAGGTACCTTCAATGAAGACGTCAGGTCGATTGCCGACTGGTCACGATGAATTGAAATCGACAAATACATCACGTGAAATTGACAAATATTTGAGATTGTTGAGTGGTGGAAATGAAATCCTCTCTCCTTCCGGTTGACTGAGCGCGTGCACCGCCGCTCTCTCGACGATGCCTGACGTTGATAGATCCGAGTGGATGGGTGTAACTATCCAGTAAATTGCTTAACCCATTAATGCTCACAGAGGCCAAAAACATCCTGATGACTTTGGTGGAATCTTTCCGGCAAAGGCGTAACCAGAGAAATATTTCAATGAGAAAAGTTCATCAGAAAACTACTAACAACTCTCCTTCAGAAAAAATGGTAAATCAATCTTAATTCTCGCCTTATAGCCAAAACTATCTGAGTTACAGACGATACATATGATTTTAAAGAAACTCTTAAGCATTGATGTGTTAAAGCTTAGATGAATAAAAACAAAAGGATATGAAACCAGCCGGTCAACCTAAACTGGCTGGCTGCGGCGAATAGCCAAAAAGTCGCGTTCTGTGCATTTTGGCGCGCAAGTTTCTCTGTAATGTAAATGATACGACAGCCCTCATTGGTCTTTGTCTCCTAATGACGTCATACTTGGACCAGATACGAGACCCCTGGCATAGGTAGGCTTCACTATAGCGCATATAGTATTTGGTCTTTCGCTACATATCTATTCTTTTATTCATCCAAGATTTGAAGAAAACTCTTAAGCAATGATGTGTTAAAATACCCGTTAACTTCTGAGGGCATGTAATTGAAACTAAAGATTCCCCGATCTTTTGGCGCTCATCACAATGGCGGCCTCTCACCTACCTGTATGGGGCGCCACTCATC
>OZ012698.1:20086106-20093606 GCA_963942565.1 Maea johnstoni | reverse complement strand
CATCTTCCTGTTCTTTTTTCCCCTTCGTCCTCCCCCCTTTCCTCTTCTTCTTTTTCTTCTTCTTTTTCTTCTTCTTCTTCTTCTTCTTCTTCTTCTTCTACTACAACAACTACTACTACTACTACTACTACTACTACTACTACTATTATTATTATTATTATTATGATTATTTCTATTATTTTTATTATTATTATTATTATCATTATTATTATTATTATTATTATTATTATTATTGTTATTATTATTATTATTATTTCTCTTTTTTGTTTCTTGAGATATATTGTTTTTCCTTTTACGTCCTCTCCCCTATTGCACTGCTTTAGCAGTACTGGGATCAGCCTGTTCAGCGAGTCATGCGGGGGATAAAGTCGTGCACTGTTATAAAAGGAGGGCTCATAGGAAATGTTTCCGATTATCTCATAATCGATATTAACCTTTAGTAGAGGTTGAATAAAGGGCTAAGTGCATGTCTGCATGGAACTGTCTCCCATTCACACTCACTACTTTTCTGTCTGCGATAATGAATAAAGCGCAACGCCCCTTATGTAAGATTGTATGTATGTATGTATGTATGCAAGCATGTATGTATGTATGTATGTATGTATATATATATATATATATATATATATATATATATATATATATATATATATATATATATATATATATATATATATATATATATATATATATATATATATATATATATATATATATATATATATATATATACATAGTTTAATATAGTACGATCATTCACCAGCAAGTATATTTCATGGCCATTACAATAATACATTCACAAAAAGGGTTTCATAATTCTGCTTTGAAAATTGACACCAGTCTCTCATATCGACAACTATCGCACCATGGTAATTCTGACATGCCGCATAAATGGATATTGTTCATGAATTCAAAGAAAGCTATGGTACATGCAAAGGGTAGCAACTAGTATTTCTGTGGCACCCTTGTACCCACGCACCCTTCCCATACACCCCACCACCCCGGCGTACCCACATACCCTCCAGGGTGTCTTTAGGGTAGCAATTAAAACCCACAAACAATGCCTATAGCATTACAGCCTGCTGTTTATCCTAACGCGTCACAGACGTATTAATTACGATTTAATAACTTTATGATGAGAAAAAATCCATTGGTTTTATTCCGCCATTTGGATGGCCGCTGCCAGCGCATACTTCAAGTGTTTTGGAGATGCCAAACTATTAGTCTAGATCAATAGTTCCCACGTAACTCGCTCTAAGATTAGATTTTGTTTTAAATACTTTGGGTACATCTCTGCGGGACCCTAATCCATACAGAATTCAACCGTAAGTGACAGAAATAGCAACTCTATGTATTTCGCCGCCAATTTCCCACATTCTCCAACTCGAATATTAAGAGTTACCGGTGATAAGCACAGCACAAGGCTTAGGCACCCAACCATTGTGGAAGTTCTTGAAGGAGTAATGGGATTAGGGAATGTGTTTACTTTAGAACATTGTGTTTTACAATGTTTACAAGATTCTTTGTCCTGAATGATTATAATTTATCCTGCAATGTCTACGATGGACCAAGTGTGAAAGAGAGAATAACTTTGAATTTACTTTCACTCCCGTTTATTGGTGGGAGAAAAATATTTAAATTTATTTTCTCTCCCCAACAAACGGGAGTGAAAATAAATTTAAATGTTTTCCCCCCCCCCCCCCCCAATAAACGGGATTGAAAATAAATTCAAATATATTTTCTCCCACCCAATAAACGGGAGTGAAAATAAATTGAAATATATTTTCTCTTCCCAATAAACGGGAGTGAAAATAAATTCATATTTATTCTCTCTTTCATACTTAGTCCATCGTAAATGTCCATTGTATCCGTATATATCTATGGAAAATAACCATCATAGTGCAAACTCTACTCTGTTCGTTCAGAGGCCAAACCTCCTCTCATTGTATCAAGCATATTATCCTTGCAGCTATTGTATTTGTATAGAACTTGTATTTTACTTGTATATATAGTATTTGTATAGAACAAGACTTATCTAAATAAGATTAGTTTAACTTCGTCAACGTTTCGACCTTTTCCATGAATCGTATGTAGTTACTTCAACCATGCATCTGCTTAAAATGAAAATAATGAAATTAGGTCCTAGGAACTCTCACAACTTTGGGCTGTATATTTCGCTCATATTTCCCAACATAATTAATCACTAACTTAATAATTTGAAAGAAAACGTCGGTTTGTATATTTGTAAAACGTCGGTATATATATATATATATATATATATATATATATATATATATATATATATATATATATATATATATATATATATATATATATATATATATATATATATATATATATATATATATTGTTGATAAAGTAGATAAAGCATTTGGAATAGTTGTATAGGTTTTTTATTGATTAATTGAAGAATTCATTCTTCAAACTGTCTTATCGTATGCATATGTAGTTCGCAGTGAAACAATTCCTAGCGTGTCACCTTTCACTTTGACACTTAGGCGACATGTTCCGAGTTTGGAGTGGACAAACTCCGGCCGGTGGAAAACACAGAGGTGTGTCCAATAAATTAATTAGCCTGTTCTGACCAGGTGATAACAAACAACGACGTCACGCGGCGACCGTGCCACCTGAGCTCTGATTAGCATTAATCCTTAATTAATGCCAGGTGTGGCATCCGATATCCACACAGTGGGGATGGAATAAAACCACACATACTAATCCAATAGGTGTGTAATACGGACCAATACTAACCTCAACGAGAACTCGTTAGGCCCCTGGAGTGACCTACAGGTGTCCGGCAAATGGCAGAGAAAAGTTAATGAGTTTTTGCTGACTTCTAACTGTGTTTGCGAATGAAAAATGCTGCGAGTGATTACCTGTGAAAATGATTTATCTGGATTACAGACATGGCACTGAGATGATGACGGGGAGGGCAGATGAAAGTGAAGTTTACGGAAGATTCTTTACGCAATTCATATATATATATATATATACATATATATATATATATATATATATATATATATATATATATATATATATATATATATATATATATATATATATATATATATATATATATATAAATGTGTGTGTGTGTATCAAGAGAATCGCACAGTAGGAGGAAAACATTTTCTTCTCAATAATACAATTTCTGCGGGTTTGCAAGGATTTGTCTAGATCATTTTATTTGCCCAATGTAACTTGATATCATTATCCATATCTATTTGAGAAAAGCACGGGCATAGAATGTTTATATGTCTCATGAGCGCTGATGGCCATGTGGTATTAATGCGTTGCCATTGACTGCTAGCTCTCTCTTACCACGGCACGGGTTCGAATGAGGGAAAGGTGCCAGTGACTTGGGGTTAGGCGGTGGTATTTCCTCCCCTTTTACAACTGGCTAATCACGACCTAGCCGAAACATGGCAGAAGTAAGTGACGAACATCGAAATTCGAAACACGAACCTCTGTGACACGTCTTAGAACATTTTTGTTTAGAAAATACAATCAAATACCAATAGCCATCAATGCACACTACGCCAGCACCGTATATCATTAAAAACACTTTTTAATTTCTATCACAAGATAATTACGATTGAATAGATTTTCCACAACCGAAAACAAGTTTACATTGACGCAGTTAACGTTATTACCATAATAAACTGAACATGTCCACAAGAAGAACATTTTTTCAAGGGCTACGTAAAAAATCATGATGTGTAATTATGAACTATTGATCATTAAATATGAATTTCCCATGGATATGGATTTTATGGAAGTATAATGCTATACCAAATGATGGATATATATTTGTATGATTGGATTACCTTTGAAATATGTACACTTCCACAATTTGAAATAGCAATAAGTTAATGTGTCGTGGTGGAGGGTAGGTAATAATCAATCATTTGCCACGTGTCACTTGCCATAACGGGGCATCCTGTGGGGTGTTGACCATGTTAACTGTCACAACATTTTTTCACATATTACGATAATCAATTTCAATTAACCTGACCAAAAGGACATGTATGTCGCTAAACATAGGGTGAATTCTATCTGAATATTTCTGATAACTATGATTAGATGTTGAAACGTTTTGACCTAGGTTTAAACACTGGGCCATCCTGCTAACAATAAAGAGATAAAACTCCAAGTTTTCTGCAAAAAAGTCTAGATTAAAAAACAAATCAATTTTGGCACGCTTGACATGAGTTATAGACCTGTGCCCTGCTTAATTATCGCCCGCTAATGTGATATCATGATATATCGCCCGGCCGCGCTGTTTATAATTACCTGTCAAAAATAGCCATATGTCCCCGTCCTGTTTTAGCCTGGTCCGACCCCCTCCTCTGTTTGACAGTGGATGCGGGGAGTTATGACTAGCTATATGGATGCTGGCTCTAGGAGTGAAGGGTGACTTATGGGGGTGACTTTTGAGTCTATCACTCATAGGTGTCGTGTGCAAAAACACTTAAACTATCCATGTTTGAAAGTTCCTCTTAAAAGTTGGCTTCTGGTATCTATGACATTCTAAGATTAATTTGGGAATAAAGCAAGCATATAAAATATTCGAATCAAACTCGTTTGTCCATCCATGTTTAAAGATAGTTCCGACGCATAACGGTTCTGGTCACGATTGTTATCTTATATCTTTATTATTTTCCAGATGGATTTTTAAATGGTTATGGTCGTAATCTACAAAACAACTGCGCATAAAGATGCCCTTTCAGAACGCCTCAGGCACAAAACGGTTAATCGAATATCATTATTTATTCATGTTAATCGAATGTTGTCTGTGATGCAAAAGCACTTTCAGGGACAATACAACTTACACGATGAGCAAATATTGAGACTTGAAAACACCTGCAGAGAAATATGGAAAAATGCAAATATGCTAGAGAACAGACCATATAAATATATATATATATATATATATATATATATATAATATATATATATATATATATATATATTATATATATATATATATATATATATATATATATATATATATAATATATATATATATATATATATATAATATATATATATATATATATATATATATATTATATATATATATATATATATATATATACACGATTTGTGAAAGTCTGCCACTTTTTTAAAACTTGACTGTCTGTTTTTATAAAGAAAACCTATCCTAAGCTTACTATGAAAACCCGTGTCTGGGCATGTAAAGGTTAATCTTTTCGTCACGTGGTCCTCATTTCAGATAGCTAATTATCCCCAAACGTCTCAGCACCGGTGCTGCCCCCTATCGGCGAACCCTCCACGCCCTCTACGTCTCTTCAGACCTCTTGACTTCATAAAAATAACACTGAAACGTGTGAGCCCCGGGAGGCGAACTCGGCGGAAAGATACAGTATATCGCAAACAAATAGAGAACAGCAGAGGATGGTGGCATCTGTGTATATGCCTGTGCGAATAGCTACTGTAAATGTGGAATTAAGTGCGTGTGTGTGTAATTAGTGTGTTTTTTGAGTCACACACAACACACACTTATTTCCAGTCGACAAAAATCCCCATCTCGTTTCAAGTATCCGACGTGTCTCGATAATTTCGCAAAAATAAGAAGTAGCGAAAATCCGAAAATGAGAAAAACGCATAATTTTATGACACACTCATTTTCGGACTTGTAAACGGTAACTGCATTTACTTACCACTCTTATTTAGCGCAAAATGGATATTTTAAGCGTTTCTATTCAAAGAAGAGGGTGCACCTTAAGGCTTAGGGGGTTAATATGTGAATGTAGAGACATCAAGAGATTGTTACATATTTTAAAGCTTTTTCAAAACACCTAAGCTACCAAACATTCCCTGTTCAAACGGACGTTTATAATGCATCTCCTGTCAGCTTGGTATGGAGTAAAGGATGTTGTTGCTGTGGTGATGTGGGTAACATCGCTGCAGTACTGTCAATTGTCACCTTCGTCGTCTTCTAAGACATATACGGAAATGATGATGAAGACGATGACGATGATGATGATAATGGTGATGTTCAGCTTAAGATTTAGATTATGATGACTATGATAGCGATGATGATGATGATGATGATGGTGAGATTGATATTCAGATTAAGATTTAGATTTAGATGATGATAATGATGGTATTCAGATTATGATGATGATGATGATGATAATGATGGTGATAATGATGGTCAGATTAAGATTGGATGATATGTGATGATAATGATGATTATATCATGTGCTGTTGTTGTTGTTGTTGCCAGCAGCTGCTCCGTAAACATTGCACGTATGGACCCTTTCAACGATTTCCTCCTCCCTTTTGTAAAAGCGTGAGAATTCCAACTGCCTTAACATTTGAATCATGATAAATGTTTACCTTTCTTGAAATCTCAAGTACTACCTGAGGTACTTAACACAATGCCTGATTAACTTGACAGCTGACAGTCCTGCTGTAAGAAAAATAAAACAATGAAAAGTTCAATCAAGAAATACAGTATTGACCATAAGCATCTCAACAACACATATAATAGGTTAACAAGTAGGAGACGAGAATGTGTGGAAAGTTTCTGGGCAGAAGTAAGTAACCAGGGGACCTCTTACTTTCACAGTGGGTGAAATGAAACATGTTGAAACCGACATGTTGATTTTTCACTTTAATCCCGCTAAGTTCCCGTTGCCCAGCGTGTGGCGAGAGTACGAACAATGACGCGGAGTCGCAGAGCTAATACGCTTATTTCCCCAGACAAGATTAGTTTACAGTATATCTCCCCGGGTAGGGGATTTCTCCGAGTTATCCCACTGTGTTCTACAAGCAAGACACATTAAGGGGATGAGTAGAGAGGGGCAGAACGGAAGTATTAAGAGGGGTACGACAGGGCGAAGGGGGAGCGCGAGAGAGGGGGAAGTGCGTGAGGGAAAATTGCGAGAGAAATTGGAGGAGAGCCGCTAGCTACACGAGGCGCGAACAATATTGCATCGCAAACTAATCTGAGCGCCCCCTATCGAGCGGCAAAATACACCTCCTTCTCTCACGATGGGGGACTTTTGAGGGGCAGACCTCTCCGCTGCTAGGCTGAATGAGGGGATTATGGAGTTTGCTGTCTTGGAGGACCTCGGGGAGCAGGTTATAAGCAATAGCATTAGCCTATCATTTAACCTAAGACGGCCTGACACGACACAAGAAAGCTGTCACTAACACAGGTGGATCTGGGTACTCCTGCAAACATTGCGCTCTTGTACATATATATATATATATATATATATATATATATATATATATATATATATATATATATATATATATATATATATATATATATATATATATATATATATATATATATATATATATATATATATATATATATATATATATATATATATATATATATATATTCAAACCTGTATTAAGAGAGCACCCAAGGGAAAACCAAGATACGGTCTCTTAAAACAGGTAGTCTCTTAATAGGGGGGTCATTTAAACTAT
>OZ012698.1:20039889-20080906 GCA_963942565.1 Maea johnstoni | reverse complement strand
ACTACCCAGCAGTACAGAAAAAATACCGCTTGCTGTCGAAAAGAAAATGTTAAACATACACACTTTTCAGTTTATTAATTGTTTAAGGGAAATGAAAGTGTCTTAGTTCCGAAAAGGGTGTTCAATCTATAAAGGTTTTCACAGTGGCAGGTTATAGTGAACTAAGCGGGATATATATATAAATATATATATATATAAATATATATATATATATATATAATATATATATATATATATATATATATATATATATATATATATATATATATTGCAAAGCGTATGTTTGACTTATTTTACTTCTGTGGCTTTGTTCCATCCATCAGTAATTCTGAAAGGAGTATAATCAGGCGCCTGTTTGTTATCAGTATTAATGTGTGTAATGCAATTTCAGTAGGCTTTGACAAATACAATGTGTGTTTTTGTATGAGACTTAAAAAAAAGATGTGTATGTTTTGCCTCTAAGACCACCTGTGCGATTCAAGCTTCAATAGGGTTTGTCTGTGTTTGTTTTGTGTCGAATCATTGTTAGAATAACTTTGCATTCACTAAGCAAACTGAATAAGTGTTTATTCAGTAATTCCTTCCGCTACGTTATTTCAAATATGTTAATGAGACAGAAACTGCGTGGCCGTATAACAGTGTCCTCAGATTACCAGGTGAGAAGGGGATTTTAAGGGGGCTGGGGGAGGGGGCTGTGGTTGATTTCAGTATTGACCCCCATGCCAACAGAAGGGGTAGAGGGGTTGAACAAAGGGGGCAAACGGTGAACCCCAAGTGGGGCTTTGTCGACAAGCAGCGAATCACGAATAGTAGAATACCTGGGTATTCATTCATTGGCGTTCTAAACAGGCAGGGTGCGCAGCGGTTCTTTGTACCCAACCCCAATTAAGAACCCTCGGCCGGGAGAACCCCTCGGGCGGAGTTCTGGTTTCAGAAAAGGGGTGGGGCTTGGAAAAGGAGGAGGTGGGCTGTTGGGTACAAAAGAGGGAGCAGAAGAAGGGGCTGAATGCGCCAGCATATGTTGCTGCTACTCGTGCTCTAGAGGGTCTGTGTAGAACAAAGGGGGGCTCTCGTGCTTTGCCACTCAAAAATGCTAAACTCAAACATCGACAGATGAAAGTGGCTGGGATGACCATAAAAAGAAAAGAAGATATATCTCGTTTCTCCTCATTTGTCTGGCTGTAGAAAGCCCCCACCTGGTCACCACTGGAAAGAGGGGTGTTTTAACCTTAGATGAATAAAATAATGGATATGTAGCGAGAGACCAATTACTATATGTGCTAAAGTGAAGGCTGGCTATGCCAGGGGTCTCGATCTGGCCTAATAGTGACGTCAATTGGAGATAAAGATCATTTAGGGCTCTCGTAAAGTTAACATTACAGAGACACTTGCGCGCCAATATGCGCAAAACGCGACTTTTCAATTTCCGCGTGCATGTACTTTTCATTGCGCATGCGCAAGCACCACCGGAGCACACGAAAGGTGCGTTGGTGTTTGCATTAGCGGAAGATGAAAAGATGAGTAGAACTTTGAGAGAAGCCAAAAACAAATATTCTCTGATACCAGCAATATTCTAAATCTAAATAAGCACTTGGACTATCAACACATTTACGTACTCCATAAAAACATGGAAAATAATGATATGTTGTATGGAGAATGATGATGACGACGATGATGATGATGATGATGACAGCAATACTACAATAGTATTGATAATGATGATACTGATGATGATGATGATGATAAAATATTAATAATAATAATAATAATAATAATAATAATAATAATAACAACAACAACGAAAACAACAACAATAATGATAATAATAATAATAATAATAATAATAATAATAATAATGATAATATAGCAATAATGTTAATATCATTCACGCAAATAGACATAAAAACAAGAGGAAGAAGAAGAAGAAGAAGAAGAAGAAGAAGAAGAAGAAAAAGAAGAAAGAAAAGAAAAAAAAACAATGATAACAATAACTATGTGTGATCGAATGTTTAATGTTATAGCTGAATCAGGAATTTAAACTATTCCGTGTGGGTTGCGTTTTTGACATCTGCCCTGGCCTGCTCGCCAGCCTACCAGTACCCAGTGTCAGATTCCCTGCCTCGACCTGACCACCACGTGTCTGACAATGTGCTGGAGATACGAGGTGTAAATCAGGAGGCTGCCATATTGTGATTGGCATGTGTTCATAAGATACTCTTTCAACACACAAACTTCCTCCAACTTGTGCTGATAGTTCCTATTCCGACTGGTAGGTGTCGTTGTTACAATAGTGGTGCTAGTAGAGGTGGTTCCTATTCTGGCTTGTAGGTGTCGCTTTTCGTGATGATGACTATTCTTAATAGGGCCGTTAGGTGTCACTGTTGTATGATAATGCGAGCAGTGATAGTTCCTGTCCCGACTGGTATGTGTCGCTGTTTTTTTTATAATGCTAGTGGGAGTGGTTCCTAATCCGACAGGTAGGTGTCGCTTTTTGTGATAATGCCAGTAGTGATAGTTCCTATTGCGACTGGTTGATGTCACTGTTTTATGATAAGGGCTAGCAGTTGGGGATTCTATTCTGACTAATAGGCGTCGCTGTTTTATGATAATGTGAGCAGTCAAAACTCTCATTACGACTGTTTTATGATAATGCAGGCTGTGATAGTTCCCATCTGACTGGTAGGTGTCACTGGTTTAAGATTATTCCTGCAATTCAGTGTACTACAGCCGCCGAGGTCCAGTATCTGTACGCTAGACGCGAGGTTCCGGAACCCGCCGATAGGCGGCTTCAAAACACGTCGAATGCCTTAGTGGAACGCCTTGGATTCTTTCATTAGAGAAAACTTGGTTCTTCCGTTATGTATGATAGCGTCCACTCTGTTTTTGTCAAACAGCATGGATACATTCAATGGACCAAATTGTACTAAGAATACACGTTTAGGAAATTAAATAACCTTTTTTAAATCAGTGAAATTAGCGATTTTGCAGTTGTGATGGACGTCACAAGTAATTGGAAGCTAATCATAATACGCGACGGTGGCGACGCGTAGCGGCGTTCATTACACTACAGACCTGTAGTGTAAATGAACGCCGAACACGAACACGTTACAGTCAACCTCCCCCCCCCCCCCCCCCCCTTACTACACCCATTCTACTGCCGACGCATGGCATCCAACCCTAGTTCCGAAAAACTCTGGGTGGTCGCTAATGCATATATTACTATATATGTATAATGAGATTCTGTTACATATCGTCAGGGGGCCCGGGGCATTTATAATATGTCCTCACTGTACAATGCATAGTGTCCATTACGTCCGGTAGATGTCGTTAAATTAATGGGCTAAATCACATGGTGATCAGCTGTTTGTGCTATCTCCTATGGTAATAACATTCACCAGTTGGGGTTGCCTGAATTGTAGTTGGCTGGGTTTTGCACGTTCTATTTACAAATAGTCGTCTGGGATCTAAGACACTTATGACAACAACTCGTGGTTTAAGAATTAGCTAATAACATATTTGTAGGAGAGTCGTTGTTGTGTTCTAATTAATATTTCTCCTCCAAACATTTTTTGGAAATATTCTCTTCCGTGGAAGATTCATCGAAAATATCGGGATGATTCTAGGCGCTACAAGTATCAACGGGGATAGAATGTGGATGTGTAAAGGTGGCTGTCAGTGTAAGAATTAGATTTTTGTTTAACTGTCTCTTGATTCTGTGTAGTTTACCCACTGGGGAAAGGGGGGCGCCACACATATAAACATATGCTGACCGCCAACATACGTATTTGGAGACTTCTTATAAGAGATGCTTATTTTCTGAGGGGGGGGGGGGGGGGGGGGGGGTAGACGGTAAAATGTGTCCAAACTAACGGATGGAACATTGCTACTTGTTATAGTTGACGTGTTGCACATTTCGTATCATAGCTGTTGAGTACGAGCTCATGTAGTACCACTTATTCCCGCGAGGAGTCGCTTCAGGTTGCTGTATACTTATATAAGGTGGGGGGGGGGGGGGGGCGTTGGGAGGGGGCACACATCGCTGCGAGACCAGATTAGCATTCTTACAAAACACCTGTAGTACCGTAGCTTCTCGATGGGTGTCGGTGCAAAATAGAGCATTGTATATATACAGGGCAAGTCACAGGGGCTACCTCGTGATACAAAATGATATGTCATAAATATTGTCATTATGAGGTTACGCATCTCTGATTCTATCATGCAATTCTTCCAGTCCTAGTGCCATTCGCTAGGGTCTCTGTAGGGAACCCCTTTAGTTACATAAAGCTAGGCCCTTGAGAGCAATATCGACCAGTTCCATTAAAACCCGCTAGGAGTCGCAGTAGATAGGCGCTGGGGGTATGCAGAGCTATCTCATTGGACGCGCCTTGATGGTTTAGTAGTTTGTTGGGCAAAATGTTTCAGTTCCATTCCATTCGCTTAGAGGGTGTTGCAGGTAGCGAGTGCAAATATGCAGAGATATTCCACTCCAAAAGCCAGAGCATACTCTTTTAGTTCCACAAACAGTCATTAGGGGTCGCTGTTGGTAGCAGTTGAGGGTATTTTTCCTTATCGCATACGAGGCACTGGTTGTTTAGTCTTGCAGCATATAATCAAGCAGTTCCATTCTTCACGCTAGGGGTCGCTCTATGTAGCCGGGGTTAGGTTGCAAAGTTATTTTACACAACACGCCCTGCAGTTCCCCAATGAAACCTATGACTCGCAGCACACTCGGTAGGGGGCGCCTCAAGTTGCTGGAAGGGTAGGTTTGGGCATTGGGGGAGGGAGGGGGTTGAAATATATGACTCGCAGCATACTCGGAAGGGGGCGCCTCTGTCTGCTGGGAAGGGTATGTTTGGAGGATTGGGGAGGGAGGGGGCTGAAATCTATGACCTGCAGCATACTCGGTAGGGGGCGCCACTGTCCGCTGGGAAGGGTTATGTTTGGGCGATGGGGGAGGGAGGGGGTTGCATCATAGGGATAGTTCACACTGCACGCTGTTGTAGACCTGTAGAGTACTCACGGTGTGGCCAAGTGCCCAAACTGCAGGCATAGTGCGTACAGCAGTATGATAACCAGAGACTGTCAGAGAGAGAGAGAGAGAGAGAGAGAGAGAGAGAGAGAGAGAGAGAGAGAGAGAGAGAGAGAGAGAGAGAGAGAGAGAGAGAAATTGGGTTCAAGGGTTTGAAACTACCCCCCCCCCCCCCCCCCCCACCTCTGTCATACTCTTGTTGTTTAAAAATAACTTGCTTTAGACCAATGAGGTGGATCAACCTCCCTGTTAAACTAAACCCCCTTCCTATATAGATATTGGACCCCCGCCTCAGGTGTGTGTGTGTGAGAGAGAGAGAGAGAGAGGGAGACTGAGACAGAGAGAGATACAGAATCAGAGAGAGAGAAAGAGAGAGAGAGCGAGAGAGAGAGAGAGAGAGAGAGAGAGAGAGAGAGAGAGAGAGAGAGAGAGAGAGAGAGAGAGAGAAGAGAGAGAGAGAGAGAGAGAGAGAGAAGAGACAGAGAGACTGAGACAGAGAGAGAGAGAGAAAGAGAGAGAGAGAGAGAGAGAGAGAAAAAAAGAGACAGAGAGACTGAGACAGAGAGAGAGAGAGAGAGAGAGAGAGAGAGAGAGAGAGAGAGAGAGAGAGAGAGAGAGAGATGAACATCCTACGATCTTGTTTTTTTTGTTGCTATATAAAGCATATGGATATTGCTTTGTGATAAAACACGAAATAACATTACTGTAGAAAATGTGCTTTCTTTGGGCCTTGTCTCAATTTTGTACAATCTAATTCTAGAAGATACCACCAGAACAATCAAACATGTACGGTACTGCAGGCATGGACGGGTTAGAATGGGAAGACGTTTCAAGAAGTTGTATTTCTAACATTAACCCTTATGCTGGTGGTGGCTAATTGGCCAACACAAAATGATGCAAAAGAAAACTGGAAAATGACCGAAACCGTGGCACATGGGCACTCATCTGAGAATACTCAGCGAGAGCCGTTCACTGAATATCAACATGACAGAGTTTAGATGGTTTTTCAGTAAACTTTGTCAAAAGTAGCCTCAGCATTGGAAGGTTAATGGATCACTGTTCTATCGAGCCTTAGAGAAAAATGGTGACTCTTCGTATTTACAAAATTTGTTTCAATTTAGATATGTCTGGTATGAATTGATTACTCTTTATCTAGGTGCACGCCGATTGGCAAAGAGGGTGTTTAGCAATGCATCAGCCCAGAATACTTATGTGTAATTGATTGCACATTTTCGAATTGTTTATCAACTATTAATAATCCGTTTAATTCTGTGTGTATTTCTTTCTGGCCCCCTGTCGTCCTACCCGGCGTGACAGACACCCCCTGTGGAATAAACACCACATAGTGAGCATTCGAGGAGAAGATCTCAAATCATCTAGAATAATATCAATATTTTCAACCGTTCTGATCGTGTCAGATGAATCGTTATCTATAAATTTGACACATGTGGAGACCTATCTAAAAAATAATCAATTATCATAGAAATCTACAACTCATATATACATTTATCTTTCTAGACGTGTGTAATTATGAGCTTTGGAGGGAGTGTTTTTCTGATAGGGATGATTTCTGGGAATGGTGGGAAGGGAGTTAACTTTCTTCACGATCTGATTGTCTTATAAAGAGGTAATGTAATACTATGGCAGCTTGATAATCTCCTCTAATGAGTGCTACACGCCTGCGATTTCTAGAAGACCAACTGGAAGGGAGCGTAATATGTCAGCAATATATATATATATATATATATATATATATATATATATATATATATATATATATATATATATATATATATATATATATATATATATATATATATATATATATATATATATATATATATATGTATACATATATATATGTATACATATATATATATATATATATATATATATATATATATATATATATATATATATATATATATATATATATATATATATATATATATATATATATATATATATGCGTGTCTCCTGTGAACCAGTGTGTGTACTGGTGTAATGAAGTTCACTGTTGAATGTCAGTGACAGGGCAAGGTGATAAACGTTTGTAACCAGACAGTTAAAAATTCATAATAAAATCATTTGGACTTGGAAGCACCCATGCCGACTTGTTCATCCTACCATTAATACCCTTTAATAGCATTCCAACCCACGGGTTATGATGGGGCATGACATAGGGTGTCTGTATTTACCCACTTGACATCACCCCGAAAATGGCCTTACAACATGGCGCATAGGGTGCATGAGATACCCGTGTGATGGGCATCCATTGTCAAAGAATCCACCGTGACATCCTCAACCCCGCACCCCTCAGACAGTGCTAACTTAAAGCACCAATTCACAGAACTTAAAGCACCAATTTAAAGCCCTTAAAGCCAAAGGTTGACCTTCCGCCTTACCTCTATTTTGGGCAGCATCTATGGCCCTTAGAATTATACGCTAATGAAACGACAATGCTTCAGGTTTATATAATGCACTTTGATGCCTTGAAATCAAAAGTCCAATATACTTTTCTGTAGGGACGTAGAATAAATGTCTGTCTGATCAGATGTCGGGGTCAGTGTGTCCTGGAAGAGATTCGAAAGTCAACCTGACATTTTTGAAAGTCCCATTCATATATAGATTATATGATGAATTGCTCTGTACCCTTACTACTGTTTCGATTCGTGATAATCTAAAATAAGAATGGATGTTGATTCGATATGGTTTTGATAATGACCGTGGCTAAATTGTTAAAAGTGAGTTTCATAAAAATATATATATGTTCCTTTATAAAAAGAAATTGCTTTTCAAACGCAACATACAAGTGTCCAACATGTTGAAATCTGTGGAGTTTATCCTTTGCAGCAGCTTTGATGAACCACGGCTGTTTGAAAGTGTATAGATATGACATCAACTGGCGGTTGATTTCCTCTCCTCTCTCAGCCCAGACCATATAAACAACTGAAGCAGGTTTCATTTCTAACCAGCAGATTTGCTGGCGATTAGGCTTTCTTTCACATCTGGGTGAATTTCACACAGGGGGACTGAAAAGCATCAGGGAGAGTTGAGTTATAAGTCACTGGAAACATTGAGCAAACATACCCACAGACTTGTTGGTGTCCATGGGGCCGGGGGTAGGGGAGTGATGTGAGGGTAGGGACTAAGCTCGGATATATATATGCTCTCAATGCATTTTCTCCACTAATGCAGCGATACATCATCGTCTCCGTCTCCTTCTTTTACTACTACCACTACGACTACTACTACTACTACTACTACTACTACTACTACTACTACTACTACTACTACTACTACTACTACTACTACTACTACTACTACTACTACTAGAGCTACTATCAGTTCCCATGGTAGTGATCTCTGTCCGTTATCAGTGCGCTCTTAATAGCTGTTGTTGAGAATGGAAGCCAAGATGTTTACAAGTATCAATCACCGGATACAATCCTGATGTTTAGGGTATTTAGGGTATAACCAAGGAAACTCTATCCTCTCCATATGTTCGGAAATAGCTGTCATGAAGCTAGGAGCTAATTACGTAAGATTGTCGTAATTCCCTCGCTATCTTCTCCTTTCTCATCGTCTACTTCTCCTGCCCGTCATGCCCCGCCCGATTACAATTGTACGATCTCCGGAACTAATAAAGTACAGGGTTACCAGGGTATGAGTGACCCTGGGAGTCGTATTTTACATAAGGCGTGTGTAACAGGGCAATAGCATAACGGGTAATTTGCATAAGTGACACTTATTGAATCCTAATATGCGTTGCAAGGAACCTTTTATCGCATTGTATATTGATATGAACTGAATGGATGAAAAGATGTACTAGTATACTGTGTACTGTCTTTCTCTGTATATGGCTATCAAGGGTGTACTGTAATATCCGTAACTGGCATTTCCCAACATAGGAATCCTTCCTTCCCGTCGAATTAAAACGCAATATGATACTCAATGCAAAGGATACATATTTTCCTGATTGCAATTCTTCACATGTCCGTTTCCCGCTTGTGATCAAAACAAAAGAATGCAAAAACGATTGTTTTTACTTACCACATATGTGTATCTGTCGTTGGGGAGAACGGAATTCACAATTTAAATTATACTTCACATATGTATTTCCGCTTTCCTGACAAAAAATGCAAATTGATATGAAAGGAACGGATAGAGCATAAGTGTGTATTTGTCTGTGGAGGATGCGGAAATCTGCAATATACATCTCCGCATACATACATCTTAGATGAATGAAAGATTGTTTTCATCTAAGCCTACATGTACAGCGAAAACGTCCATGCTAAATCAGAATATAAATCAAGTCAACAGCAATTTTGAAATTTTAACATTTCTCCGGAGTATATAATTATCTATCATCATCTCTTTTTGAATGAACATAAGTTCTGAGACGAAGATACTTTCGTTTCTTTATCTCGGATATACCTGTTACATAACTGTACACCTTAATTTAAAGACTGAGACCGGTATATCTATACATCCTAATCTCTGATGGGATTAACACCTAAGTGTGGGTAGTACACGGAAGGAAGGATTATTTCTTTACTAAACGCATTATTTAAGTAGTGAGAAAGTCTAGTCCTCTCCAGATCTATCTAGTAGCTTCCACGTGTGTTTGAAGACTAATTAAAGCGCATCCATCCTCCAGGTATTATTGCCGCCGCATCCCCAATCCTCTTACCTGAGCCCCAAGCTCATTAATATGCATTAACATCCAATAATCCCCTCACAGCAGGATGATCTACAGGATTAATTACACATCTCAGGTGCAGCCAAACACTTGCTCCTAGGGATTAGTAGTGGGTTTCATTGTGTAATGATACTACACTTGACTCGAGTGCTTCTATCTCGGATCAGATTAAATGGGTTGCTTGGTTGAATTGCTATATTTCTTTCATTTTGCTCGGTACACTATGATATTATCAAAAGGTTAAACATACTTATGAAATATAGATAACGTTTGACAAGCTCTACTACTACTACTACTACTACTACTACTACTACTACTACTACTACTACTACTACTACTACTACTACTACAACAACAGCAAGAACAACAACAACAACAACAACAACAGATTAATAAATATAACTTAAATAACACATTTGCGAATTTAATGCATTGAATCATTTAGGAACTATTTATTCTCGTTTAGATATATCGGTTGTAATATTGGTATCAATTCTGTCTTGTAATCGCGATAAGTAACGTTCCGCTTGTTGCTTTCACATAACAGAGTGATATGCGTATATCACGAAAGGTCTTGCGCCAGTTGGAATTACTTCACAACGAATGGGATTTAGTTGATATTACCGAAGAAACGTCATTAAACTTCGAAGGGGGGCAGATTTCTGAAATGTGTTTTAGCACACAGCTAGGCTGTTTGGACCAATCGCCAGTTGAAATTACTTCACAACGAATGGGATTCCGTTGATATTACCGAACAAGCGTCAATAAATTTCGAGGGTGGTCAATTTCTGTAATGTGTCATAAAACTGAGTACCATATGCATAAGGGTTGCGGTATGGGTATCAATAAAACCATTACCCTAATAGAAAGGATGTGTAATCCCCCAGCTTGTCAGCATTACACAATCTGCGGACCACATTTGGACACAATCACTGCTAGGAAATCGGGAAATCATCCCGGTAATTGCTCGCATTGCGAAGAAAAGGATGCGGCCAATATCATCATCTAATCGCTCTTCCTATTTCCTCAATATAAAACCGTCTGGGTAGGTATCGTCCACGGATCACAAACAATCCTCGAGCAACCACCAGACAATTCGCATCCTTTAACAATTAACATCTCCCTGTAATAATATATAAACTCAAGCCTCCGGATCGGATGGCCGTGCGGATTAAATTGAAATCAGGTTTTTGACAGCCTGTTTGATTGACTAGTTCGTGTAAACTGCCAGAGCTGGGACTAGTGTAGGCTTACCATTGCAAGATGGAATCACTTTCATAAGATGACACTCACTGACACTAACTGACAGTTGGGATACTCAAATATTTTGACAAGACCCGAGCTCGCACAAACCGACTGACTCAGGGAACTGTATATTTACACCATTCAACAAACGCTTTGCCAGATAGAAGGGATTGTACCGCTATGCTCTCGTTAGAAAGAACGGAAAATGGGTTATTCGGTTCAAGGGACAGAATTGAGGGGATGTACTAGTATGTAGCTTGATCAGTATAAGGGGTATGGAAAGGGGCTATTTATATAGGTTATTTGGAGGGAAAAGGGGTGGGTATTGTATAGTTTTTAAGTCGGCAAAGTGAGTCTCAGTCTTAAGAGTTTAATTGTGTTCATTTTTGGCAGGTATCCATACTTCAAGAAAGGGAGACTATAGAAAATTACTGAAGAGAGTGAATTCACGCTTGCTTAATGATTTCAAAGGTGGATACCACCCTTTTCGTTGCAGGTAAGGGGACCCACTTCTGATAGTTGTGATAGGTCTGATAGGGGTGTTAGGTAAATATGGTTCCGCTATCAAGAACGCCGTTAATTACTACATTCGCAGAGGATAACACTCTATAGTGTGACAAATCTTGCTTACTCATGTTTTATGTACCATCGTATTTATTGACATGTGGAAATATGAATAAAAAACGATTAAAAAAATGATAAAATTAGGCCATTGATTAGTAATATACAATAGTCATCAAATTATTGATATATACCCGATGTCACTTCTGATTAGGAAATATTTGAATGAAATATGTAGACCACAACCAAACGCACAATTCCTCCTCAATTACTTTGCCATATCATCTAAATTTCCGAAGATATTGCCAAAAAATACTAACTTCCGGACGAAATTCCTGGATTGGAACTGTGGGCATGCATGGGTTAAAGCTTAGTGCCTCGCTGGTCATTCACTGTACATTTATTTCCCCCATGGCAAGATAACAATAGGATTGACTCAAAGTTTAGTTGTGATAGTGGATATTAATGTGAAGGTGATCTGATAGGGACTGACGTGCTCAAATAGCGTGTTGTCAATGCTTCGTTTTCTTCGACAAATAAAGCAATATTGTTGAGTGGCCTAGTCACGTGCTGTTTGCTGGCCCCGGGGCCTAGAACTGTTAAGTGCATGTGATCGGTCATGATACTACTATAAGGAGATATCTACTACTTCTACTACATAGGCCTGTAGGTCTAGAGGGTTGTTATAGAAATTGTAAGGGGGGGTGTGTGTTCCTGTATGAGGGCTAGGGGGGGGGGGGGGTTCGTTTTAACTGCCTCATTACCTTTAAGCAAAACTGACAAAATGACAAATCTGAGCAAGAATTTTATATCTGCAGCAATATATATATATATATATATATATATATATATATATATATATATATATATATATATATATATATATATATATATATATATATATATATATATATATGTATATATATATATATATATATGTGTGTGTGTGTGTGTGTGTGTGTGTGTGTGTGTGTGTGCCTATATCATAGATGCGTACATTTTGAGGGTAGGTCTCAGAATGAATGGGTCAAGAGAACTCTTAACCTATTATCATTTCTCATCATGTGATGTTATAAATGACGCGTTATTTACAGCACAAGGTTTGATGTATTGTCTGATTTTCCCATGTGTAAAGGAACCACTAACTGAAATGTGGCCATTAAAAATTTCAATAAACTGCATTTAAGAGAGGCTATAAGAGGACACTTGAAAATGCTGTGTCTAAAATATATTTCCGAGCTGGGGGATAGTTTTTTTCTGGACCTGAATATTGGAATAATACTAGAAATAGTATGTTATAACGATGCATCTGGTGCAAGTTTATACACCAATAAAACCATTAGTTGATGATAAGTACATTATACTGTAGTATATATCTTGCCCTTCTAACATTGATACACAAGCAAGCCATCAACATGTCTATGTAGAGATATATTGGGAAGGGACCAGTGGGGCGGGTTCGTTATGATAACCTTACAGCCATCTGACAGTGCTCAAACACAGACAAGTGTAGATGTGTGATATATCACCAGGACACTGTAGTGGACAAACAGCTCTATCGACGGACCTGTCAGCGAAAGCCACAGCCTGCTTGTACCTTGTGCTGTTTTGTAGATGTTTATCAAGCCTTTGATACAGTATATGTATATATATATATATATATATATATATATATATATATATATATATATATATATATATATATATATATATATATATATATATATATATATATATATATATATATATATATATATATATAGTTATATATATAGTTATATATATAGTTATATATATAGTTATATATATAGTTATATCCATAGTTATATATACATACATACATATAGATGTATATATATATATATATATATATATATATATATATGTATGTATGTATGTATGTATGTATGTATGTATGTATGTATGTATGTATGATTTTTAAAATCTTACATTGTCTGTTAGAATCCAAGAAAACAGCATGTAGTTAACACGGTTTTATCGTGTCAAATGAAGGGTAGTGGACATATTTCCTGGGTTGCGGGGTTGTGTCAACAAGATTATAGAAGTATTACAATCGTTTTTCTCCGCCCCTGTCCGACCCAGTACAGGACTCTGTGAGGGTCGAATGACACGGGGTTTGTTTTTGAAGGAGGGACACTGTTGTATAGGTTATCTCGCCGAATTGTGCCTAACACCCCGGGTGCCAAGGGGTTAGGCTTGACACGTATAGTTCGGGTAATTAGTCCAGCATGGTGGAGGGTATGAGCACCCAAAACACCCCCACTAGAGTGTTTTGGTATTAGTGTTTAACACCCTCGTCTTAAAGAAGTGTAGAGCATGTGCCAGCGTGAGACTGGGTATAGGCACATAAATACCCCTAGGGGGAGTTATGGTATGGTACCCCAAATTCGTTAGGGAAACCCCTAGACCCCAAACAGTGGAAGTTAAGTGATACGGTATCACGACCATTTCCAATGACAATTAAGGAAGGAATTTAGATCCATAGGCATTTCCTATGCGGCAGCGTCACCCCTTTGCACAATTACGCTCACTATTGTCTTTACATAGTTGTCTTATTACTGTTTTGGTAGGCCTCTCTATCTCTTTATACACACACACACACACACATATATATATATATATATATATATATATATATATATATATATATATATATATATATATATATATATATATATATATATATATATATATATATATTCAATGATACATTCATGTTTGTGTTGCCCTAATACTCCTAAGGGTACTTCTGACAGTACTCATGGTAATACACTATTTGAGTGGTGGAGCGCAAATCCCCAGCCTTTGTGCTGGTCGCGCGTCTCTGTTGGCTGAGCTTGCAGCTTATGGGTTTTTGATATCTTATGTAAACTACTCGACAATGTTCACTGTGAAATGTTGGTTTTTCCTAGCTAGTGCTCAAGTGCCACATTTCAAAGGGGTGTTAGAAGGGTTCTTTCAGCACGGGTTTCGTTCCTTACTGCGGGCTTCAAGCGGTGTGCCTCACTCTACACCCTGCTGTGGTTTACTATTTCCCTGGCTATGCTTCATCAAGAGACACTTAGAACAACATAGGTTTTCAAGTATATATATATATATATATATATATATATATGTATATATATACAAATATATATATATATATAAATTTTTTTATATATATATATATATATATATATATATATATATATATATATATATATATATATATATATATATATATATATATATATATATATTTATATATATATATATATATATATATATATATATATATATATATATATACATATAAATACATATATATATATAAATATATATATATATATATATATATATATATATATATATATATATATATATATATATATATATACTAATATATATATATATATATATATATATATATATATAATATATATATATATATATATATATATATATATATATATATATATATATATATATATATATATAGGCACGGAGGAAACTATCGATAGCTTTTGCATGTAAATGCTGCACATGGTATTGAATATGCCAAAGTAAAGGTTTTAGTGTTCAGAAATCATTTTATATTTTCGACAGTATAAAATGATAGTATAATTACGGATTTTGGTTTTAAATGTGTCTCTCTGTACCAATATGTTCCCCGTTGTGTTGTGACTATTCATTTTTCTTCCAAGACTACTTGAGTGTTTCAGGAAACGCTGTATTGAGGTCCCACACTGAGCCAGGGCAAACAAACCTCCTTGTCTTTAACCCATTCACGTCCAGAGTGCCACCACTATCTGCTATCTGTATTCATGTACATAGTAGCGTCGGTGTAGACTAAGGATAGGTGTGGAACCCATTCATACTTATCTCATGCATGAAATGAAATTTTCGTTTGGATCCTCTATACTTCGGTCAATAACGTGAATATTGGAAGTGATTTAATAAAGTATTTGAGAGAGAGAGAGAGAGAGAGAGAGAGAGAGAGAGAGAGAGAGAGAGAGAGAGATGTCATTGATGTTCTGATCTATACATCTGCTCGAACTATCATCCCTTATAAATAAAAAAAATCCGTTTTACATTTTACAGCAGCAACAGATGCATCAGTCAGAAAGATTTTCCCAAAATAAATATTGGCTGTAGGGTTAACTCTGTTTAACACTTAATCATACATTTTCTAACAGATGCTTTAGTCAGAGATATTTCGCCTAGTTAGTTTGGCTTTAAGGGCCATAGGCATGACTGGGTTAGAACAATTAGGTATCGCCATTTTACGTCTATTTCATTAGGGCTGGCATTCCTTGTTAGTGCCACTCTCTTCCCAAGGGTTAAGGGGTTAAAGTCATTCGAATTTCCCACCTCCCTTTACCCCTGGTCCCCAATCTCTAATCACTAAACAAGCCATGTCTTTAAAACGGTGATCAGGATTAGTAATTGAACCCGACTTCCGTTTTGTTGATCCGAGGTTAATCCCTTAATCCTGCACCTAGAAGGTGACTTGGTTTATTTTACACCCGTCCAGCTTTCCAACCGAAATCACCAGACCCACCCCCGAGACTTGTTAAACACAATGTAAGCGACGCGAGTCCATTGTTCTAGGTAAAAGACCTTAAGAATACTTAACACTTGTGGAATGGCGATCGGCCTACGATGATTGTTATGTACTTAACTAAATAGATCTTTCCCACGCATTCACATCGAATGGTGCAGTTGTTCTGATTCTTTGACTGGCCCCTGTATTCAACTGGTAACATCTGACATTTCAGATTCCGTAGATATTAGCAAAATAGTAATTAGAGGCAGACTGTATAATTATTTAAGATCATGGTTAAATATGTCATGAATTCATGAATTAGTGCTTTGCTTTCCTTAATCTTGAAATCGTTACTAACTCGAAGGACAGAATCTGATATATATATATATATATATATATATATATATATATATATATATATATATATATATAATATATATATATATATATATATATATATATAAGAGGCTGCTAAATGACGATACAATGATTGAATGAATCAAAATGGAACATATCAAGATATTAACAAGCATTACGTATATTTTTTCACTTTTCACGGGACTTATATGTCAAAAATTATATTGAATAAATAACACTTACATGATAGGTTTATTTGATAAAAACAATGCATATGCAATACAGGGAATACTGAGCTTTATTTGCGATTTTACCTCCCGACATAGTGGTGTGACAATGTGATATTTTAGCAACACATGATTTTATTTGATTTTATTCGGTCTAGTAAGATGTGACTAGATGGAGACTAGATGGAGAGTCATTAACTGCTAGGCAATATGATTCTAACCAGACACAGGATATATACACAAAAAGTTAGAAACTTATTTCCATAGTGGTCCTTAATGCACATAAAAACAATTATTCTTTCTCCTGTATTTATTATCTTGAATCATATATAAGCATAGGGTATCGAAATCAAACATGACATTCAACATCACTGTGGGAAAACTGTTCCTGACAGAATTGTAAAGCGAATTGCAATTAGCTCATAAGTGGTCTGTAGTCGTGGGCGAAGGGTAGACCGAGAATGTGACACCATCTTTTTGATAATTAAGTAGGGACTTGTAGCATGGAAAATAGTTCTTGTCATTTACATTCCCTCTAGACTTCATAGTGCATAACAACGGAAACGTTATACCAATACGACCTGTATTAATGCACTTAAAGATTAATTCGAGGTTTAAACGGTATGTGACTCGGCGTAGTTTGATTCTAAGGTCTTTAAGGCTTTAAATATCCCCACTGTCTAACTTTTTATGTCCGGTCACTCGTTCAACATTGTCAGAGGGGTCTGCCAATATCATGATAAATATGTGACTACCGTTAGTTATCATGCATCTAGTATATATTGTCAAGTCCTAATGTAATATCAAGTTTGTATCTTATCGGCCATGGCTGGCCAGAATATGTATCTGTATGTTTGAACGTAGTACGTGTATATCTAATCTAGATTGAATTAATTACATCATTCAAACTAACTGCCCTCTCTCTTCCCCTTATTTGTGTTTGAATGTAAAACTTGTATATTTGATATAGATTGAACGGGACACGTTATCTAAACCAACTGACCTCTCTCTCTCTCTCTATCTTTCCACGATTCTCGGCTATCCGCAATGCTAGTTTATATTTACAAGCCCTTATGTTATATCAAATTTATAAACCATGGCTGGCCAGAATATTTGATATGTGTTTGAATGTGAAAACATGTATATTTGATCTAGATCTGATTGAACGATAAACGTTATTCAAACTAACTGTCCTTTCTCTCTCTCTCTCCTCAGCTATCAGGATTCTCGACTGTCCGCACTGCTAGCCAGGCACCTGTCGGAGAAATCACAGCGCTCGGGACGAGGAAATTATGCAAGTGGAGTGCCGGCCTGTTTCCGCGCGGGGAACGGTGCACCATGCGGCCAGAATATCAACAGGCCCGCAGTAAACCAGCTTGGAACGTAGGGCAGAGCCGCTGCGGCCCAGTATACACCATAGCGGGCAAAAACAAGACCGAATCAGCGGGATTCCTAACCCCGCTACCGACTGACAGCTCACCAATTAGGCAAGGCCACCGCTGCGCATGCGCGCATCTCATTACCGCTGCCAATTTGCCTAGATGAGCCGTGCGCCTGTCAATCATCATCGCGGCAGCCAATCAGCGACGCGGATCGTCAGCGGCTCTCCTGCTCGTTCACGCTGAGGAACTAACAAGCGCGGTGTTTGGGTCCAGGGAGGCAACACTTTTTCCACGTCGTGCTGTTTTCCAACTTTTATTCGCGACTGCGCTGCCCGGCCTACTGGTGCGATCATGACAGAGGCGTTATCCCACCATATTATGGATCATACTTTTGCTAAGAGCAATCCGGCTCTGCGATTAGTTGACGTGGGGGCTCACTCGCATTCACATCACCACCCAGCCGCGGTCAACAGCGTTCACACATTCGGATTTGCTCCGCCACCCGCTCACAAGCACCATAGTCTTGAGCAGACAACAGTCGACATGATCAATCCCTTCATGGAATCAGCGCACCTACCACCGGGGGCACTCAAACTTAGCCCCCCTCACCCCATGAGCGACGCAGGGGCTTCGCACACTCAGGGCAACCACCAGTTCGGGGCTCAGACCAACGGATACGGGATGCCACACTCGCACGTCGGGGGCTACTCCGCAGCTAGGGATTTTCTACTCCGTCGAGATCATATGGGACTGACGGGGCACGAAGCCCCCACCAGCCACGGGATGTACGTCCCCAGCACGGCGAGCCACCTTCACGCAGCCCACCACCCCGACCCCGTCTCCAGCCACGTAATATTCCCAGGTTTACACGAAGCCGCGGCCCACCACAACCAGGCGCACGTAAACGGTCAGATGAGGCTTTCTATCCCTGGGGCAGATATGTACCCCCGGGCCGACCAGTTCAACCAAATGACCAGCCCCAGGAACGACCATTTCCACTCCTCAATGAACCCCATGAACTACTCCAATCCCATGAATCCCATGGCCATGAACCACATGAACATGGGACCCCACGGGCCGGGTGCCTTCTTTCGCTACATGAGACACCCGATTAAACAGGAACATACGTGTATGTGGATCGACCAGGACGCCCCGGAACCGAGAAAAACCTGTGGCAAAATCTTCACCACAATGCATGAAATAGTGACTCATATTACCGTCGAACACGTCGGGGGCCCCGAACAGACAAACCACGCTTGTTTTTGGCAAGAATGTCCCCGCGACGGTCGACCCTTCAAGGCTAAATACAAACTGGTCAATCACATTCGAGTTCATACGGGAGAAAAACCCTTCCCCTGCCCCTTCCCCGGCTGTGGGAAGGTATTCGCCAGAAGTGAGAACCTCAAGATTCACAAGAGAACGCATACAGGTTAGTACCACTACCCCTACTACTTCCCCCTTTCTCCTCAGCTGTTTATTTATTCGTCGGGCAGAAAGTTAAATAAATACTTCTGCATTTATTATTGTGGCTTATCCGATCTGTCAGTCAACTCCGAGATTGTCACCATCGTACAGAGTGAAATGTACACAGGAGGGGAATGTACACTCCATGTCAGTTTCACCTGTGTCAATGTTATGATAATTACATCCAAGTAGAATCAAAATAGGAAATTGACTCTAAATCATACTAATCCTTCCTGCTGAAATCATGAACAAGTAACACTTGCTCAGTTCATAGCATAAGGGACTAAGTACAGAATCTGCACTAAACATATTCTAAGTTAAGAAATATAGTTTTACATGCACTTAAGTGTGTGCATACGAAATGTGCATATTCTATTTCATTGAGGTTGATGATAACATCTAAGTATGATCAAAATAGGGAAATTGACTCAAAAGCATACCAGTCCTTTCTGTTGAAATCATGTGCAAGTTACACTTGCTCAGTTTATAGCACATGGAACTAAGTACAGAATATGTACTAAACGTAACCTAAGTTGGAATTATAGTTGTCATGTAATTAAGTGTATATAAGAAATGTACAAAAGCTTTATTCTTATGAGGTTGATTACTAGGAAGTGAATATTTGTGGTTCGCACATTTCTTAAGTTGAGTGTAGAACAAGAACTCATATCTATTTCATATTATTAGAAATGAACTTCATTTGTTTTGGTGGCACTTGTGTACATTTCTCGGGTTGATATGCAGAGTATTCATCATGTACATTTCAATGGTGGAATTGATTCGCCTTCTATTACTCAGAGGGTGGTTAAACCATCATGTCGCGAGGTGACCCTCTTTAGAAATCCACTTGCCATAATACTGCTAACCCGATTATCAACCAGCTGCAAATCACATTCCCTGGAATGAAATCTACAAAAACGCATGTAGATTTCACTACGGACGCACGTGTTTCATCACTATTCCGAGTGTGTAGTATTTAACTTTGAGTGGTGGTATTTTCAACTTGGTCAATGTGGTGGTGGTTGGGTGTTAGGCAAAGTGATGGTTGGTAGCACCCTACTGTTAGGCATGGGGTCGCGAGGCGAGGGGGTACCGGGCCCCCGCCGGCAGAGTAAACACTCGGACAGGGACCGACTCTCGTGTCAGACTCATCAATAAACCTCACTACTATAACTATTACTATTACTAAAACCTGCAAATAGCAGTTGCTACAACTCCAAGCAAATAAACCACATTGCAAAGGATAACATAGTTGAATTATCTCAACAATATTTGTTGATATTTTCAAACTTGACAAAAACTTATGGACTGGACTGAGTGGACTCCCAGTGGGCCTTCATAACTAAGTACTTTTAGTTGCTAATACTTCCACCAAAAACTTGAAATTATATGTTCATGTCAGCAATGAGTATTACATGCTATTCATTGTATGATTGTAGTTAAATACATTTTTCATAATTTCTGAAACTGACAATAAACGATAGGCTACGGGAAATATGAAATATTACATTACTAGCTGATCACATGGAATAAGGGAAATACATGAATTATGAAAGATTTAATTAAAATAGATTCGATAAATCAACAGGAATTATTACAAAGTTTATTCATCCAAAATGCTTTTTAAAGAATCAACTAAAATCCTTACACTCAGAGAGTGTACTGTACTATAAGTTCTACTAAAAGTGGTCTATAAAGATATAACTGGGTCTTAAAGTTCGAGTCAGGTTTAGTAAAATCAGGGAGAATCTATTAATATGTTCTTTTTGGCAGCATGCGTATTTTAATTACACGACAAAAAACTTAGCAGGTCCTCTTGGTGTTGATTTAATCCTGTCGGTGCCAAGTTATCTCGCCAATAAAATTACTAAGGTTACTTTTAATGGCTGCACTTGAAACATTTGCCGGCAAGTCGGGTTTTCTCTGCGTAGTGGCTCTTAAAATGGGGGTTAATGCAGGAACACAGATGGTTTCAGGAAAAAAAGATAGCAGCAAGATAGCATTGACTTCCTGAACATTAAACCTTCGCGTTAGATCGACATCCTGCCAAAAATTGTGTGTGTGTATCTCTTGACAATTTGCAACCCCCATTTCCCCGAAAAATCCAAGATGGTGATTAAACTTAACCGGCGTTGATAATCCATACATCCACCGGAAGTTTGGGGAGAGTGGTTCAAGTCACTTGCATTTCTCTCTGGACTAGTGTGAGATTGCTCTAGGGGGTTGTAGAGAGAGAGAGAGAGGGGAACATTATTTACTTGGTGAACTATCATACCACATCTTATAGCTCGTATCTAAAGCTTATTAATTAAGCACTTGCTGTAATTAGTGGTCGACTACAGGGACTTGCTGCTAGCGAGATGCGTGTGTTGCTTGTTTCAAGTACGTTCGCGCCTTTCTTGTTAATTTAGCCATCACATTTCTTGGATGACTGCTAATTCAAACCCACATCTGGATTTGATAGACTTCTATCCGGTACGAGTAGGCGAACATCGCCCCTCAGTTCTTCTCTCTGTCTAGCTCGACTCTTACAAATAAACCCCCTTTCTCTTCCCAATCCGACCTGCCAGAAAAATTTGCCTGACAGGCTTTTCATTTCACTTCATTCATAGTGCAATCGCCGAGTCAGTATCGATAATTACATTAGATTATTGTGTATGGACCGCATCTAGTTATTAGTAACAATAAGTGGTAGCGAGCTCGCTCCCACAAGTGCGCAACTGAAGGTTACAGACGCCGTGGCTTCGCTCAAGTACAGTTCCAAGTACATACGGAAGAGACACGTTGGCCTCAACTATTTCTGTATTATGTATGTTTCGCACATTTTCAGTCCTGAAATGTACACATGTGGAATTGAAATCTACACCTGAGCCACATTTTCACGCGTGGTCCCCACATGTCCGAACAAGCAACATCTTGTGCTGGGGGAGTATACAACAACCCAATTTCGTATCCATACCAAGGAAGTCTCTATATTATCTTAGTGAATATCCAGACACTTCACGTATTAAATACGAGGCGAAGTGATACGAGTCGCCGAAATTTGATTGATTCTTGAATGGGGAGATATGGTGACCTCGCGTTTTCCTCAGTAAATCTGCGGGTAATTCCACTATCGTTCGTATACTGGTAGCGCTCGTATTTTCCTTATTTTTTCTGCTAGTTTACTTAGACGCCAGGAACGTTTGCCTTAGACGAGCACGTATTTTCATTTTACGGTTTTTATCTCGGATGTCGCTGTATATAAAGAATAAGTTGTTTGTGAAAACCTTATCAAAACCCTTGACATTAACGCATAGGAATATTACTGATTAAACTCCATCATATGTATGGGTTGTATTTGTATAAAATTAACACACTTTTCTTTGGTGGTAATAGGTCAAACTACTCCAGATTTTGGCGGATAAGCTCTGGCGGAGTCTATCTATTTTCCGGTGTAAGTTTTCCGGGAACCCATTTCGTTCCATCTGGAAGTCGACTTGGTTTTGCTCTTTCCCTCCCCTCTCAAACACTCACAATCTCCACCTAATTAAATTTCTTGATAAGCCTGTTAAATGTAATTAATAAAGCTGAGTGGATGCGAGCATGGCAATCTCTTTAGCCGTCTGGAAGTGATGATCTGTGACATTCGGAGGAAATTACACTTGTTTGCCGTCGACGAAAATTCGTCTGCTCCTAACTGTACTGTGTACGATATTTGCGAAGACTGACAGAATTTCTGTAAAAAATATAGAATATTATACAAGCGAAATCTCCCATAGCTTTCAAAAAATGTTTCCTATCATTAAAGGGATTATCCTATAATTCCCTTAATTCCATAAACTTGTTTTGTCGCCAAATAAAACAGTTCGTCTGGTACCACTTTCGCCTTCTCCACTAGATGCTCTTTCAGATAGAATTTTCGAGGAGATGTTTATGTATCTTTATTGATTGCCAAATTAATTTCAAAAATATTTAAAGGATATTTTAGAATTCTCTTTGCGAATATGAAACATTCGTCTGCTTTCACTATTTCATGGGGGTATTTTCATAAAGTCGCCAGATACTTCGCAGATTCGGTAGGAATTTCTTAGCGAGATCGAGCAGACAATTTCCCCTTGAAATATTTTCCCTGGGGTGACTGACTAAGCAAGGTTTTAGCGGGTCTACTTCGATCGTCTGCTCTCTCTGCTCGATGCGATAAAGATGGTGGTAGCGGGAGAAAGTTCAGAGCGGAAGAACAATATTTAGTTTGTAGCAGATGCCTTGATGGTAGAAGCGGGATTTGATAACAACACTACCCTCTCTCTAATAGGGGAAAGGACTGTGATCGAATTCTAGGGAGACATTCTGAAGGAACTATAAAGTATGGGTAGCATGACTTCCCTCAGCCGCATGCGTAACCCTAGAGTTGGGTAACCCGCACAGAAATGCTGGTAATTTGTAATGGGGTCTTAGACAAGGGGTGTTATTTGCACGCGGAAATGTCTTGTTAGCAAGTCGGGGAGCGTATGGTTGGCACCCAACCCTACCCATCATGCTGCACCCAAATCAGCGGTAGGGGTAGTACTCCGAACCTGCACCCCTTATTTAGGCACACAGATACCCCGTTACTTGTGACTCCGTCGCGAGCAGGGCGCAACAAAGAAAGGGTTGTCAAATCCGCAACTGTGAAGATTGCGATCGGAGAAATTTACTCGACGGACAATTCCGCAATTTTAGGCTTGGGTTCTCTCACTACGAGATTTGTTCAGATAAGGGGTAGCGGTAGTAGTAGGGCTTTTCCACTGGGGCGTCAAAATACAACATGGCCTCAACTTATCCCTATGTACATGTAAGTGTCGCTGCTGACTCTCGCTCTTATGTACAGCAAGCGAGTCGTACACCAAGAGCATGGTTGGCTTACTGCAGCCAAAGGAGGATGCGCGGAGATTCACTCCTAAGGTATGTAGGCCTTTGTGCGCAGCCAAAACGACTCCTTCGCTCCGTAAGGCGATTAATGAGCTACCGCAGTGAATTAAAATAACTCGCCTTTGTCCCGCCTTAAAGCCCAGTTCATTCGGAACAAATCTCTGACTGGTCTCGAGCGCATTAGTTTCTTTTCACCAGCCCCGAACAAATTTCCCTTTGTAAACACTTCTCCTGCGAGGTTTGTTATGCTAAGGCGAGGAGGGGTTGACCCATATTCTCCTAGACCGGTATAGTCAACTAGTTGACAACAAATTGAATAAATACTAGCTTTATCAACATCATCCCTACTTATAAGGTATTATATCTACAAGTCAGTAGAGAGATGAGTGGTGTTTTTTCAATGTATTCCATTTATTTCAACGGGGTGTTTTTGTAGACACGGGTTGGGGTGTTTGGGAACAGGGTTTTTCGGGGTTGTTGCTGCGAGTGGGTTTGGGGTGTCCCCTGCAGGCAGGCTGTGATGGGGTGCTTGGTTTGGGTAGCGAGGTAGGGTATCTAGGATGCGCCTTCCTCGCTCGGTGTACGCCATTAAAAGCAGCAGCAGCAGCTAGTGTCGGGCCAGACAATGCGACGCCAGGTTTTAGGTCGACGCGGAGACAGGCTGGCTATGGCTGCCCAGACTGCGTGTCTACGCGGCGACGAGAGCCACCTGAATCCCATCCCACGACCCCCAATTAACAGGTAGTAGCACTGGGCTAGTTGATAGTGCCCCCAGAACCAGAACCCCTCTTAAAGCTCCCTCAATACTTAGACCCCGTATACTCATACTCCTAAAGAAAGTTAGTGGAGTGATCCTATCCAATCTCACATGGAAATATGCAAGTCGTGGACCGTCCCGGGACCGTCAGCTGTAAGCTGAAAGTACGCCATTTTGGTTTTCTAACATCTTGTGGTCCGTAGCGGGGTAGCTATGGCGGTAGTAGTGTTGCAAGTATAGACTAAGAGTCATGTAGATTGGCAGTTGGGAGGTTAGTATTGTATTATATGTATATTGGCTGTACTAGAATGTGCAAAATCACAGCAAATGCAATATATTTTAACGAGAGGACTGAATGCAATATAAAGTGGACAATTAACAAAGTAACATAACATCATGTTATGTTAGTATTACCAGCTGATAGTGGAGACCCATGCCAGAGGCTTCATCATCTGCCCACACCTCATTAAGGCACAATTATCACTCGCCAAGCACTTGTTACTACGTTCATTAGCTAATTCTGCACTTAACACCATGGACGTGTCGAAATTTCACACCCATCTGTACGGTCAACGAGATGAAGTTTTAATTGTTTCATCCAGCAACTAGTGGCTCGTCCGCAGTTGTGATGATGTACTTAAAGAATTCAGTAAAGGATATAAACACACATGGATATTAGCGAGATATATTTCGTGTCTTTAAGGGAATATGTGAAATACTACAGTTAACTAAATAACTTTTAAGTCGATAATGGAATGTTGGCAAAACTTAGGTTATGGCATATTTAAAATGTAAGCGAGTGCATTTGTATTGGAGTCAATGGGAAATAGCATTGGCTTGTTTTATTTCCTAGGAATGTTTACAGTCAATAAGACAGTGCATGATCTGCTTGCAAGCTGTTCAGTTTATTTCCACCTTCGTAAAGTTAATGCCCCCCAATCAACTTCCTATCGAGCTGGCGAAAATGCCCTTTTCAAGGGGCATCTAAACCGAACGTACCCCATTTAAGCATCCCCCATTTCCTCTTCTTGGAAGGATATAGCTTTTTAATTGCCCCATTTGCCCCTACCATCCCCCTTCAGTAAATGTAAATTTCTCTGCTCGATTCAGACAAGCTGTCTTTGTGTGGATATTAGCAGTGCTTCCCCTTTGTACTTTCCCGAAGTTGCTCCAAGTGCCCGCAGCCATCATTTGGCCAGATTTCTGCTGCCTCAATCATTGAGTGAGTGGAGGAGCAGATGATGGGAGAGAGGAATCCCCCATCGATGTTCGGGTCAGGAGCAGACTGCTGGGAAACAATGCATCTAGCTAGACTGCCACTGCGCCATCTTGGAAAAAAAAGATCAGGAAAGAAATGGATATTTAAAAACGATTTTTTTGTCCTTTATTCTATTAAAACTTTGAAATAATAAGATCAGAAAAGAAATAGATTAAGAAGAAGAATTTGATAAACCTTTAGTTTTGTTTTTGAAATCTTGAAGACGACCAGGAAAGAAATAGTTATTCATAAGAAAAATTTATTTAAACTTCATTCCCCTTTAAAATGTCATAGGCTTCAACGCCACCTTTAAATGATTGTAAACTATACGAAACAGTTAATACATTTCACAGTAAAATACTGGGTAGGAGCTCGTAGAAAGCACGAACTAGCATGTGAGGTAGTTGGAATCTTTTTCGTATATCTCTCTACCCTTACAAGGTGTAACTTTCTCACCAAAGATGCACCTGCCGTCTCTAAGCAACAGCTGCGGATGACGGATTTAGTGCTACTTTCCCACCTTAGTGATACTCAATAAATTCTAACTGAATAATTCAATACTTTGAAATCATTTCTTTCGTTTGTACCTGTATATGTTATAGTATTGGTATGCATGTATGTATTCAGTTAGATATTAATTCACATCTGCTGGTTGCTGCCTGCTCTTTCAAATCTCTCCCATACAGTGAATCCTGTCATATCTAATTTAAATGGTTTATGGGGTTGCAAATACCTTAGGATGAATGTTTATCTTAGATTGAATTTTCCTATAACATTTTTCATACTTTTTTGAACGATACCTTCCTCTGATATTATCATCATTATCAATATTTTTTATTATCATGAATATTGGTATTGGTAATTATTATTTTATTTATTTATTCCTCTACATATTAAATTTTGTTAATAGCATAATCGGCTTTAGGGGAATTAAGGTTTTTCTAACTCACTTGGAAAAGAAATTACTTCAGTAATCATTATAAGCATTTATTATTCAACATTCATCTTCATTAAAGTTGGAAAGTTTTCACATTTTCAAATATCTTTTGCTATTTTTTTAATTTAACAGGCCAATCAATTAGTTCAGATTTACTTCATAATTTCAATTATGGTTGTTAGGTAAAGGTTATAAATGTTGCAAAATGTATTTGTGTTTTCAACCCACATTTTCCTCATACGCAGAACATATATTATATGCAGTTGTGTGCGTTTAAACATGAATCCTAAATACATAGTGAAATCCTTAGCGGATTTAATCCCCTCTAGACTCGTAATGAGATAGGTAAATTGTTTAACCACATTTTATGATAAAGCAGCTTTATTGAATAACCAACTCTGAGGAAAACGCGTGTGTGTGATATGGCGATTAATTGCCAAATTGGCCCATGCGGATGTTCTAATTAAATCTACTGTCTCGCAGCCCGAGTCCTAGAGCTCCCTCGGCGGTATTGTACGGCGCGAGAGATCGCCTCTGGATATCCGCGAGAGTTCATTCCATCAACGAGATTTGGGTGGCAAGGAATCAAATTCTTTTTATTGAAAATTAATCCCAAGTGCCTGGTGTTCGTTTTTTGGCAAGTATGCGAGTAATTTAGGATAGGATATTTCATGTTATTGTGAATCAATTAAACGCCACTTAAGGTGATACAAAAACAATTTATTTTTGTATTAAAATAACATGAAATGTTTATGAAATAAGAAGATACAGTAGGATTCCTTTATTGACACGACTATGTACATATATATCTAAACAGCAAGTATCGTATATTTTTCAAAGATTATCTGGTATGGATAGTAGATACTAAAAAACTACCAACAAGGTGATGTAAATGGAACATATTTATAGATCACGACAAACAATTCTGAAACCGCATGGCCTGTTTAATATCCGAACAAAATATTGAAATATTGATATATAAGTCAACCTGTCCATCAAATGCGGTGGTGAAATATTGGTATCAATGCCAGCCTGTCTGTCAAGTCTGAAATGAAATGTATTGGATTCCAGCGAGCAGCCCGTGATGCTGAAATCGACGCGATTCTGTCCATACCATGTGACGTGCCTACTGATTGAAACAGTATATACCATAAGTCACTAGTACATATAGCACAAATGTTCCCACCATGGTTGTGGCGTTTAATTCACGATCCATACATATGTTTGCATTTCTGCATCCACACTGTTCATTTCCCGGCTTGAAATACACCAATATAATAGCAATTTATCTGATCATGAGCTGCTGCTTTGTGGGTTTAAATTATTATTTCCTCAAACTCACACTCAATGGCAAAAAGGCCTGCAGTATGTTTTAATGTAGGCATCTCTATAGAAGTACACGATATGGAAAGCACTTGAGCTGCGACATGTGTGCCAAATGACCCTGCTACTACCACAGGCTTCTGGTCGATGACTGAGCTGTGTGTATAAACCAGGAGAAGGTGTTGATATGTAAAGCAATTGTTGCGTCACTGATATATTCCATAAACTGTAAAATCAATACCGTGGATCAATATGGGTTTATTGGGTTATTAACTGCATTGTCCTTTTCGTTTCTAAATTTCAGTGTATTTTAGATTCCAAATACCTTTTTCACATCTTGCAATATTTGGTTTAATAATTTAAAACCATATTTGTATCATATATATATATATATATATATATATATATATATATATATATATATATATATATATATATAAATATATATTTATATATATAAATATATATTTATATATATATATATATTAATATATATACATATATATTCATATATATATATATATATATATATATATATACATATCTCTCTCTCTCTCTCTCTCTCTCTCTCTCTCTATATATATATATATATATATATATATATATATATATATATATATATATATATATATATATATAATATATATATATATATATCGAATGAGTAAACCTTACGGTATAGTGCTATAACAGATGTGGACAGCGCCCAGCTTTCAGGAAGCGAGTTATAAACCACATCCGCCGGGGTTAATTCTATGATAATTAGAGGGAATTCTTGGGGATACACAAGTGTCAAGTTAGGGCCACTAATATTCTGTAATGGTCATCCCACGGTAACTCAAGACACTGCCAAAGCTGGCTCCAATTATACCAGCCTCACACTTGTCACAAGTTCTGGGTACACATGCTTCAGCCGCAACTACCAGTTAGCTACTACTACCCTGCCAAAAGTGGTTCGTAATTCATGCAATTAGGCGAATGCCAACTTTCCATATGTTTTGAGCAAAAGTGTCCATGAGTCCATCTATTGTATATTTACATATATATATATATATATATATATATATATATATATATATATATATATATATATATATATATATATATATATATATATATATATATGGGTAGGTAAGTACATATAGGTAGATAGATAGATTGAAATATACCTGCATATATAACCAAATACTAATAAATTCGTGGTATATTTCTTATTATGTTACCTTGGTTTTGGTGACATGGATGTTTATGTTCTTAATCGAGACATTTTCGAAAAACGCCTTCAGTGGAAATTATTTTTCAATAATGCATCTAAATCGCGTTGCATTACCTACCGCCCACCGCCTTACATATCACGTGACAACGGGAGTAAATCACGAATTTTAATCACAATCAAGTGACGTAACAAATGGAAATCAGATACGTTGATTGGTGATTTCCAAGATTTATTCATCTATTAATGGATTAATTAGTTTATAGGCCTCGAGTATCGAGTTGTGGGAAGTGGCGTTGAGGGAATTTATACTTGACATTCCTCTACTGGTTTAAGATGTGAATGGTATGTAACTATTTCGCTAGAGATGGTATTGGGAGAAGTTTTGAAATTTTGTTTTTACTTGGGGGAAAGTAACCAAGTATTTAGGTACGATATTATTCACTTCATATTCATATAAAGAAAATGGCTTGTATGAAACCACTTGTAGTGCAATGCATTATTTTATCCATTAAACAGAAACACTATTTTAATCCATAATTCCATGGTTTAGCGGCTGTATGTAAAGTATGTAACTTGTACGGTTTTAGTATCATCATATATACAGCATAGGAAGTTAGCCAGGTTAGTCTACAATTCATCATATCTCTTCATTTATCTGAACTTTACTTATTTTCTTCAAGAAATCTCGTTTAAAACTTCCAACATATCTCGTTTGAAGACTTTATACTAAGCAGGAAGTATTGCCAGCATAATGGCGTAAGAAACGGTTGAACATGGCATAATTCCCTCATTAAACCCCTTGCTTAATTGCATCATTCGACATCAAATATCGATAGGGTTCGCGAAAAGTTACAACACTGAATGTGCCGGCAAAATATGCAAAATGCCTTGTTCATTTCAAGCATGGCACCTGCCTATGCCTATACGAGATCGGGTGCCACACGATTCCATACTCAGTCTGAACTTTCCCTTTGCCAGTTTTTCCTACACTGTTCGTAACCACGCGAGGCACCTGTCCAATTAATCATAGCCCAGACAGGCCTAATAAATGTACTTGTCGCTTCTCGGAAGTTGCCTATTACGTTACTTCATAAGCATTTCTGTCAGCTTTCAATCTGGGCAAAACTTGAGCGTTGAGAAATGTCTCGCCCGTGTCGATTTCATCATCACATGCCAGTCCTGAAATGTACGAGCCCGAAATCGACTCAATCATAACTCCATGTTGCTCTGTCTCGCTAGTGATAAATCGGCAGTGTTTTATAGTCATTATCTGCTAATTGATGTGTTGTATCCTCTGGCCCTGTGTGGCTAGAGTGTCTGTGGAGTCGCCAGAAGACCGAGACCCTCGATTCCTGGCTCGTATAACTGATCGTCGTGTCGACAGACGCTGATAAACTCCGTACTCGTCTTACAGAGTTAGGGATAAGCTGCAGATGTCGAGCAGTGAACATTAAATGGCTTATCTCCGCTCACGTCATGCTTATTAGCTGTACGGTGAAGTATGGGGGAATCCCATCCGCGTGTCAACTAAGTCAGGTTAGAGTTTAGAGCATTAGAACAGGGATCATCACTTTCTAGAATAACTTATTTTTGATGTTTAGGTATTGGCATCTGGATGTGTAAAGAAGGGATTTTAATTTTACTCTTTTTTGCTAGAATCTGTTTATTACTGTCCTATATGATATTTAATTCACTATTCAGGTAATAATACCAATAATAAACAAAATTATAACGATAGTAATAAAGAATGGCAATAATTGTAATAGCCTTTATTGACAGTAGAAATAATCAGGATCATTTTGAATAATAATATTAATAATGATATTAATAATAGCAACAGTTCTACCATCACTACAACTTACCCTTTTTCTAGATATGGAGACGATACTGAAAGTATTGATATTCCTCAAAAGCGTAATGGTATTTACCATCATTTCGCGCTACTAAATGATATTTATACACAGTGTTTTTGACATACCTTCAGTAGTACCTCACGATATTTTCCCATCTCTTGTGTCCCCTATGGACGGATAGTCACAGGTGAAAAAAAGAAGAAAATGTTGTGACTAAACGCCTGGATAGTCAACAACAGGTCTGGGAAAAATCGCATACTGGCAATGACAACTGCTCATAGGTCCGTATGATCATGGTTGGAGTACAACAGGCGTTCGATTCTCTAGAATCATCATAACAGACGTGTAGTGATAACTGAATTTTGGCCTTATGTTTCGCATGAAAAGTATCGTCTGCTGCTTCAAAACTTATGGAAATTATTCTGGATTGAATCATAGATAAGAAATGTATTTGAAGGAAAGTTGTTGGTTGCGTTCTGAAGACCGTGTTCCCGTGATTTTCTTCTCAAAAGTCGTCTGCTACTACAATATTTGTGGAAATAATTTGGCATTTTAGCATAGATTAGAAAACTATTTGGAGGTTAGTTGTTTGTTGCGCTATGCTGAGAATTTTTCCTTAAAATATTTCCAATAAAGAGTACATGTTGATAAGGCACTTTCAAAATGGTCATACCTATCCCGGGTTAGTGATGTGCATGTGTTGACTAGCTCCTCAGTAAAATAGAGTCGCCGTGTTCAGCAAAGCTATGCCCTCAGTACTCGATGAACTACTGATTTTTCGGCTCTTATTGTAAAGGAACAGAGAAACCGCCACAATTGGTTTTGTTGGCTCTGTTTAACCGACTGATTTTTAGCAACTGTAGTTGATCGTGTTCAATGGAACCCGAACCCCTGATGTAGGGTTTGGGTTCGTACAATGCCTAATGTAAACACCCTTCGTGGGTTTCGTGAGAGCGTACTACGCGCGTTTCATGCATCGGGAAAATGCTTTCTAGAACATACTCGTAAAGGTGAAAATCGACCTTATTGTAGTAGGGGTAATATCTGTTATGAGAGGCTAGTCAAAATTGATTTAAAGAGGTGTGTACTGGTTTAATTCACAAGCTAGAGGTACAAACACAACAACAAGCAACAGCAACAACAACTATCAGTACCCTAAGGAGTTGAAACCAAGTACTTACGAAACAATTTCTTTTTGTTAAATTAAAAATACAAATGAACCTGAGCGCTTTATTAAAGGTGATGCTAGGTGCTGATTAGTGATTATGACATCGCTCGTGTAAGGTGTGTGTCTGTAATTAAAGCCCCTTCTGCCTCTCTTCCCGTGCCAGTCTCCGTAAGGATGTTTTAAGGATTCTCGTTTTGTAATGGAGGAAGGTTATATCATTATGTCCTTGGAGGAAAGACGGACGTCATAACTGTGACGTATTTGGTCAATGGCTTCGTGCATCCTAGAAAAAAATAGCAATAAGTTCATCAAATTAGATAGTGTTTCTAACAGTGTTTGCCGCACTCGGAAATGTACATCTAACCCATTAGGAAATGCATCAAGGGTGCCTGCTTAGTGCAGTCACTTTTATAACTAATTACAATAGTAATTAACGAATGTTTCTAAATATTTAAGGAAAATCTTGTTATCAACATATAGGAAAAATCTTTACTGAAAGTTCCTGTTGGTTTGAACGACTCACATGAAAATAGTTTTCAGATTCTAATAAACTAATTCATCAGGTCGTGCTTGCATTTAAGATACATTTATTAATCTCATCATCATCTGATTATTCTAAAAGACATTGCGCTACGTTGTATCGTAGAACTAGGTGCAGTACTGGAAGTTAGGTAGAATTCGGTGACATCGATTTTCTACGTATTAGGAATATTCACGGGATCATGATGTAGTTTGAGGGGATTAACATTCTGTTTAGTAGTAGATTGTGGTGGGTTTTTCTGAGAGTAGTAACATAAATACTAAAATAGACAGGTCTCATGATGTATTCAGCAATAGTAAGAAATTGGACGGTATAGGTCGACCTACATTTCACTAACAACCGTGTGTTCTGGAAATAGAGCAAGTGAACTTGCAGATCTCTCTCTCCCTCACTCACTCGCCGAACTCTTAAATATTCCTACTCCTTCTCATTCTAACCTCCTTTATACCCTCCCTCCTTTCTTTATCATCCACGAGCCTCCTGCTAAGTTCTCTTTGTAAGCCAATAACACATCTATGCCTGAAAATCTCCTGGACAAGGGGCGTCTGGATCTAAGCTTTTGAGAATAACTTGGGACTTCAGCAACATTTCACACAACTTTCGATGGGGCGTTGATGACCTGATTCTTATCAACATTTCTCTGAAATATTTTTCGAATAATACTCCCGTGACTAAGCCATTAAAAGGGTACACATTCAGAATCAAAACTCAACGATTCTGATACGTGTGTATGTATGTTTATTGACTGTAATTACGAACAATTCTCCGCACCCCCTATAGTTTTCTCACACGTTTGGAGAACTGGTAAGTTAGGGAGAGGATGGAAGCCGTTATATGTACAATATTATACGCTCTTGGAGTCCTAATTACGCCACAGTAAGCCATGTTCCTGCGGAACACAGGGCTACGAGATGAAACGAAACTCGGAATTGAAAGAGTCGTTATTAAATATTTCATCTGAAGATTTCTACTGGGGACAGGTAGTCTGGCATGCGCACGCACCCCCCTGCTGTGCGCTCGCTGCGGGGGGCACTCGCCGACCCGGGTTAAGGATAATATGATATATCGCTCTCTTGTAGTACTTGAATGTCTGTAGTCAGGGGTTTATGGGCGGTGATATATTGGATATTGTTGTTGTTGTATTTCACACAGTATATATTTGTATAAAGCTAATGACATGACAATTATTATTCAGTTCGGAACACTATTAAACACTTTTCTCGCATGTTGGCAGTATATTTAGTGAAATTCACTCGCATCTGTTGATAATACATTCGCATTCCAACACCTGGTATGCTTGTTCATTTCACCAAGATCTCTGAACAAGTATTTTGATAAATATATTCGCAAAATGAACATCTCAAGCAGTTAAGTACAACGGCGAAATTAGTATTTGAGACTCCATATCACTATCAAGTATCAACATCATCCAGCACTCGCTCCTACACGTATTCACTATGTAGACGTACCCATGGCCATACAGTGGCAATGCATACACACAGTTTATGTGCGTGCCTTTTAGCAATACCCACGTTAAACGTTGTTGAACCTACTTAACTATTGTTTGAAGCCGTTCATGTTATTTTTCGCCCAGACAAAGATATTGTGTCACTGCAGTAGCTATTAAGCACCACTGGGACTATTATGATTATATGCTAGGGAAACTCGCGCATTGTATCTCGGGCTAATAGCCTAAGCCAACTACAGTGCTTTCAGAAGGAGAATATTGTGGTGGAAGGCTTTTATACAGTAAGTTAACATTAAGAGTCAGTCTTAGAAGGGGGGATCCCAACCCCCTCGCTTATCTGGGTTGAGGGTGGTCACGGGTAATGTATCATAGGGTGTTTTGTGTTCGCTAAGAATTTGTTCTAAGGTGCTAGAAATCGAGCAATTGAATATGACAAAACTAAAGTGATTGTGGAGGATTCTAAATAAGCTCCAATTCACCCTATTTCCATGGCCTCTAAGTTTATAGAATTATAAGTCAATCTAGTGAAACGAAAAGGATGAACAAGTAGGGTGAACCTCATAAGCGCAATAGCACATAGTTATATAATTATTTGAATTTTATTGTAATTTCATTGACTGTCTCTAAATGATACCGAGTCATGATAAAGCTAACAAACATGAATACAGTTGATTAAAAGATTAGAGATACCACACAATATGTGTAAGACCGGACAAACCAATTCCCTTTGTTTCGAAATTCAAATATTCCCCCTCCCCCTCGCATCCCGTTGCCCGAGGAGGTGGGTGAATTCTCCCGGGCTGTGCACTCGATCATTAGGTCGCGTAGTGAACAGCGGTGGCAGCGGTGCTTTCACTGTTGGCTGCCTACAATAGCCCGGGTCTGCGGGCCGCCGCCGCCGCCGCTCTGTGCTGACGGTCTACGAGGAGAAGGCGATTCAGCGAAACATTGATTGTAGGAAGTTAATGTCAAAAGTGGGTCAACATATTTTGTAAATATAGCACTTAGACGGTTCACGACGACGTCAAGAGGTATTCTTCAGATCCAGTATATGTTCGTAGACTTTTCTGGGAAAAGTTCAAATAAATGAATGCATATGAAGGATACAATGCTTTTGTCGCCCGCAGAGGAATTAGTTCATTAGGTAGTTGGTTTGTCCACCATAGAATAATATTCTAATATTCATATTCATATGTGTTTCAAGATGGTGGGACAACAGTTCTATATCTTACATACTGCATGTGGTTTGTCTGTTAGATACTATACAGTCCATGAATCGAATAATCTTCCTGTGAATACGTTCTGACTGAATATAGATACATATAACTTGCTTTCAATTGACCAATAATTTTCCGAAACGTTTTGTAAAATACCGTGTCGAAAATGCTAACCAGTGCTCAGTCAAGTTGGTGATCATCGATGTATGATCATTAAATCAAGCCATTATACCCAACTTACTATTATGGGTACGAGTACCCTGTTAACCCAACCGGGGTAATAGCACCTGGTTGTTTACCCTATATACCTGTTGGTAGGGTGCTGCTGACGTTCGTGGGTTGGGGTATGCATTCAGGGTGCCTGTGGTATGGATTAGTCGGGCAGCCAAGCCGGTAAACACTGTATCGACTACTTATGAGCGAGTGGTGTCTTTATCACGTCCACAGAAGCAATAGAAAAGCGTGCCTCAAGAGCAGCGAGGAGCGACCTGAACGAGTATCCTGAATAGGTGTCAATATTTACCCTGGTTGGTAGGGGGCAATTGGAACTAGGGGGGATATTGATACAGAGCTCATTGTTTATTTTAGGGTATTGTTACACCTATTTGCCCCGGAGAAAAGCCTCTTTAAATGCCTTGATACGCCGAGTAAATTTACATTAGCGCTTAACAGGAGAATTCAAATCGGTGACTTTGTTCACTTGGCTGTTGTATATTATAGTGATGTTTGTTTGTTTGAATGGATGTTTGATGATGATGATTTTCGCCGTGGGCTTGAACATACACGTGTATTATGCACATTCAAGATAGTATAATATAGCTATGAATTATACAGCGTATGTCAATTCCATAACGTGTCCATGACAATGGCGCAGATAGATAATCTCATAATCTGTTCACTTGACTACAGTTATCGCCCACTACGGATAAGGATAACTCTGTCATTTGCATGAATGCTTGTATATATGGCCATTTGACACGCATTAATCGCTGATTTTTGTTGTATCATATTACAGATATAGTATAAACTAACCATATATGTATATATATAAATGTATGTATGTATACCATGATATACTGTATGCCGTTGTACCACAATGCAATTACTTATGTTTTCCTCTTTCTTTCTATTTCTCTAGGTGAGAAGCCATTCAAATGCGAGTTTGAGGGATGCGATCGTCGGTTCGCCAACAGCTCTGACAGGAAAAAGCATTCTCACGTGCACACGAGTGACAAGCCGTACAACTGCCGCGTGAAGGGCTGCGACAAGAGCTACACTCACCCCAGCTCGCTACGGAAACACATGAAGGTGCACTGCAAGTCACCGCCCCCTACCGGCACGACCTTCGACGGCCCCTCGCCGGCCAGCAGCCCCGCCTCGTCGCCCGCCTCGTCCGCGCTCACCTCACCCTCACTACCCACGCATAGCAATAGCGAGAACAATAACAACAATAACAACAACAACACCTCGGGTAATACCAGTGCGTCATTAAGTATCACGTCGCATACGTCACCGAGCACCCTCCCGCACTCGCACCCTACCAATCTCAGCGAATGGTACGTGTGTCAGAGTGCGGCGGGGATGCCCACACCCCCTAGTAACGAACACTCGCCTATAAGTGGCCTGCACAGTCATCATCATATCCCGTCCCTACACCACCATCCGGCGGCCGTGGCCAACTACTGAGTGAAATCTACAGCAAAAACATACATACCAGGTGGATTGAAATGGACAATATCTCACCTGAGAGAGAGAGAGAGAGAGGAACTGAAATTGACACATACGTGCATTGAAACGAACTAGTCCTTTTATGAAATAAAAAAAATATGATAGACAATTATGAGCAAACTTGCCAGTCCCATGGATTAACTATAAGGGACCAGTACTTAAAGGTGTGAGAAACTGCTGAAGTCTCGCGAGAAATCACGAGATTTCTCAGCTCAGAAGGGAGAAGCGGATATGACTACTTTTGTTGTGTTGAAAGTAAAATGTGACTTTTTATTGGAAAACAAAACTGTTGTGTAAAGACCATTATTGGTATCCTGGATGTGGTTTATTGGTGGAGTGACCATCCTCATTCGTTACCAAGGTAACCGGTTTTTGATCTCTGTATAGAAATGTATGTTATGGAGGTATTCCTGAAATGTGAATATGTACAAATGGTTGATTGCCATACACTTTAATTAATAAACGGTCTTAGTAGACCTTAACGGAACATTCTGTTTCTCATCATTGAATTGTCCACTTACGTCACTAACACCCCTTGATCACCGGCCACCAAACCCTAACATAAATTCAACAATACTCACTTAACTCACCATCCTTTCAAATATGTTTCACATGAAAATTCAATTTATGGTTTTCTCTGTCTTTAGAGTTGTGTTTTTACAAGGCCCCCATAATGGAAAGTAAATTGTGTGGTTCTCCGCATATCAGTTGAGACAACTTGGCGATTATATATATATATATATATATATATATATATATATATATATATATATATATATATATATATATATATTAATATATATATATAATTATATATATATATTAATATATATATATATATATATTGATATATATAATTATATATATACACATATATATATATATATATATGTATATATTTATATATAGATATATATAACCATGCTACATATCAATGTTATCCTCAATGAAGCTGTCTCGCTATTCACTTACAGTTTATTCCTTAGACACATGGCTTAGGCCTGCTCCAAGTGCTTGATAAACGACTGCTGGTAGAGAATATTGATTCTTTCTCGGGTGTAATTCGCCAAGATTATCCACTTATTACCTAGTTTTACGGGAGTTATTATTTCACGACGATACGTTTTGTCTGAAGCGTGAAAGCATTTAGAATGGGACCCGGTCGACCCTGTGGCCCACTCCAAGAGCAATCCCCACCACCATCCTCGGGCATGGGGTACTAGTATGGGGAAGGGGCTGTCTCTCATTTGGACATCATTCTTTATGAGCCATGTCATCAAATCAATCCGGCGAACCGTGTGTCTGTTTTATATATATATATATATATATATAAATATATATATATTTATATATAAATATATATATATATATATATATATATATATATATATATATATATATATATAAATATATATATTTTATATATAATATATATATATATATATATATATATATATATATATATATATATATAAATATATATATATTTATATATAAATATATATATATATATATATATATAAATATATATATATATATATATATATATATATATACATATCTATACATATCTATATGTATATATATATATATATATATATATATATATATATATATATATATATATATATATATATATATATATATATATAAATATATGCGATTCACTTGAACCTTATTAAACTGGGCTTTTTTCTAATGTAAATCAATTTATGAATCCCTTTTTTGGCTAGCCATTTATAAAGCTACATTTAAACCCACTGGGTAAACTATATTCGCTACAAAACATACGGTTGGACATGGCATTTACTTTGCTTTAATCCTATGGATAGATTGGTGGGGATTCTTTTCGTGTGCTGTATAAGTCTCTATGATGATAGTTGTGGTTTAGTCCTCTCAACGTCTACTTATTAATCGAGAAAGGGCCTGCGGGCTTAAGCTTGGTTGCAATTGCCTTGTGAAATCAAAAACCTACGAGTCGAGCCGTCAATGCAGGTCTGTTCTCCGGACTCGCTCTCTGGGAGAACGGAGGAATCAACGTTCATTAGAACTGAAAAGCGTTTGTGTTTGATTTGGCGCAATACCATTGCATGCATTGTTGTGCCATCTCCTTGTCTTGTGCTTGGTGAGGCTTGACAGAGTGATTTTCCGAGGGAACCCCATGCGGATCACGTCATACGCCTGCAGTCCTTATCTCGTATCATACCTGCTGCCCGCCAACGATTTTATACTCGGTTAGAATTCAAAAGCAAGAACACGACGATCAGTTGTCAAAAATTTCATTTGGTTATCAGTAAAAGTGTCAAATGCCTCAGATCAGCTGTACGCATTACAATCATTACCACGATGTTATGTCAAATCAGATATAATACGAGTTGTCCATGTTACCTATATAAAGTTGAATTATTTGTATTTCCGTGATACAAATCGCCAGAATCGAATGTTTGGAATTGTTATTCCACATATTCTAAAACCAGAGGGCATTGGACACGTGTCTTCTAAGGGAGTTATTTTATATTTTATTTATTGATCGATTGTTTTTAATTAGTTTGTAATAATTTCAGTTATTAATTATCCTTTCTTGCAAAATGTTTTGCTACAAAATATTCCGTCCAATTCCCATACGGTATAAACTGCTATTTTTTTTGTACAGGTCTTTTTCCCGCTTTGTCTCACTCTCTGACGCACTGAAAAATAATGAGCAACTGGAAGTGTTTAATTGCCTGGTTCATTAATGAATCTTCAGTAAAATGTGTTTAACTATGAACTTGAAATCAGTTAAAAACATCGCGAACATTTTTCCTGAGTGGAAACTGTGGACGCATTCAGAAAAATAGGAAGGTAGATTTTCATTCAAAATTCAAGCATTCAAGTGGATTTTAATTTCCCCTTATTTTGTATTATATTCTACAAGCTATTGTTTTATGCCCTATGAATTATTTAGGGCTTTTTCAAAATAATTGGTGTTTTTATATTTCGTTAGAGCTAATACTAGGATATTCAATATGCCTAGTTATGATGAAAAAAGTATTATTATAAAATTCAATGTTTTCGCCCTCGCGTAAGTGTACCTAAATGTTTACAAACATTGTAATATATACCTACACTCTGATTGCTCACTTCTTCCCGTTCAACCGTACTATTTGTG
>OZ012698.1:20008483-20034689 GCA_963942565.1 Maea johnstoni | reverse complement strand
GATTTGTCATCTATGCAACTTTTGCATCACATTTCTACTGACCCCCCTCTTTCCCCCAAAACTGACAGTTATCTCTCTACTGCCTGCCAAGGCAGAGCAGACTTTGCTGAAAGCTTGGAATAAATCTAGCAGCTATTTCCTGGTTTTGAGAAGGAGGCCTTGCTGTGTTACTGCAAATACTCTGCCAAGGAGAAATGAGGGATGTAGTAGTCTACTTTTTCAAACAAAACTAGTAAATGATCCCAATGCGCTGGCTGGCTGCCAAATGTAAAAAATAACGCAAAGAGTTATTTTGCCACACAGATATAGTCTTCTGTGCGGAAATGGAAAAATCACATCCTTTGTGGAATAAATGCATCAGAATTTCTCCGCATCTAATAAGGCACTGAGAGGGAATAACCCTCTAGGATAAGGCTTTTACCGTACATAATGAGAAGAAGTCTAGGAGGAAGCCAGATCTGCAGTAAGATAAGTAAGTTCATTTTATAACTTATATTTTCTGTAGCTAAAACTGATAATCATTCCATGAATATTATACTTGGAAATACCAGAACTATCTAAAATGATATTGTGTTATTGTTAGATAATGTTGGGGATGAAGGGAAGATATCTCTCTAGACAGGATTGTGCGCTGGGGATAGTACGACTTGGTATACAGCTTGCAATAGAGGTTTGAGGAGCTGCGTCGTTTTGAGAGAGTAAAAAGAAGAAGTGAAAATATTATCAAAATATTCTGAAAGAGTCCAGCTTGCAGAGGGGCTATACCTTGCCAAATGGTATAACCAATATATGTTATGTTTTTCTAATGATTAAGAATATTTTCCTTCAATAACTGCATGATACCACCAAGGAATCCTTTCGAATTTTTACAGCTCTTTTGTAAATACCTGTTTGTTGTCACATAACATATTCATACCACAAAGTGGCAAAACACGAATGCACACCCTAACATCAGATCCGTCTCTTTCATCATAATCTTGGTGTCGAAGCAATTGTTTTGAAATCTACTATAGATTGATTGGTTTCAGAAAAAGTTCATAATTAGGTGTCAAAAGGTCAAATTAACAAATTCATGATCAATGTCCTCTCTCTCGCCTCCAGAATTAATGCCTTCTTTGATATGTGGACTGTAGCAACTCTCCTCTGCTAAACACATCCGGAAAGAGGTACAAGCTAACCCAGTTCTGAGATATGAACAGACCTGTTGTATGTTGGGAAAGCATACCAGAAACTGATGACATGCAGGATTCATTGAGTGTTACTTAATAGTGTTCCCAGAAAAATGACAATACATCATTTTCATCAAAATAAATAGAAAGAATGGGTAAATTTTACTTTTTGTTCCTAGGTGACCTAGTCATACATTTATTCTAAAACACATCAATTGCAATCTGAAATACAATTGCTTTGATACCAAGATTAGGATAAAAGAGTTAAAACTACGGTGAGGATGTGCAGTTGTGTGTTGCTCTTCTGTGGTATGAACATGTTATGTAACATTTATTTTTAAAATGCCTGAAAAGGGATCGCTGAAGGATGCCTGGGTGCCACCACACACTTTCTGAAAGAGGACACCCTAAATAATAAGAAACCATCAAAAATTCAAAATCATTAGCTATACCACATTGCAAAGTATATCCCCTATGCTGCCAGACTTAAAAGAACAACCCACAGAACAAATTTAAGTGAGCTTTAGAATAGGCTATGAGAGAAAGCCTTTGATTCCTAAAGCAGTTGCATCTAGTCTTGAAAAACGTTTGCCTCAAGCTGGTTTTCTTTTGTATATTTCTGATTGTTGGAACCTTACCATCGAATATTTATAAATCTATATACACATACCGTATTCGCCCGATTAAGCTCACGGTGACGATAGAGGTTGGGAAAATTTCCTGTAGAAGGGATGTTGGCAATCATCCGTTTTACCGCACCCCTCAATGATTGCTGGTCGGAGCGTATTAGCAGTTATTGCACTCTTGCTGTTCAGTTTGCTAAGACATTCGCCGCTTGCGAAAAGATTGTTAATTGGTCAATAGTATGATCATGCGGCAAATATGAACAGTGAGAGCGCGAAGGAACTGCTGAAATGGCGGAATTCAGCACTAGTTTGCTCACACAGCAAGAGGAAAGGTATATGATTTTCTTACTTCTTCTGGGAGGAAGTTTTACGAGTTTTTCATGACAATTGCTGTAGCCATTCCCCCTCTAACCGTGAAAAATAGGGGGGATGCGCTTATTCTGGACCGTGCGCTTAATCGGGGGGATATGGTATATTATTCAGGTGATCTTGATTCAAATAATTTGCGTAGTTGAATGACATTTGCAGTACAAATCATAACACACTGTCATCTAATTCTGACTCTTGCATTAACCTTTTTCCTGTTTTCTTCTTTCAAAAGGAAAATATTGATCGTGAGACCGCATTCTCTTCCTTTTGATAGAGTGAACTAACTGCTCGTACTTGTCAAGGTAAGACAATTACTAAGGCTTATTTCTGACTTGCTTCCTTAGACTAAACGTCTATTTGAACTCCCTTGCCAAAAATGAAAGCTCATCAAAGATCATGCGTGGGGCATACCTGCAGCATTTGCAAACTCCCATTCCCACAGATAGAGTTCTTGAGAGCATTTGCAAACTCGAAAGCAAAGCTAAAATAATAATTGAAAGCTCTTGAATGTTTTTAATGAAAGCTATGAAAGCTCTTGAATTGGTTTATATATGATGCAACTACCAGTACTTCGTGCTAGGAGTTTGGCACCATCCCGGGAACCCTAGGCTGGTGCTGTGCCCCACTCGCCATATAAATATTGAGGGTTGCATGGATCTGCCTGTATATTCCTTCAGTTCGTCTTTGGAACTGAAGGTCTTTCTCTTGAATCTTTGAGGGAGAAAATAATGCAGTACTGTATATGCAAATTGACCTATGTATAGGTTTCTGGCAGGTTTGGATATACTTCTAATGCGTTAGAAATATATCAAACCAATTCAAAAGGGGAGGTTTGAAAGATTTCAATAAATGGAATACTATAGAGATTTCAAAAGCTTTCAAGCACTTAGAATTATGTAGGCCAATATACAAGCTCTGGGAAAGCCCATGGAGAGCTCTTTGAATGATTTTTGGTGATTCAAAAGCTATTGCACCTTCGAATGCTCTTTAATAGTAAGTTTATGATCACAAAAGCTTTCACGAGCTTTTAAGCAAGCACTGTTTAAAAGCTTTATAGTTTGATAAGGACTAAGAGAACTTTCAATGATAATGAGGATTTTATTTTAGTTGGTTAAACCTCTTGCTCTAAAGAATGCTTCCATATTTAAATAATAATCTTGGTTATTACTGTTTAAGAATTTGTAATTGAGGAGTATATTTGCATATGTATACAATCTTCCATAACGTATGAAATATGTTGAATTATATTTAGAATTCTGGTGACATTTTCTTTCCTGAACAAGAAAGTTCCAAAGGCATATTTAAGGCAGCCCTTTTAAAAAGGAAAAGGGTTTTAGTAAGTGTCTAGTTACATATCTCCACTCTTGTTTATAAAAAAATGGGTTTAGCCCTGAAGAACATTTTTTCATATACATTAAGAATAACAACTGTGTGTTTCAACTCTGCAACATTTGCTTGTAGTGGTAGTGCCGTTTTAAGCAAGTACACGCAATTTTATTCATATATAATAAGCCTATATATATATTATATATATATATATATATATATATATATATATATATATATATATATATATATATATAACAGCAAAGTGCCCATTGGGTGACCGTGCTATTTTTGGCAACCGTTGGGTGACACTTCATATATCTGCCATTTAAGGTATGAGGAGAACCACACTAAGCAAGGCAAGCTATTTGCAAAAGAGATGTCAATTTGTGGTGAAATATTCCATGATTGTTTTATTTTTAAAGATATAGTGTTTTGATGTGTCAACCTATGGTTAAGGGGTATTTTGTGATTCCACAAATCCAACCATTAAGGAACACCAATCATAGTACATCACTAGAACCAACCTTATGGCGACATATACTTTATTTTCAACATTTGCAACCATCAGCTGACACATGCTATATATGTTATCAACAGAACCAACCATCCGGGGAATTGTGTATAAGGAGGGTGTTTTTTTCAGTACTATATCTACATGAACATCCATTTTACCTATATGTGATTAAGATTCGTTTGAATCACACACCAGATTTGTATGACCACTGATTGTGGTACATTATGCATAAAAAAATGACGTCATTTCATTATAGTTTGGGAATGAAGAAGACATGACAAACAAAGATATTTATTAAAGTTTTTTTTAAGCTAGTCTTTAAGGCTCGGTTATGCTTACTGCACTGTATGGACAAATTCGCAAAATCTTCATGATAAGAGGGCCTCGGGGAAGATACTTACCATTGGACTGAGTACCCCTCTTTAAATAAAGACTATTATTATTATTATTATTATTATTATTATTATTATTATTATTATTATTATTATTATCATAAACTATATAGTCAGGCGCAGATTCCTGAAGAGAGACTTATTGAGACATTTTGTGTTAAAAGTCGGTATCCAGTGTTTCTAGCCTAATTTGAGGGTGCTGAATCTGAAAATGTTTGATACCAAGCTGAATTGTTAGCCTCCTAATTGGCATTTATGGGTGATGTAGGCCCTTTTTGTATGTTAATTTGTATACTGTGTCATTTTTTCAGATAAATGTCAGATGATGCCAAATGTGGTACCATATTAAACCTCTCAACCATGGGAGTTCATTGCTGTGTAGTTTTGGTAGTATCAGTGTTTGCCATGGCGAAGGGGGCAAAGAATTTATAAAAAGAAAACAAGGAAAAATGGTCATTATCTTAATTTGTTTGATACCTAATTGCAATTTTTAAAGATATTTTTGGTCTTTTGAAAATGACAATACTGCAAATGGGTGATTTTGTGTTAGATTATGACAAATATGGCATCGAATTGAAGGTCTAAACCATGGTAGTTCATTTATGTGTTATTTTGGTAATTTCAGTTGTTGCCATGGCAACAGGAGCCAAGAATTAAAAACAAAGGGAAAATAGTCATTTTTGTAATTTGTGTGATACCTAAGTGCGATTTACCCCAAATCAACACATCTACGGGTTTCAGTATGTTTATTAAAAACTTCCTTGCTCTTTTCATGATCAATTTATGCCAATTTTATGAGACTAAAATAATTTAAGTCCTTAGAAAATGACGATAACGCAAATGCTGAGTCTATCCACAATATGGCATCAAATGAGACATTTTTATCAAATCAGTGTCAAATCATGTCAAATGTGGTATCCAATCGAATGTCTCAACCGTGGGAGTTCATTCATGTGAAGTTCTGGTAATTTCAGTGGTTGCCATGGAAACGGGAGCCACAAATTGATTAAAAATAGGTAAAATTGTCATTTTTGTAATTTGTGTGAAACTTAAGTGATATTTTCCACAATCAACACACCGTAGGGCTTTAATTTGGTTGTTAAAAGATGTCTTGCTCTTTTCTTGATCAATTTATGCAAATCTTATATGACTAAAATATTTTGGGTCGGAATTCAGTCCCTTGAAAATGACAATACTGCAAGACTTAGTGCGGTTTCTATCCACAATATGGCTTAAAATGAGTCCTCAGTTCTTAATCAATTTTTAACTGCCGTTGCCAAAGCAACCACTGAAACTACCAAAACTACACATGAATGAACTCTCATGGTGGAGAGGTTTAATTTGATACCACATTTCCTATAATTTGACACTGATCTGAAAAAAATTACACATTTTGGAAATCAACATACAAGACGGGGGTTGAAGAATAAAGATTCAGTTTGGTATTCAGATTTGGCACCCTCAAATTAGGCTACAAATACTGGATACCGACTTTTAACAAAAATGCCTCAACAGCATTATATAAGCCCTTTTTCTGGAATTTGTACCTGACTAATATTTAACTGAGTTTTAATCAAAGTTGATGAATGACATGATCGGAACCACTCTTATCCTATCGCAACACATTAATACTACTAACTTTTTCGATGACCATGTGCCACAGTTAATCATTAATTATGTGCAGGTTTAATTCGCAACGCCCTCCCATCGATTTATGAGGCTCCTATGAAAAATATAAGAAGACACCCACATGACGTCAGCCAAGAATTCGGATTCCGAATTGCCACAAAAAAACATCTTCCTCTCAATAGATAAGTAAGGTTATCAGATAAGGTTAGTTCTTGAACACTTTCATTCAATCAGATAAGTAGTAGAAAAAATGTCAACTACACAAAGCAGTCACCCTAATTTATTGCGAAACAGTTGCAAATGATATAACTGGCTGACAGTTATTTTCAAAGCTCTCACTACGAGGGTTTCGACTCCTGTCGGGAAGTCTTAGCAGATAACTCTATTTCAATCCACTGTCTTCTACAGTCTTCTCATAATTAGATAATGATAGTTAGATAGCAGCAAAAGTGTCGCTGGTCGAGGTTCCAAATTCTAGTTTATTTATCGTTTCTATAGAATGTACAAGTGATACCTCAGTTGACATGCATCAAGCGAATATGTTTTGGTAAAATTTATTATGGCCTAGATATTTATAGTTAATCTGATTATATGGAAAGGTATGTTTTAACCAGTAAATATTTCAAATATGACCTTAAACCTAGGTCAAAACCCCATAAGCAACCTTTAGAGTTCCAATTGGACATAAGGTCTGAATCTATGGTTCCCAATATATCAGGAAACCTGACAAAAAGAATGCGATGTATTAACCCAGGACGCCACTTGAGAATCCACAGAGTAAAAGTTGTGTTTTTATTATTTACATTTTCTAATTTGAAATTTACGATGGACCAACTGTGAAAGAGCAAATATTTAAATATTTATTTTCACCACCGTATTTTGGGTGAGAAAATAAATTTAAATTTGTTTTCACTCCCGTTTATTGGGGAGAGAAAATATATTTAAAAATAATTTCACTCCCGTTTATTGGGGAGAGAAAATATATTTTAAAATATTTTCACTCCCGTTTATTGGGGAGAGAAAATATATTTAAAAATATTTTCACTCCCATTTATCGGGGAGAGAAAATATATTTAAATTTATTTTCACTCCCGTTTATTTGGGGAGAGAAAATATATTTAAATCTATTTTCGCTCCCGTTTATTGGGGCAAAATTATTTTTTTCTGACCACTATATAAAAGGGAGGAACATATATTTCATGCAATGACTGTGTGACTGGCTCATTTTCCTATTGGTATTACCGAGGAATGTGAAACAAGTAGTAACATTTTGACAATTTATCTGATACAAAGTAACCATTGCGGGAAAGGTCTTTTGATGATAAATCGTTTTTTGCCTCAGAGCAGAATATAGGATTTTTTGAGAAACGCAGCTCCTATGTACACCCACTATTATGGGTGTCGGGGACCTTCAAAAGAAGTCTAAATTGGAGAAACCGCGGTACTCTTCCTCCCGAAATACCATTAGCTGTAGCTACGGGTATTAACTAGGGGATCTTCTATAAATACTATTATAGTCCAGCAGATTTGAGAAAAATCATGCATTTTGTATTAAGAGCATGAAATTAGATATGTTGGTACAAGTCACCAAGGGGAACATTTCGCACCCATACCCCCCACCCCTGGGGGCAGGTGGCACACCTATTGGACACCTGCAAGTTTAACCTAACCTTGCCTAATATAAATGGTCCTTTGTCTGCCAAAAAATGACATATTTAATACTGTAGGTACTAGGAAGTAGAGTTTTAGTGAGTTTTATTGAATTTTAGCTTTTAATGGGTAGATTTAGGTGGCGCCACCATTAAAATGGGTACTTTGGGCCTACCAAGTGTATTATTTCTATCAATAACTAGGATTTAAAGCAGAAATACATTCAAACCAACATACAATGTTCACTGACTACATCTTCGCATGAAAAACATTTCCAGATATGGGGGCGTGACAGTCATGGCCCTTGTGATAGGTGGCGCCACCTGCAGTTCAGCTACTAGGCCAACTGGTATTTGCCTAATACAAAAGGTCATTTGTTTGTCATTCAATGAAGTATTCAATCTTGTATGAACCAGCAAGTAGAATGTTATAAAGCGTTTTTCTTGTTATGCTTTGAAGGTTTGATGTAGGTGGCGCCACCATAATATGGGCATGTTTGGCATAGCAGTAGAACTTATTCTATCAACATTTTTCCTAAGTAGGCACTTTTTTCAAAAGATCATATATATCCAAAAGAATAAATATTGCCATGGGTAACATTTCCCGGTTGTTACAGTAATGCCCCTTGGTGGCAGTGGCCCCACCATTGGTAAGCTGAGAGGGTAACTTTATCTTGCATAGTGGAAAGGGCCAATGTCTTCCAGACAATGAGATATTGTAATTCTGTATGAACAAGGAAGTAAAATATTTATAAGTTTAATTGAATATAGTATTATATAGAATTTATTATTAAAAATAAGATCCCCTAGTAAATACCCGTGTCCCGTAGCTATAGCTAATGGTATTTCGGGAGGAACAGCTAGTACCGCGGTTTCTCCAATTTAGACTTCTTTTGAATGTCCCTGACACCCATAATTGTGGGTGTACCTAGGAGCTGTGTTTCTCAAAAAATTCTATACTATCCTGCTGTGATGCCACAATGTATTGATCATCAGAAGACCTTTCCTGCAATGGTTAATTTGTATCGGATGAATTGTCAAAATGTTACTACTTGTTTCACCTGTCTCGGTTCCCAGTGTCATTTTCCTATTTGATATAAAGATAACCACCCATACCAATAGGAAAATGAGCCAGGCAACCAGTCATTGCTTGAAATATATTTCGCCCTTTTCTATAGTGGTCAGGAAAAAAATATTTTCTCTCCCCAATAAACGGGAGTGAAAATAAATTTAAATATGTTTTCTCCCCCCAATAAACGGGTGTGAAAATAAATTTAAATACATTTTCTCTCCCCAATAAACGGAAGTGAAAATATATTTGAATTTATTTTCTCCCCCCCCCCCCCAATAAACGGGAGTGCAAATATCTTGAAATATATTTTCTCTCCCCAATAAACGGGAGTCAAAATAAATTTAAATTTATTTTCTCTCCCCAATAAACGGGAGTGAAAATAAATTTTAATTCATTTTCTCCGCCCAAAATACGGTGGTGAAAATAAATATTCAAATATTTGCTCTTTCACACTTGGTCCATCGTAGAAATTACCAAACTATGCTTTAGCTCAAAGTGAGTGAAAATATTTTTTAATATATTTTCTCTCCCCAATAAACAGGAGTGAAAATAAATTCAAATTTATTTTCTCCCCCAAATAAACGGAAGTGAAAATTAATTTAAATTCATTTTCTCCCCCAAAAATATGGTGGTGAAAATAAATATTCAAATATTAGCTCTTTCACACTTGGTCCATCGTAGAAATTCCCCAAATATGCTTTAGCTCGAGAGCATTAATCTCGATATTTGGGCCTTTTTGGTCACGGGGGGTAAAGAAGAAGAAGAATAAAGAATAAAGTAACTTCTAGGGTGGAAATCAACTACCTCCACCCTCCCCCTCCTCATTGGTGGTTTTCGCCGTGTGTCCCAGTTTCATCCACCACGTAAAACTGTTCAGTCATGACATAGTCACCCAGCCGCAATATGTCCGAAAATTTGACTAAAAAGAATTCGATATACTAACGCCACTTGGAGTACGTATGGACTAACCCGTTTATGCATTCTCTCTCTCTCTCTCTCTCTCTCTCTCTCTCTCTCTCTCTCTCTCTCTCCTCCCCCTTTCCCTCTGTCTGTCTGACTGGTCTCTCTCTCTCTCTCTCTCTCTCTCTCTCTCTCTCTCTCTCTCTCTCTCTCTCTCTCTGACTGGTCTCTCTCTCTCTCTCTCTCTCTCTCTCTCTCTCTCTCTCTCTCTCTCTCTCTCTCTAGGTGATTTTTCACCTGTTCCCCGGTTCCAGCCACCACCAACAACTGTTTAATCATGACTAAAAAGTGACAAAAAAAAGAATGCGATTTACTGACCCAGCACGCCACTTAGAGTATGTATGGACTAAACCATTTATGCTTGGACTACTTGAGAATTGATGAAATAAAAGTGTGTTTTTTATCATCTACATTTTCTAATTTAAAAAATCCCAAAATATGCTATAGCAAGAGATATAACCTCCATGTTCGGTCCTTTTTTTGTCACCGGGAGTGAAGGATTTCACATTTACATAGCAGAAAAAAGTAACTTCTAGGATGGAAAAAGGTGTGGATTTCATGATCGATTTAATGAACCAAACCGGCCTATAAATGAGGATAATTTGTTTCGCATTGACATATGCGTTGTCAGAGCAGTGATGATCAGTGACCTTATCATTTTCTATTCAAGGTCAGTACAGCTGGGATGTGCTGTTACACGTGAGCTAGAGCATGAAAAAGTGAAATGTACTGTACATCCTGTTAATTTACCGATGTTCTAACTTGCCAGTATTTACAGATCAGACCTGATTGGTCGAGTAAGATTCGTGAAATTCTGAGAAGCTTATGATTTTATTTTATTTTATTCGGTCTAGTAAGATGTGTATTACATAGCATTTGGCACACAAAAAAATCATATATATATATAACGGTGACTAGATGGAGAGTCATTAACTGCTATGCAATAGAATTCTAACCACACACAGGATATATACACTAAAAGTTAGAAACTTATTTCCATAGTGGTCCCAGTGGTCTTAAGATCGGGAGATTCTATTGAGTCGGCTAGTTGTCTGCCTTGTTCGTTACTAGGCTGTATGGGGATAGACTGGGACAAAAATATACAGGACACATTTATTATGTTCTAATTGGGGGTTTATGGGGATAAATTGTAATTGATACCGATGACTGCACTGATTTGTTAACAAACCAGGATGAGAGCAGGCATCAACAAGGGCTTCATCGGCTTATCAGTTATCATTTTTGTTTACGTCTTCATGGTATCAAACGAAAGAATCAAGGTGGCTTACTGGATATACTAAACCGAGACATTTTGATAGGGTTACTTGTGATTCATCCTCATATTTTTCTTTGTAATCCGAACAACAACTGAACTCGGTAGACAATTTTGAAGAACCAGGCGACGATCAACAGCAGTATATATGGATGCATGTCGGTTTTGGCAATATAGGGCATCACCTAAATTCCTATCGCCGCTGATTACTGAATCCAGCCTGGGGAGGTAAATTTCTCATAGAATGACCCAGGCCATCACAGACTTGAGCACGGGATTAGACATGTAAACATCAAGGCTCTAGACAAAGGATATCCTACTGTAGGATTTCAACTATAGTCGCCGTTGTTTGTTAGGTCCATTGATAGCGTGTGTCTTTAACCCTCATAATCTCTGTGTTGAGGGTGCAATTGATAACAACTAACCATGCTGCCTGTGGTTAGTTGTTATCAATTGCACCCTAATCAAAGAGATTATGAGGGTCGGCCGGACCAAAGGTCTACCTGCCCAGCACTAAGAAAGAACCTGTGTCATTCCAGATGTTTACTATCAAGCGATAATGATTACGAGTGGCACTAGTTAGGTAACTTATGGGGTTAATACTACTTCCATTATTTGACTATTTAGCCTACACAGACAGAGGCGGATTCAGCCCTAAATTGTGCCCAAACTGAAAATGGCCAGGCAACGGGTGGCACTAGCGACAAGGTGTCTGGGGGCCGCTCAAGGCCCCCAGAAGCCCAAGGGGTTTCGATGCTCTGAGATGCATTCTCAACCATTCCTGGCACTTGAAATAATAAATTTCAATGAGTTACTTTCCAAGAATTTTTTATTGTATATCTAGTATTTCTTAGCCATATACTAAACCACTCATTACCCACCACTTATCTTTGCGATGGATTTCATAATAAAAGGCTAAATTATTTATGTTTTGTACCCCTTTAATCTAACATCACTTTCATCCAGCCACTTTTTTCCCAATATTTCTTAACCCATTAATGCTTAAGAGTTCCTTCAGAAATTGTCGTCAGGACCTATGATACTTTTGACATTAAGTTTGAAATTGATAATGATTTTTAAATATATTTGAAGGAGAGTTATTAGTAGTATTCTCATGAACATTTCTCCTTTACATATTTTCTTAACTTTGCTTTTCCCTCGAAGATTTCATCAAAATTGTCAGGCTGTATTTGGCCGCCGTGAGAATTAATGGGTTAAATATATCGTTGAAAGTCACTGAAATTTGTAAATGAACAGAAAATTCATACATCACACATTAAAATCATTTTAGAATGCTATGAATAAAAAGTAAAAATAATACAGCATCCAAGAAAAAGGGAATGCAAATAAGTAGAAAAAATAAATACATAAAAATAGAGACGATTTTTCTTATGTATCATGTTTACTTGTAAACATAAACTTGTTCTTCCAAATGATAGGACTAAATTGTGAATAAAGGGTAAATTGTGTTTTGAAGTGAACCAGAATCAAGACAGTCAAGGAGATATCCCACTATATGCGCATACCTTTTTCAAAATTGCTACCTTTCGGCAATCTCTACCTTGTAGTATTCAGTACTTTAATGAAATCACTACCTTTTTTAAAATCACTACCTTTAGGCAATCTACCTTATAGCATCAACTCTTTTAATGAAATCACTACCTTTTTCAAATTGACTACCTTTTTCAAAATCGCTATCTTTAGGTAATCACTACCTTAAAGTATCCACCACTATAATAATATCACTACCTTTTTTTCCAAATCTCTACCTTTAGGCAATCCCTACCTGATAGTATTCACTACTTTTATAAAATCACTACATTATACCTTTTCCTAAAGGTAGCGATTTTGGAAAAGGTAGTGATTTTATATAGTAGTGAATATTAGAAGGTAGGGATTTCCCAAAAGTAGCGATTTTAGAAAACTGAAGGTAGTGATATCATTATAGTAGTGAATACTTTAAGGTAGGTAGCGAATTTGAAAAAGGTGGTGGTTTCATTTAAGTAGTGAATACTATAAGGTATGGATAGCCTTAAGGTAGTGATTTTGGAAAAGGTTATGATTTTATCGAAGTAGTGAATACTATAAGGTAGGGATTGCCTTAAGGCAAATTTAGAAAAAGTCGCTACCTTTTCGGCTACCCCCCCCCCCTATTTACGGCCCCTATACCATGACACAAATGGATTGAACTTGTCGAGTTTGCCGGTGATGATAGTTATCTCCACAGGGAGGCTATCTCTCCCGGCAACTGTCTGTCGTCCTTATCAATATTCCCCATGGAGACTACTGATAATGTCAGGCGGCCGGCCGGTAGCGAGAACAATGCAGTAGCAATGCCGGACCACTTTTTTTCTAAGCAGGGAACCCTAATTTGAATGAGCTTTCTAGGGCGCTCCTACCTTAAGTTATTCAGCTTTGAAGGGAGGGGGTCAGTATTTTGTACGCCTCGATTTTTAGGGTTTTCTTGAATAAAAATGGCACAAGAGCACAGCAGAGCCATACTAGTATATACACCAAATCAAAATCCAAGCCTCTGATAAATTCGATATTCGACATTGAGAAAAGAGCCAAAACGTCTCCTGTACTTGTACAAGATGTCCTGTGGTGTGTGGTCTCTCACTCTACCCAGTAATACCCTAGATAGTCACCGTTGATCTGATTAGGAGCAAAGTGAGGAAAGGAAAGAGTTACATAGATTGCGTACAGGAAACAAACTCTGAAGAGAAATAAAAAGTATATATATAACAGTTCTGGATTTTTCATATTTGACTTCTCGAACGTCCAGCAAATCAGCTGATCTGTTTTTACTTAAATGACAATTACCAAACTCATTGAGATATCCTCAACTTTCACATGATTAAATCCTTATTGTCGCTGTTTGTGCAGTGCGGATATGAGTGTCCGAGTCACCACTATAACCTGAATAAGAGACCTAATATTGCAAGACCTCACAGAGGACTGCAGCAGAAAGGAAAGATTATAAGCCCTTTTATTTCCATTAAATTTTACCAATCCATGCTCACCTAGAACGCAAATGCTGGGTATCAAATGGGAATGGTCTTACTTGAAATTTAGGTATGTGTAGATACCAATATTTGGGAGGGGATACATTCTAGGAGATGCAAAAAGAACATATTTCCGTAATTTTCCGAAAGAAATAGCTATAGAATTTGAACTGCCAGAAATATATTGGCATCTTCTCCAAATTTGAGAAATATATATGGTCCCCTTATGGTTAATAGGAGCTTCATTCGAAAACCTATGCATGCGTTTCGGTATGTTTACCTCTCAAATTTGAACCCCAGTTGGGAGGGTACTTTTGTGATGCTTAATGTATTTCTCATGCATTCAAAAGACCTCCCAGATATATAGGTGGGTGGCCAAACCCGTAACCCTTATGCTGCTGCTGGCTAATTTGGCCATTACAAAATGATGCAAAAAACCTGAGAAATGACTGAAACCCTGGCACATGGGTTCTCATCTGAGAGTACTCAGCGAGAGCTATCAAATGAATACAAACATGACCAGGTTTAGATTGTTTTCAAAAATCTTTGCGTCCGTGTGCTTTGGATGAAATTAGCTTCAGCATTAAAAGGGTTAAAAGAGCTCTAGAAATATTTTTTGTTACTAGTCCTCAACCATGCTTATTCATCTCTACATGGGTTGGGCTTTGACGTATGGGTATATGGCAAGTCTGATTTATGTAAAAAAAAATCACCAAAAAATGTGTGATTTTGGGGATTAACCGGTAGAAAATTCATTTTCCATGGCAGAAATTCAAAATTTGCTAGAAATGTGTTGAACAAGATGTTTACGGCATTAGAACATGTTGCGTTACTGTGACTCTCACCAGTCCGCTGGGGTGAGTGATCTTGGTACAGAAATCACCAAAAGTGATTTTCTTTTAATATCCCACGACTTGAATGTCATCCTATGGACTACTCGGAACTCTCATCTGAATCATTTTGGTTTAGAAAATTACCCACGAAGGTGAAGATGTAGAAAATGTGTTTGAATGTTTTCATGACTTCCTACGTTTTGGGTCATTTTACATAAAAAGGCACAAAATAGGTGATTTTAGGGATTTGCTTCTGGAAGGTCCATTTTTCATAGTTCTTGCTAGTATGAAATGTATCTGACCCCTGCTCAGTGGGTGACATTGGGGTAAAAACCTATAAGATGCGGGCACTTTTGTAATTTCTTATATCCTAACCAAAGTATCTTATATCTCGTACAACGATTCTAACCTGATATTGTTGTTATTTACAGTAAATTAACCAAGAACAGGCAGATAAGGGAAAAAAGCCTGGGGGGGGGGGGGGGGGGGGGGCACTTCGGTATTTAGGGGGGTACATACGATCGTTATTCAAATATAAAAATACCCCATAATCACTGATTTCAGGCCAAAAAGCACCCTATTCTTATAAAGACGCTGACTTTTTCCAGTAGAAAAACACCCCTTCTTTTATCAAAACACTGACATTGGATGAACGGGAACACGCATTAATTCTTTGCCTGTTTAGCGGCAGCAGACTCGGAAGCCCGGTCACTTCGAGAATCACTCGGCGTCAGAGTCGCGTATATTTCGTGGATTATAATGGGATTTTCACCCCCCCCCCCCTCCTATACTTCATACCTGGGTACAAAAAAGGACCCTTCTTTTACAAAATCGCGGACATGCAGAGGTCTAAAAAAAGGCCCCATCCTCCGCGAAATACGTAACACGGGTGCGGCCCCCTCTATGTACCTGAGTGCCCTCCCCGGGGAAAAAAGTTACTTTTTCTCACCTATGACGTGCTTAATTTTAGGCTATTTTACTGGAAAATCATCAAAACCATTCGATGTTAAGAATTTGCTTCTGGAATATGCAGCTACCAATGAATATGTGTAGAATTTGCCACGACTCTGTTCACATCGATTCCCGTTGCTGTAGGATGTGTTGTGGTAGGCGAAGTTAGATGTGCCCCTGCTATGAGTGATTTTGGGGTAATATCATTTAAAACTATTTTTGTATTTTCCCAGGCTGAAACTGTCAACCTGGAGACCATGCAATGGTTTTAACTTCAAAAGTTTTCTCCAGAATGTGTTGATAAAGGAGCTCAGTTAGGCTCACTAGCTTTTAATGACAAGCCATGATTTTTGGGCATTTCATGGAAATTATGGTAAAAATGTGATTATAGGGATTTGCGTAGAGTAAATTCCATGGTAAGCAATCAGGATCAGTAAAGAGATACTCATTAGTATTACTGTTAATATTGAATACTATGCAGTGTTATAACAAGTTTCAAGTGACCTCTGCATACGTGATTTTAGGATAATTTATTTTATAGAATTGTGATTTTTGTAATTTCATATGCTCTATCATTCCATGGAATTTTTAAATGAATGCCTCATTCATGCTAGAATTTGGATCATTTTGCTGTAATATAATGAGAAATGGACAATTTTGGTAGCAATCACAGTGGGACTTGTTAACATGGAGCACTCATGCATGAGGAATTAAAAAGTGCTCAATGTGTGGACCCTAACATCACAGGTCACACAAATCAAGAAACAAAGTCATTGAAACAGCATCAATATCAGTGTATGGTAGAGAATACATGTAGTAGTAGGGTTCCTAATATTATATCTCACTATTATATCAGAAATTTCAAACAATATTTAATAATGACTGAATAGTGAATCGAGGCGCTCCATTCGAAAACACTAGACATATTTTTCAGTATTTTACAATACACATCCTACCCCATGTTATAGGGTACTTTTGTGGCAGTTAATATATTTCTCATCCAAAGACCTTTCAGATATATACTTTGTTGGCTAATTGTCAAATGCGTCAGCTGACATGAAACACTATGTCTGAGGAAACTATTTCCCAGTCCATAATAGGGAGAAGCCCTTTAAAATAGATGTACGTGAACTAGCCTTTACGCCATAGGCTTTTGATGGATTCTGACACGTTTCTAATTTATGATGAAATACGTTTAATTGATTGTGTAGCCATAGGTTGTAAATAGACACGAGAAGGAAAAGATAAATGGTTCTGACAGTTCAAACCCTTTCAGACAAAAAGGGTGTATGTGTTTTACACTGAGTGGGCCGAGTGATCTAGAAATAGGCATCATCATAGGATTGTCCGACCTTTTGTTTTTTAGATTGCAGGCCAATAAAAAGTTGCCTGGTCCAGATTTGTGTCCAGTGATCACTACTCATGTGTAATATTTTATTTTGATATCCATACGTAAGGGCCAAACGAGGACAGACGACAGCCCCCCCACCTAGATTTCCACCTTAACAAGTAGCTTAGCCGGAGAAGGGGGCTTTAGTAGTGGTCAAATTCTTACAAAATCTAATTCATTTAAAAACGACTTCCTCAAACAGGAATTTAAGTATGCATTAGGAAGTGGGAGCACTTTTTTTTACCAAAGATGAGTGTTTTTGGGTGTCAAGGTATATGAACGAAGTGCGAAGCCCCTAATATGCAGATTTCCAGAAACTCTAGGGGTCTAGACACTTTGTAACGCATTTTAATCCATTTCCTGGCTCTTCAGATGAGAATTAATCCAAGATAAATATTCATTCTTATTTTTCAGGACAGATTATTTTCCAATTTTCTGAGGCACAGTTTTTGATATACCTTCCTCCCAGGATATCAAATGACCGATGCCTCAAATGCGAATTAAGGAAAAAATTTGAAATGAGTTACTCTCTTTCCATAATGATCTTTCCTTTACATTTGAGTGTAATAGTCGCAGGTTCATGGGATCTCCGTTTTAAAACACTATGCATGTTTTTTTTAGTATTTTCCATATTGCATTCTACCCAAGGCTTGATGCCTAATCCAATGATTTGAAAAAAGGAATTCCTCCCTGTCCATAATTGTGGATCAGTGCTTCGTTTGATCATTCTGCATGGTAATTTCAGTTTTTCGCCACTCATATCTTACCCCTAATGGGAGGGCTCTTTTGTGACGTTTTATGTATTCCCTACAATACTTGAAGGACTTTCGGCAATATACACTTTGTTAAGTAGATAAAAGTAGACCAAAATATCTGACTCTGTAATACCATGTTGCTGATTTTCCATGATTATTTAGCTCTATATGGACGTTTTTGTTTATGTTATGATCCCTACTGCATTTCAGAGTCAGAACTCGCCCTATACTAAAATCTGCATTGTCCAACCAGCAAAAATGCTGCAGACGATTTTGGCCCATCTCATCAAGTCTGCCACAAAAAACGGTCACAATCCCTTCCTAACACTATACACATTTGTTCCAGGCCCCCTTTCCCCACTGTCATCCCAAATTTATTAAATAAACTTACTGTTTGATCTGGAGGCGGTAATATTTTTGAAGGCATCCGTTTTGAATATATTAATCGTGAAAATGCGCAATGCACTTCAGACAGAAGGCAAGACTGATCGATCACTCTCAAACAAACTCTCAGAGGCAAATCCAACAGATACATTCACATGAAGAGTGATCAAGGGCATTTGAAAATTGGATGTGAACTTTGGGAGAAACTTCACCTTCTCCCCCTGCTTTTTCCGTGTGGTCACTTAGGTAGAGAAACCCCTGCTGATATTACCTATTTATGAGTTTACTTTGATTGAAATTAATAGAATACTCCTTTTAACTGATAATTAATACTTAATACCACTCTCTTGCTAACAAAATGCTGTTTGTACTCTGAGATGTCCGATGCTTTCAATAGATATCAACATTACCAGTGAGAAATTTTTCTGTGAGTGCACCAAATAGGCAGCTCCACCTATTGCTAATCAGACCCAACTTTTTAGTGCCAAAATGGACAGGTCAAAATATATATCTTGGATAACTTATTTTTTGTATAGTGTTTTTGTGTTTTATGATGCAATATGGGTATGATAAGTTCTTCTTTAGGTGTTCTATGTAACAAAAGCAGAACATATTCCGTATTTTTGGAGAAAATTAAGAAAAACATGCGCGTCGACTAATGGGTGTTATTGTAAATCAGTCAAGAATTTAATTTGTCATAACTTGCAAAATATGAAAACTAGCAATCTGGAAATGATAATTCAACCTTTTCTTGATAAACACTGCTGCTTGGCATGGATTGATTAACTCTAACCTGTTTTGTATGCAATTGATGAGCTTTGACCTTTAGTCGACAGCAGATATTACCATATGGGCGACAATTGTCAACCAACGGTTGGTCTTTTGTCGACTAATGGTGGGATTTGTATACATATATATATATATATATATATACACACACACACATATATATATATATATATATATATATATATATATATATATATATATATATATATATATATATATATATATATATATATATGTATATATATATATATATATATATATATATATATATATATATATATATATATATATATATATATATATATATATATACATATGTATATATATATATATATATATATATATATATATATATATATATATATATATATATATATATATATATATATATATATATATATATATATATATATATATATACATATATTTATATATACATATGTATATGCATTTATTTATTTATATATATATACAAGTGAATGCTTAATGTGCAATGCATACATAATTCTTTCCTCTTTGGAATGTGGCCCTTCGATACGATATCGTGAAATGTAGATCAGTCTATCATGTTTTGTCCTTTTTCAGAAATGCTGACTATCAGTTAGATAGTGTTCCGTCTTTGCCAAGCATCTTAAATAGAGGTTGACCTAGAAGGATGAGGATTCGTTTATGCAAGGCCATTACCAACACTTAGCTTAGACTTGTATATCCAGGAATTATTTTTGTATGTAAAAAGGGCTCTCATTATTGTCATTAAAGAGGCTGTGTGGAGCACTCTTTTGAAAGTCTAATAACAGACTTTGAAGATATTGTATGTAAATATACGAAGAGTTGAAATACTGTGAGTTTTTGGCTTGAAATAATGAAAAACTATTCAAGCTAGTATAGGTATTGAAACGGCATTACAAAGTTGAAAATATTAAAAACAAATATTTTTTCGTAATCTGGCACAAAAACTAGATGATATTTTGGATAGGCAAGTATGCATTCTGAAAACACAATCAGATGAAATCATTGGTGCAACTGAGGACCGAGTTTAAAATAACAGGAAACCGTCTGTGAAAAAGACAGAAGAAGATAAAGCCACAGCAAAAGTAAAGGCCCTTAAGGAAAAGCTCCAAAAGCAATACAATTTATGTTCAGAAGAAGATGGCAAGTCTTTAAAGCAACAAGTAGCTCCGTTTGAGTCAGAAGCAGAGAGTGATAGGGATTATGAAGATGAAGAGTCAAACTCTTCAGATGATGGAGAGTTAAATTCTTCAGATGATGGAGAGTCAAACTCTTCAGATGATGGAGAGTTAAAGTCTTCAGGCGATGAAGAGTTAACGTCGTCAGACAATGGAGAGTTAAATTCTTCAGACGAAGGTGAATTTACAGAATTTTCTGATAGTGAAGATACGAGGCATAGTAAGCAGAAAGGCACAAAAAACAAACGAGCCCATGAATCATTGTCAAATGATGCTTGTGAGGATGATGGGGATAGAAGAAGGAAAAAGAAAAACAGGGATAATGATTGGAGGAAATTAACTAAGCCAGGTACAAGTAGAGAGTGTTCCTCAAATAAAAAGAAAAGCCCTGATAAGGAGGAGGAAGACATAGATGAAGGCAATTCTAGTACTGAAGAAGATCAGGATGAATGCACCGAAGGGAAAATTAATTTCAGGGATGCAATAAAATCACTGAAAGAAATACGGGACAATCTAAAAGGTCATCTCAAAGCAGATATTGTTAGAAAGTTACAACTCACAATTAAGAATCTTGAAATTCTTCAAATCCTAATAAATAACAAAATAGAACAAAGAGGAAAGCTTGATGAAAAACCTAGTATCTTGAAAAGAACCAAAAACCTAGTTTTGGGATTTAAAGCTCTGTCTAAAATTTTAGACTTTCTGGAATCCTGTACAATGGAGTGTCCCCTTCATTGTATTGCTGCCCTAATGGAATTAATTCAGGGTATACAAGATGAAAGCCTAACGAAGTAGGAAAATAAATTGTGAGTATTTTGGAAAGCAACTGAATTCGCGTAGGTTAAAGGAATTACATTATCCTTTTAGACACTTCAAAGTTTAGACTATTAAACATCCTTTGCATAAGGCCACAGGAAGGAGTCCTTTTGAAATGTTCAATTAAAGATTACAAGCAGAAACAATTGGTTTTCAGAATATTTAATGCAAATATCATTGCACAAAAAATGGTTTATTGAAGAATCCAAATATTCATAAACATTTGTCTACTTCTACGAATTGCCTTTTCCTACAATTTGCAAATAAAGAACTACTACTTGGATTGTTGGTTCTATACATTTCCTTGATTATTCTCCTGTATTTCTGATTTGCATTTTGTAAAGAGATGTTTACGGCCTGGTCTAATATCAATGAACTATAATATACTTGAATATACATGATGACTGACTATTGAGGAGTATGTGTTTGGCAATATATGATAATGACAGTAGGATTTCTATTTTTACCAAGTTAACAATCTTTCTGCAGTAACCTTCTGAAGTTTTCAATGGAAATCCATGCAAACTGGTTATTGTCGTGTGTAGTTGGATATTTTAGTCTTCCAAATAAATGTGTCTTTCTTTACTGGTCAAGGTTGTCTGTAACAGTGTTTCTGTGATTCCGACCGATTTCTTACGTTTGTAAATTATCTCTGGGATCTTGATCTTATTAAGCTCATGTCACATTCTGTTTCTTTATCATCTAAGAATGAAGCCATCAAAGTCAGACTTAAGGGAATGTACAACAGAGTCTGAATATTAGGAAACATCCAGCACAACATATATTGAAAGCTTTCTCTTTAATTTTAGCAAAAAAATACTTACTGTGATAAAGAATGCTGCGAGAAACTGAAAAGTAATAAATTCTTAGTTTCACCTCAGCTTCAAAAATAATGAACAGATTCTGTTACCACCATGGTTCAATAGTAATGCAAAATCTTTATTTGATATTAGGAAGTCATTGTTGAAGAACTTCAGAAAACTTTCACTAAAACCATTCATCGTTATCAGGCACTCATTAAGCATAGATGAGCTTGGACTCTTAGAAGATCACTCTAATTGCTACTTTCAATTTTAAAGTATCAGGCCATGAAAGGAGTGTGCCAGTGGCACACATTTCCAGGGAGTCTTTTGCTCAAGTATGCTTGTATTTCTGTATAATGCGATGATGACAAATACTTCTTATACTGCTTTTTAGCTCACTCACACCCTTGCAAAATATATTCAGGTAATGTGAAGAATTATCTGCATTATCCTGAAGAAATATGCTTGGATCAATTCACATTTCCAATGTCCCTCAATTGGGTAACCCATTTGAAAAATATAGTAGACTGACCATTGATATAGATGGGTATGATTATGTTCCCATAACTACATATGCCAATAAGAATAAGATTCAAGATGAGGGGTTTAAGATAGATCTGCTTCTGTGTATAAACCACTATTACCTAATGAACAATCTATTCAGATTCATTGAGTCAAGTTTAAAAAAGGGTAAATATATATGACATATATATATATATGTACTTCTTCTTTGACCAACTATAGGCCAAAAGTTACATCTAAAAATCACATGCACTATTATGCCAAGGATATTAAGGATTAAAAATTACCAAACGAAAATACTGTAATTTCATGTGTATAAGACACACCTTTGTACAGGAATTGTTACACTTAATATGGCAGTGTGTCTTATACACAAAGCAAGAAATATATGGTGTTTCATCCCCAGGTCACATGGAGATTGGAAATCAATGGGGCACCATTACTGCAACCCTTATCAGAATTGAGGATCTGATATTTTTTCATATCAATTGTGTTTCTAACATGTTAGCGCATCTCCAATGGTTCAGCCTCAGTAGTATGGGTAAGACCATATCAGTCCTATCAAGCTGTAGACACCAAAGTGAATTTTTTGTCTTATCAGGCCTGTCCAGACGGTTCTATTTTAAGCACACAAATTACAATACACTGCATGAATTTCCAAGCCCCTATTGTCTATAAAGTAGCATATTGACTTCAAATTACAATAACAATTTTTTTTATTCAAATCCAATGCTAGTTTGTGGACAGCGTGTGTGGAAAAAAATGCGAAATATTTTTTTAAAAAGTAAGATGAAATTCAAAATATTTTTTATTATGAATATTCTTCTTCTTCTTCCTAATAAAGTGCTAAACTCAAAGATTAGTATTATTGCACTGGGTGCGCAGCGTGAAACGCGATTAGTGACCTTCCTGGTATGCTTTAAAAATTACAAACATTTAAGACGTATTAAAAAAGACATTGACGCTCTATGCCTTGCTGAGTCCAAGGGTGCTGACGGCAGCCTTGAAGCTGTCGATGGTACTGGACAGGGCAACAATGCCAGGTATGCTATTCCACACTCTCACGGCCGATGGGAAGAAGGAGTGCTTGAAGCAGTCGATGCGGGTGGCCGGCTGGATGTATCGGTGCGCAGAGCGCACAGCTGGCTGAAGGTACGCCTCGGCGGGGATAGCAATTAGGCCATTGACTATCCTATACATCATGGTTGCCTTAGCCTCTGTCCTACGCCTCTCCAGGCTGGCCCATCCGAGGGATTGTAACATGGCTGTTACACTGCAACGGCGATTGAAGTTGCTGCAGACAAACCTGGCGGCTCTCCTCTGGACCATCTCGATTTTCTTGATGGTTGTGATGGTGTGAGGGTCCTATACAGTGGAGGCATATTCGATGATCGGTCTGACTAAGGTTTTGTAGCCGAGTTCCTTGATGTTCCTAGGGCATTTTCGGAGATTACGCTGAAGGAAAGCTCGGGAGCCGTTGGCCTTTTTGACTGCCTTATCGATGTGTTTCGTCCAGGTTAGCTTTGGATAGATGGTGACACCCAGATACTTTCCGCCCTTAGTGACTCCTAGTTTGACTCCGTGAAGGTGGTACTCGGAGTTGACTGGATTGCGCTTGTTGGTAATATGGAGGACCTCACATTTTGATGGATTAAAGTCCATATTCCATTTTTCCTCCCAATCCTCTAGCGACGTCAGATCGGCTTGTAGAGCGACGGCGTCAGCAGGTGATGAGACCGGGTGATGAAGTAGGGTGTCGTCGGCGAAGAGACCGGTATCGGATGATACACATTCGGGCAGGTCGTTAATGTACACAAGGAAGAGTAGGGGGCCCAAAACGCTGCCCTGTGGAACTCCAGACAGGACCGGGGCACTGTTAGATGAAACTCCGTCCACCACTACGCTCTGGGACCTGTTGGACAGGAAAGCGTCAACCCAGGCAAGGGTTTTGCCTCTAACGCCGTAGTGGTCAAGTTTGAGGAGTAGACGTTTCCTGGGGACTTTATCAAACGCCTTGGAGAGTACAGTAGAGTATGGAACACAAAGCATCAGAAGTATTTTCAATTATCTAAAGATTGTATTATGTGTTGAGTGTATTTTAGGTGAACCTGCCTTAAATATGCTGATCACTGTCATCTAACTAGCAATTACAGAACGGCACTTTGTAATAGTTTTTATTTAACATATGCATCAAAAACCAAAAGGTCACAAAGTCCCCTGCATTGCTCAACATTGTTTAAACTATGATCCACATTTGTTTCTCCATGAATTGGGAAGGCAAGCCAAAAGGAAACACATTTATCTTAAAGTTATAGCAAAAAAGGCAATATTGCCATGTGATCTATTTTCATCAGTTCATTTTTCTAAATTCTAAATTGTTTCCTTAAAAACTAAAGACATACACGTTTTCTAGCATAAAAGAGCATGAAGGAAAAGCTTCATCCATTCTTGAAAAAAAGTTTTAGTTATGACTTTTTAGACAGTAGAGAAGCTGACAAATCCTTGTTTGCCAGAAAATATTAAAGTTCTATGTTAGTCTGCAGAATAAACCAGCTTGCATAATGTGTCTGGCAAAAGGTCCAAAACTTTAGAAATTGATATGGTCGTATATCTGCAGAATGATGTCTCACTGCTTGCTGATGTATAATAGAAATTTCAGCTTGGAATGATAAGATGATCAAGATAAAGCTAGAGTTGTAGATTTGATGAAGGTATATATATACATATATATATATATATATATATATATATATATATATATATATATATATATGTACATATATATATATATATATATATATATATATATATATATATATATATATATATATATATATATATATATATATATATATATATATATATACATATATATATATATATATATATATATATATATATAAGTATATATATATATATTAAAATATATATATATATATATATATATATATATATATATATATATATATATATATATATATATATATATATATATATATATATATATATATATATATATATATATATATATATATATATATATATATATACATATAAGATTTTGGTGACCGTATAGTCGAATGTATGAATTTGGATCATGAAAGCCGGAACACTTCAGATCATACTCCAACAAATAGGATAAATTGGCGCATTGGGAGGAAATTGACCTACCACAGCACCTATGAAATCTGCGTTTGATCTAGAAGTAGACATCATTAAACATATTGAGAGGGTTATCCCAGAATCAAGATAAAAGTATTTAGAGAATGGTGCACAGCTGCTAGACCACGTTATCCGTATAATCCGCTCGGAATTCGACATATAAGCAGAAAGATTGGTTAATATACAGCTAAAGGGCACCTGGAAACAGTGGTAAGTAATAGCCGTAGGCTTTGCTGAAGTTGATAGGAATACCTTCTTGTGAATGATAAAAAAGTCAGGTCTAATAGGAAATCCTCTACCCCCACCATAAGAAATGAGTGTGGGAAAGCAGTTCATGATCTAGTACTTCTGGCAATTTCTTCGAAAAATAAGTTCCCAAAGCTGTTGAAATGGTTTGATGATTTTAATGGTTGATCAATTTACCAGCACAGCAAATATAACTGGTTAAAGTTGATGTCTAAGGTCTACACTAATGAAAGATGATGATGTCTAGTATGTGTAGAAAATGGCCATACCGCCTGACTTCAAAGTTGAATATTCCATTTTCCCTGCTGTTTGGGAGTTCACCTGAGCTGAATTAACCACAAAGAAAAAACGTATCCGGGAAAGGGGGGCTAGGCAGGATTT
>OZ012698.1:19998483-20003483 GCA_963942565.1 Maea johnstoni | reverse complement strand
GCAAGCACTTCCCTGAGTTGAAAACACCCTGGGGACCTCAGGTGCTCAGGAAACAGCCATCTCAACACAATTTTGTTGATTGCTATTACCATTGCAGGAAGTGAATCTGAGGAGCTAATAATCAATCAGTCAGGTAATGCAATTGACCTGGCTAGTACTGTCAATCTAAGGAACACTTTCCCTGATGTGTTTGGGATTTTAAAACTCTAAAGGGAAGTCATTTGATACCAACCTTTTCCAGCTGTCATACAAACAACCAAAATGAAGAGTTGTATGACCCTGATGTTCAGGATATAGAATAAATAATCAACAAATTAAAGGGTCTGGCAGAAGCCAACATATCCATTACAAATGTTAAGTGCACTTTTATCTCTCTCCCTTTCTTAGCCATTTTATTGTACCCCCTAAAGAGAAATTGTCATCCAACAACTTGATGTAACAGATAAGGCCTTTTTGTGCGATCTGGGCCCTTTTTTTCTCTCTTGTTGAATATGGCTCTGTGTGGTATTAGTATTAAATTCTGTAGACGCTGCACCAGGTTTCAGGCTTGTTTGTAGTTCAGGCTCAAAACAAGATTCCTCAAAATGTTCATGACAAACTGTTTGGGCTCCACTAAATGACTAGTTCTTCTTCACTGTCCATCCTGTCCCAGTTTTGAATAGCCATCCTGCAGCTAAATGCTTCTTTTCTGGTATAATCCTTGGGTTAGGAATGGAGAAAAAGGAAATCCCCTTTCCTTTTCCTTGTCAGATCTGTTATATAGCATCCATAAGCAGCACAAATCACCATTTTCACAACATAGTTCTCCCAGTCTCATATGCACACTATACAGTATGTGGCAGCTCTGCAGACAGGAAGTGTGTTTGTGACATCATAAACTGGCTGTCAGATGGATTCTGGCAGGGCATTGTGGGATACAATGGGGCCCATGGTGTTCAGCTAGGATGGCTGGTTGGGGGTGGTAATTAAGTGCAATTTCACAGGTAGGGAAGCCAAACAGTATTCAGGTGAACAGGGACAGTAAAGTACACATATCAAAGTATGTTCTCAGCATATAATAGCCTGAAGGTGTAATTGTCCTTTAACGAACGAGGGCAAACAGTCCGTCACAATGCGTGAGTATACTGTGAGAATCTTTTTCATGTTACACACATTTCAAGTTTACTGTTTTCAATGTTTCACAACATTTTTCTCCATGAATTGGTCATATGAAATAGACATAAAAAATATGATCTCTAATTATACGATCATCAGGTTAGGATATGCTGTGAAGACGTTCTCCATGTCATCCATGCGCACATTTCAAGTTAACTGTGTTCAATGTTACATAACATTTTTCTCTGTGAATTGGATATTCTATGAAACATACAAGGAAAGTAATAAGATCTCTTACGATTATTGTATTATTACGATGCCATACTATGGTTGTAATTAGCTTTTTGATAATCGTACATCAAGCTCGTAAGTATTGTTTCCTTACAAACTCGTGGAAAATGCGTGTACGGGCAGAGTTGGAATAGTGTGCCAGTACAGCACCCGTTATCATCGTACGGGCTTGTAGCAAAAAACGATCTTATCTATCTTATCTATCTGTACGTATGATCATACGTATGAGTTTGGCTTTAAAATGACCATTAATGCCAATCATACAACTATTGTGTACGCCTAAGGTACGTTTATTGACCAGTTATATTTTAAGCATATTCATTCAATGTGTCTCTCCATAAGCGACAAAAAATCCACATGATATGATTTGAAATTACTGTTATTGAGTTGATGCCTAATCTAGTAAAATATGGTAGAAGCCCAAGACCAGGGAGAAATTTGCTTCTCCCCACGAATAGTTCCAAGGTGTCTTTCGGTTGTAGAGGTACCATAGACAGCCCTCCGCAATGCCGCACATTTATATAGCGACCATGCCAACCCGCAAATGGGGATCCAGCAGAAACTAGTATCTCTTGCTTGGGAACAAAGCAGCGCATAGACTAGGCTGCGGCTGATGCCTCCGAAATATGAACTGTTTATCACGATTATATCTCACTAATTCTGCTAAAATGATGAATAAAAGTATGTCTTGTTTTTTCAGGTCGTTCACTGGCTTCAAAAGAGTTAACGGGCGGCTCCTCTTTCACAAGATTAATTTGAAGCAAGTCAAACCTAATAGTGACGTGAGCCCATCATATTTTCTAGAGGGTTAATGAATACGACAAAATTCCGTTCTCAGTGCCATGAATCCATTACAACCCAATAATATGATAACTTAATAATAATATAAGAATCAAAGGAAATGTCATTTACATTGCTGTTGATGGATTAGCTGCAGCCGTCAAAGTTACCTTAGATAAGATATGATTGTTTGAAGGCAGTTTGTTTGATTATTGAATAAAGCTTCGCAGACATACAATGTCATTGTGAATAAAAGTGTCGATTCATCAAAATGTTAAGTTGGCTATAAGAGCTTAAGTTCATATAATGCAAAAACAGGCGTTATATTCGCTGACGTTACGTAAATGTAGGATGTAACATATATGAGGCGATAACATGTTTATGCAAATATGGAAATTAGAAATAAACATGCCAATGTTGGTAGAAGCTCACGAATATTTATTTTATATTATAGTATTTGTATCATAAGGGTTTATACGTTGCTATCTTAGCATTTCATATTGTGTTGATGTATTATTATCAGCATAGCTTCTGTGACCGCCGTACAAAATAGTCTCTTGAATAGAATACAATTCCAGTTTTATCTCAAAAGGACAAAGGGGGTGAGAGTGTTTAAAAATGATCTAGATTAATAACCTAAATGCTGACATTAGAGGGGAATGATCCAATTTGGGTTCGACCTCAGTACGAGATGATTTTTTTTATTGAGATATATATGTATGTACGTATGTATGTAAATAAATATGTATTCTTGTTGCACTCTCAGTAGACTGTATTGTTTTGTGTTACGTCATCAAGCTATGACCCTGCTACTCACAATGTGCTAATTGAAATAAGACGCAAGGATCTCGTTCAACTGGGTGGAAGGGGCGAGACATCTAAGGAAGGTAGCTGTAACTTTGATACTCTGCGCATAATCGACGATGAAAACCAACATAAATGCAACTGGCATAATTGCCGAAGGGAAACTCATTTTTAACATATAAGAATGTGTCTGTGTATTTCCATGCACACACACACACACACACACACACACACACACACACACACACACACACACACATATATATATATATATATATATATATATATATATATATATATATATATATATATATATATATATGTATATATATATATATATATATATATATATATATATATATATATATATATATATATATATATATATATATATATATATATATATATGTGTGTGTATATGTACATACACACACACACACACATATATATATATATATATATATATATATATATATATATATATAATATATATATATATATATATATATATATATATATATATATATATATACATATATATATATATATATATATATATATATATATATATATATATATATATATATATATATATATATATATACATATATATATACATATATATATAAATTTGTATTAATAAAATAATTTTATTTTGTAGGATTGTGCGACGTTTTCGAGGTCCTACTGATTAACTATGGTAGAGAGGACTTTGCCACAGTAGTCATTGATGATATAGAATACGGTGGGACCTATATGCGCCCGTGGGTCTACTGTAAATCAAGATATCTTAACGAACGAGGGCAAACAGTCCGTCACAATGCGTGAGTATACTGTGAGAATCTTTTTCATGTTACACACATTTCAAGTTTACTGTTTTCAATGTTTCACAACATTTTTCTCCATGAATTGGTCATATGAAATAGACATAAAAAATATGATCTCTAATTATACGATCATCAGGTTAGGATATGCTGTGAAGACGTTCTCCATGTCATCCATGCGCACATTTCAAGTTAACTGTGTTCAATGTTACATAACATTTTTCTCTGTGAATTGGATATTCTATGAAACATACAAGGAAAGTAATAAGATCTCTTACGATTATTGTATTATTACGATGCCATACTATGGTTGTAATGAGCTTTTTGATAATCGTACATCAAGCTCGTAAGTATTGTTTCCTTACAAACTCGTGAAAATGCGTGTACGGGCAGAGTTGGAATAGTGTGCCAGTACAGCACCCGTTATCATCGTACGGGCTTGTAGCAAAAAACGATCTTATCTATCTTATCTATCTGTACGTATGATCATACGTATGAGTTTGGCTTTAAAATGACCATTAATGCCAATCATACAACTATTGTGTACGCCTAAGGTACGTTTATTGACCAGTTATATTTTAAGCATATTCATTCAATGTGTCTCTCCATAAGCGACAAAAAATCCACATGATATGATTTGAAATTACTGTTATTGAGTTGATGCCTAATCTAGTAAAATATGGTAGAAGCCCAAGACCAGGGAGAAATTCGCTTCTCCCCACGAATAGTTCCAAGGTGTCTTTCGGTTGTAGAGGTACCATAGACAGCCCTCCGCAATGCCGCACATTTATATAGCGACCATGCCAACCCGCAAATGGGGATCCAGCAGAAACTAGTATCTCTTGCTTGGGAACAAAGCAGCGCATAGACTAGGCTGCGGCTGATGCCTCCGAAATATGAACTGTTTATCACGATTATATCTCACTAATTCTGCTAAAATGATGAATGAAAGTATGTCTTGTTTTTTCAGGTCGTTCACTGGCTTCAAAAGAGTTAACGGGCGGCTCCTCTTTCACAAGATTAATTTGAAGCAAGTCAAACCTAATAGTGACGTGAGCCCATCATATTTTCTAGAGGGTTAATGAATACGACAAAATTCCGTTCTCAGTGCCATGAATCCATTACAACCCAATAATATGATAACTTAATAATAATATAAGAATCAAAGGAAATGTCATTTACATTGCTGTTGATGGATTAGCTGCA
>OZ012698.1:19988483-19995983 GCA_963942565.1 Maea johnstoni | reverse complement strand
TAACCTCACAAGTGAGCGACAATAGGTCTACGGAGAGTAATGCACTTTCTGTCTCTTTTCAGATCCCGGTCAGGACTCCCGAGAAATACCGACAGAACTATGGACCAGCCGGCCCTAGTACATCGGCCCAGAAACCCATTGATCTGGGTACGCCATGGATGCGACCCCTCGAACAGGATTATTATAACACAGCACGTGCAAGTGTGGTAGCGGAAGTCAGAGCCAAGCATCGTAGCAAAATGCTTGAGGACTTGACACATCAAGGCATTATCGCGCCATGGGCTCTCCATGTAGCACCTATGCCCGTCTATATGCACCCTCACGCAGCGAAGATAGCAGACATCATGAAACGCCAGGCTCTGGAGTTTCAAGTAGAAATCGGGAAACTGTTGCATGATCATGCAGTGTTTCAGGCCGAACGAGTAGCCGTAGACAAGGTCAGTCTGCGGAACATCTTTAGCATCAACGAGAATGGCTACAAGAAATCCATCGGGGCGCTCTTCGACGCCAGGACGAAGGTCCAGCATGAGCTAAAGGAGCAGATGTACCAATACATCGAGGGCCTGAGACCACTCGAGAGCCAGGTCAGCTCCAAGGAACTTACCTCCATGGTCAGAGGTAAAATCCCGCAGAAGTACAGCCACAACAACACCATTGCTCTGTCAAGCAATGATGTCAACGAACCACCCATCGAACCGGTGGGTCCAGACAGGAGAGTAGTGGTGGTCAACAGGAACGACCAGAACGACAGAGGTCGCTCTAGGAGCAGATCCAGGAGACGGGGACGATCCAACTCCAGGCCTCCTCCCAAGAGACGACAGTACCAAGACAACGGGTACTATGAGGACAACTACAATAGACAACCCAGACCTGGTAATGACAACTATAACTACAAGAATGCCCGTCCGCAGGACAACTATATGCGCCAGCAGGACAACCGAGACAGACGCAACAACTGGCAGGAACAACCACCTCGTCCCAGGTACCCACCTCAGGACAACCAGTACATGCCTCCGGACAACAGCTTCAATCCAGGAGTGTTCACCCCGGATCTTATCCAGCGTATAGCTGAGGCATATGATGGACTCCACCAGTAGGTGAAGTAACTGTGCTCCACTGATGATAACATTCCAGTGATGACTGTTTTGTTCATTTGACTGTTTAAAAGCGACTGCTTCTGTTGCAATTTCATTATTTGCATCTAGTCATTAGTTAATTTTATTGACCTACAACAAGGTCTTATCATTACTGCTGATCATTAAGTATTTTAAGCTAAGAATTTCTCTTCAGCTCATTATGTAATCCCATGCAGATCATGGATTCTTAATTTCATTATGTGATAGTTTTGGTTTAGTATTCAGGCACACAGTGTCAAGTACAGATCGACACATCTCAACCAGTGATGTTGTCATGAGTTTACTTCATTTAATTTCATGATAGTTTTAACTTTAACTTGTGTAACAATTCGTGATACACATATATTGTCATGGTCAGATTTCACTCTATGATCTCTGACATGTAACTGTAACCAGCCAACCGGTCGGTTCGCTATTATCATCCCACTTTCCATGGGACTTTTCTATATAGATACAGATTGTATTTTCTAATATTTTAGAATATATATACGATGTGATGACAGGTCACCACCCAGAATTTCTTTGTTTTGTGAGTTTTTACACAACACTCATCTTAACATGCTTTTCAGTACACTGTATTACCCACCATTAATACACATCCAAAAACAACACTCCAACACCTGCAATCCATGTGAACACATGCTGCACCAACATCCAACATCAGATGGGAGGAATACACCCAACAACACTGTGAGGTATCCTGTAGCAGATAAGGTAGGACAAACTTGCTTATCAGCTCTCAATTGTAACAACAACAGCACAGAGCCCCAAAAGGAACTAGTAGTGAATATATCCGACCATACCCTGTCACAAGAGGAACACTCAGTCCTAGCCAAGGGCATGAAATTCTGTCCCACTCCTGGAGAACCTAATTTTGGGTCTCTACGTGAGGATTTAAATCAATTTCATCTAAGAATTAAGAGGCACCTCTTCTTCAGTAACATACCGGAGAAAGATGAGGGAAACATCCCTGACAATTATCATACAGACATAGATGATAGTTTCGGTGACCCTAAATTCAAAAATCCTTCCAAATGGAAACCCCCTCCAGTTACTAACCTGGAACTATACTGTAGACAAAATGAAATTGATTTATTGACACACAAAGTACCTCCTACTAAATTCCATAACCTTTCTACAGCAGAAAAATCTGCACTAAAAGAACTTAGCAAAAACAGGAACATAGTCATTAAACCGGCTGACAAAGGTGGAGCAGTGGTAGTTATGAACACCACTGATTACATCAATGAGGGTTTTAGACAACTCTCAGATAGCAAATTCTATATAGAAACAGATACAGACATGACACATGAACATGCACTTGACATTAACGGATTCATCCAGCAATTGTTGGATGACGGAGAGATAGATGAGAACTGCTCTAACTATCTCCACATAGATAAGGAGAGAACGTCTCTCTTTTATATGTTGCCAAAAATCCACAAAAGATTAACCAATCCACCAGGGCGCCCTATTGTTTCAGGCAACGGCTACCCTACAGAGAAAATATCCCAACTAGTGGACTTTTTCCTACAACCCACCATACCATTCTTACCCTCATACATTAGGGACACTACACATTTCTTATCCAGACTCCTCAACTTAGGTGCTCTACCACCAGACTGCCTCCTAGTCACTATGGATGTAGCAAGTCTGTACACCAATATACCCAATGATCTAGGCCTACAAGCGGCAAGGGAGACTCTAATCAGACTCTGGCCAACACAAGACAAACCATCCACAGATAACATCATTCAATTACTGTCTAAAGTCTTAACTATGAATAATTTCGACTTTGCCGGCAAACACTACCTACAGGTAGGAGGTACAGCCATGGGCACAAAGGTAGCACCATCTTTTGCGAATACCTTTATGGGATGGTTCGAACATCACCATGTTTACACCTACCCCAAACAACCTCTTATAGGGGTCCGATTTATAGACGACATTTTCCAAGTCTGGCCACATGGCATGGAAGAATTTCGTAAATTCGAGACACACCTCAATGAGTGTGTCCCCTCTATCAAATTTGAGACTGAGATCTCAGCCTCTCAAGTTCACTTTCTAGATACAACTGTATCCATTGATAGTGAAACTAATAGTATCACCACCAATCTCTACACCAAACCGACAGATGCACATAACTACCTTAGTTATAAATCCTGTCACCCTAAGAATTGCAAATCTGCAATACCTTACAGTCAATTCCTCAGATTGAGAAGAATATGCAGCAAAGATGAAGATTTCATCTCGAATGCGCGTATTATGGCAGGACACTTCATGAAAGCAGATTACCCCCCAAAAGTAGTACAGGAAGGTTTCAGCAAAGCCTACCATACTAACCGGAACAACCTACTCAATCCAACTAACCGCACACCCACTGATAAAAATAAAGATGAAATTTTCCTGATCACCACATACCACCCAAGTGGGAGGATACTGAGTGATATCACCAAGGGTAACTGGGATATGCTGGACAAATCATCCAGTACCAGAGAGGTCTTGGACTGGAAAGTAGTCCAAGGCTTCAGAAGACCTAAGAACATTAGGGACATTCTTGTCAGGGCACTGGTCAAGAATCCCCTGGACGTTAATAACAGTCCACCCATCCACCATAACAACCGGTGTACCAGACAGAAATGTCGGTATTGCCCAAAACTGGATACATCCGGCAGGATATCCAGTCCAATTACAGGAAGAAGTTACAACACCATTCGGTGTTGCTCCTGTAAATCAAATAACATCATCTATTGCATTACTTGCAAACTTTGCCTCAAACAATATATCGGTCACACAAAACGCACCTTAGGTGAACGTATGTGTGAACACTTCAGATACATCACTCAACACAACAGAACACATAGCGTCGGCCGACACTACAATTCTGATGATCATGCAGGACTCACAAATATAACCCTGCATGTTCTGCAATTTGGAAGAAAGGACCCAGACTCTAAAGAATCTCTGGCCCTTAGATTAGAACTTGAGCAACTGTGGATCCACAGACTCAGGTCCACTACGCCAATGGGTTTAAATGTCTTTGACTAATTTAGTCATAGGGCCCTTAAGTACTTAAAAACATCCTGTGATCGACCATGGATCGGTTAACCCCAGTCTAATAAAGTATTAAAAAGACTAATTGTGAAAGTAGAAAAATATCATTAAAAACAACACTACTGTCCATATTGTGGACAGACACTTAAATGAGGAAGGGCACAGTGGGCTGGACGATCTCAAAGTCTTAATCTTACAGTGTGCAAGGGGACATCCAGATAGGGCCCCGTTGAAAGAGGTACTGGGAGGACAGTATAATTACAGAGAAGGGGGAAGGCAAGTGTTGCGGCAAGGCGCTAAAGGCCGCAGGAGGAATAGAAAGTGGCAGTGTAGTAAGGATCCGTGCGCCCAAAAGGTGAGTGGCAGGCGCACGGATCCAAGCCCAAAGTACAGGTGGAAGGTGCATGGATAGGGCACTGATGATCACGTGGGGACGTGTGAAAGGGCAGATAGAAGGTAGATGGGTGGGAGTTGCATAAAGTAATGCCTTATAGTTAAGTGCTGGACTCATGTCAGGAGTACCACATAAGCCATCAGCGCGGGCTCACGTGGGAACAAGGACCAATCAGGGCTCTCGCATCGATTACATTACTGAGACACCTTATCTCCACCACCAGCTGGGGGTGCCCAAAGCACCAATTTCTGGCCTATTAGCGGCTATTAGTTGACATTAGTTGAGGCTTGCATGTTCATGTTGACCGGCTGGTTTCGAATCCACTTGTGTTTGGTGATCTAAGGTAAAGTCATGTGCAGCAAGTGTGCATGCAAGTGTCCTTCATCAACATATATAAATTAATACTTACACCCATTAAACTTCACAGATCTCAATTTTTATATGAAGGCTAGGCATTACTTGCATCCATTAAACTATATATTTTCTCGAAGAAATTCCTAACTTCACAACTGTGGAAATGTTTATTATAATAAATCAAAGATAAAAGATTGTTTTTAGTCTAAGCCAAACATAAAGTCATCGGCCCTTATAGCGAACGGCAATTCAGGCAGACGTCTTTTCTGGGATCAACGGTTTTGACCAACAATTCATTTTAGCAAAGTTAAGTAAAAAAAATAATAGAAATAAAGCCACCGTTATTTTGAGTATGAAATATTTCTAAGTACCACACGAAGCACTGGGCGGGTGGAAAAAAAAATTGCACGATCGAAAGATGGAATCGAACCCACTTTTGGGGGCGCTTCGCGCTGCATGAACATTTGCGTCCAGACAGTGAGAGGCCCTTTATATGAGATTAGATCTTGAACAAACCTGGATCGGTAGACTCAGATCCAAAATACCCGATGGCCTCATTGTTTTTAACAATAAAAACGAGTCGCAAAGGCCACGGAGGAAATAGGCACCATATACCCTTACATTGGGTCCCATACTCATACCCGAGCATTAATGAATAAATTCCCATATTTTAAATACATCTTATCCACATTATAAACTTGGATGATTGCAAGATTCTATTACCAAACTGGTCCCAACTATTGACATTCTCTACAATAATTATTTTAGGTGTCAACACTACATTTATTCACTTATTTATCTCAGAGATATTTAAAAACTAGAAAAATAGTTTTCAATCATACGTTTTCCCAGTCATCTTTGCATGACAGGAATGATTATTATATTTATCTGTAGCACTACTCACTTCGTTTTATATATTTAACTAGAACTGCATGCTTCAGGACGGGTGGATTTACAAGTTTCAGTGATGCTAGCCACTATTTTTGTCTGACTTTACCAACAGGAAATATATGGAAACTAACTCTGGTAGCCTGTCTTTTTGTACAGCCAATTGATGCACATGATTTTAACATTTTTCTGTATGATACAAGTTTTAATGCAAATTTTTGAAGAGAGTTCTTGTGATGAGCACTGCAGTCTATGATTAACTGCTCAGAGAGTGGGGGCAGGAAGTGGCTGCCACTCAATGAGTCACATCTGATAGCAATTGGAGAACATGGCTGCTAGCAGGGGCTGGGCAGGCTGATGGCAATACGCAAAAGTCTCCCCTAATGGGATCACTGAGAGAAAAAGGAGGACAGCATCCTATTCTTGAAGTGTATTACCTTCATATAATTAATACGTATGTAAGGCTTAAGTTCCCCTTTGAGAGAGTTGGTTCAATTCTATAATTACCAACTGTGTACACATGTAGTCTTTCTCTCTCAAGAGCTTCATTGAATGTTAGCCCTGCCCAGCCATGACATCACATGAGTGCAAAACATAATACCCGAAGAACCAGATTAGGGGCCAGTCTGCTCTGACCATTGTAACACGATCAGCACATAATAGAGGGCAGCACTACAACGCCTAAAGTAATTCTAGTTTGACACAAAAACAATATATCAGACTGTTACATTAATAGCATTTTCTATCATTTTTCTGGGTATTTTTCTTCGTATTTAAATTCTGAATCAGATCTCTGCGTATAAGATTGAATGTTTCGGGCTGTACAAGGCAACACAAAGGCTCACTATTCGAAAAGTATCGTATTGATTAATTTCTGGCTCATCCATCTTAATGTAAATGTTGAATTTAGGTTTCTGTTTGTAGTTTAAATAAATCAGTTTCTGGCATTATATTGATCCTACTCAAATTAGTATTGACTCAAATGTTAATGTTATGGTTTGATGTTTGCAAATATGTATTACAAAATCCTCAAAATGGGCCTTTGCCTATGTTTTACACGAGGATCACAATCTAGTCAAATCATCGTTATTGGGCAATGTTGTATTATTATCCAAAATGTGTTCATTTAGAAGAGTTGTAAGATGTTTTTAGCACCGCCATCTACTAAAGAAGTGCTTGTAAAAGTAAATATGATTTACATTTGTTATAGGGAAAAGTCAAATGTAAGCATTCTCTTCGAGATTCTCGGTATAACTGTAACTGTAATGTGACCTCTATTGGCGTAGAATGAAATCAAGGGTAAATGAGTGTGCTGTAATTTTCCTGTAAGATGTTGCGACATTATCGAAAGCTTAGTGAATACTTTAGGTATGGAGGGCTGTGTCACAAGCATCGTTGATTATATATACATATATTTATTTATTTATATATATATATATATATATATATATATATATATATATATATATATATATATATATATATATATATATATATATATATATATATATATATATATATATAAATATATATATATATATATATATATATATATATATATATATATATATATATATATATATATATATATATATATATATATATATATATATATATATATAATATATATATATATATATATATATATATATATATATATATATATATATATAT
>OZ012698.1:19922420-19988283 GCA_963942565.1 Maea johnstoni | reverse complement strand
TATATATATATATATATATATATATATATACATATATATATATATAGATATATAGATATAGATATAGATATAGATATAGATATATATATATATTTCAAAGGGTTCTAGGTAAACATGGCGTTTGTCTCATAGTGACATCACACTCAGGCCCGATTCGAGACCCGTGGGATAACTGTCCATGACGGGTGCACAGTAGAGGACCCCTCGGCCCGGTCTCAGGGGTATGCTAACCTTCAGGGAGTGCGCTTTTCTCGCCAGGTATAGACGAATGCATGGCTTTCAGTGAGGATTGTATAATGAGTGGGATAGATTATCATCTATGTGTATAGAAAAGACCATCGCTAGTGTAGTAGTGTTCATCTAAGCAAGAGAAACTGTATGTACCTTTGGGCTGTGAGGAATATTTTTCAGTGGTAAATTCTTAGCTTATTTCATTGTTATAAAACAAATGGTGATAGAGGATGGAACAATATAATTTAGCGGTATGTATGTAGTTTACTGACTCTATCAAATGGACAGGCAAAATACAATAAATTACAAAACGTTTGCAAATAATCTAAGGAACAGAGTTAAGTAAACATGAATTAACATAATGTAACTTGCTACAAACGTTTCACAATACCGTGTGGAATACTTGCGTTATATGAATAAAATGTTTTGCGCAACCGTACCATTTTCTAAAACATCAGTTGTGGCTAAAACGAAGATTATATCTAACACCATAACAAAAACGATTGCTTACGTTGATTTCTGTAAACTGCCCCTCAGCTGGTTTCGAGAACAACACTTTAAGATAGATATGTCTATGTATCTTAAAAGGTTTAGCGTAGATATTTTAAAATGGTTTATACTAGAAGACGTATATTGGTTTATAAACAATCGTAATATATACGTTTATTTGCTGTAATGTAGGATATTACAAAATCGTACAGATATATCTCAAAAAGAATAGCTCCAAGAGCCAACATGGAATGCAGTTAACAATTACAGAATTGTCGTTAGATAAATAACCCAGGAAACAAAAACATTAAAGGTGAGAAACTTATTAATACAAAGTGTTTCTCGTGAAACAAGAAATAAATACCATTTCTTAAGGGAATGAAATGTAATGCCTTTCTGAAAAAAAGAGTATTTCAAAACTCCAAACTACATGCTTTACTTTAGTTTTGCTTAAAAGGGTAGATCTTAACTCACTTTTAAAGCAAATACCACTTATACAAAAAACACCCCATGCATGAACCGTGCATCAACCCTCGAGGTACACTACCTAACAACGATATTAGACATTATCAGTATATGCTTTGTACTCGATACACAACGTTAGGGTTGTTCTTAGAAACAATGTTATTATGCTAATAAATTGATATCTAGGATCTATACCTGTACGCGGTACCAGAACTACACCGGTTGAAAGAAATATCAGTTCCCTTACAGATACTTGAAATTAAGAATTAAAAACAGAAATCACGACTTTTTGTGAAGTGTAATGTCTTTTTATTGATAATGATAAAAAAGGGTTCATGTAATACATGTACGTATGTTAGCCCTCTTCCCCTTTCTTCCCGAAATGGTGATAGACAAAATGTACGTTTGCCCTGTTTACCAGAGCCAGACCAATTACCTAGGATGTAGCTGCTGGTTCGATGGACACACTTAACCAGAATTCCATCTCAGCTATCGAATTTACAGTCTATAGAGAGAATATGTACCTGATCCAAGATGTAAAATATGGACCCTGAAGTATCTGACGTGAAGTCATAATGTCTTCATGTCCCTGTTGGAAACTAACTATATTTCAATCCTATATCTGTTAGGTATTTACACAGAGGGCGTATCATTTTTTTGATTAGGGAAAGATATCTCTTGCCTTTTTTATTATAGTATAGAAACAGACTCGGTGTCTTCTGCCTTTAACTTGAGACGTTTTACATGTATTTGTTTCTTCGGTTTCATGCTTGGGGGGGGGGGGGGATCAACAATATATAAAAATACAACCATCCTAATATGTATTTGTCCAAGTAATTGAATTCAAGTTTTCCATCCCAATCGTTTACTCAAGGGACGTAAGGAGGAGTGCTTGCCTTAAAGAGCATATGTATGAATTGTCAAGAGATTCCCAAAGAAGACAACGGTTTGGACGTTTGGAAAATATCATAGCTGAGGTCCTTAGCGTATTTGTTACGCTAGACTTGGTGGCGGTGGGGGCTGGCACCCTACGTAAAAACATAATTCATCAACCTTTTGATGTAGAGCTCTGAGTGGGGTACTGGTTACTTCCTCACGTGCCCCGGCCCGGATTCGAACCGGCGGAGTGAGAGGAGACACCGAGCAGCCAGTGGCAACGCCCTAGTCCAGTCGACCATCAGTCCAGTTATCTTCTTCCGTAGAGCATTTTCAAAAAAGGATTTGAATGAGAAATATTACTTAGAACACAATTCGTAGCTCTCGTCTATCAAATACATTGAACAGATAAACAGATTATTTATAAATAGGTTATTTACAAAAGGTCCAGACGATATTATCTAGACCTGAATGGGGTTATGTCTCCCCGGTGGACATGTGATAGGGGTACATGAGCGGTAAAGAAATCACTTAACTGATAAGCATCGCAATATATTTGGTGATAATGGTTCGGTCCTTTCTATATGCTTCACATTAGTTTGATGGGCCGTGATCTATCTGGTACATTAGAGCAACGCAAGAATGGTTGCCTTATAATCTGCGTCACTTTGTTTTAACTTACTGCCTGCCACAACGGTTGTTTGAATTGACGTTAGCGGCTCGAGCATGTTTTTGTTATCACAATCATTTGCTGGACCATTGGCGACAGTAGCCGTGGACGCTGACCTTTGAAAACCGCCCTACTTATGAGAAAGATCGAATCCCGCCACACAACAAGGCAACAAAGCGACCACTAGACTCAACTATAGTGCCAATATGAACGTAGGTCTCTGCTCTACGACTTTTAACCCGTATATACTTCTGGTGGCTAATTTGGCCAATACAAAATTATGCAAAAAAGCTGAAATATGTCTGAACCCTTACTCATCTTATAGTACTAAGTGAGAGCAATCCAATGAATACCAATATGTCAGGGTTTAGACGGCTCTGGGGGACGTTTCTCGTACAATAGTAAAATACGACTCCGTATCATACGGAAAAAAGACAATTGCGGACGATATACGGAATTCGGAAAATGCGTTTCTCAAAGGTTCCGTATATTTTCCGTCTTGAGACATTCTCCTTATCATACGGAAGAGATATCAAGTGTTTTAATGGCACTTTTACCCGCAAAATTACCTCTGACATTGTAGAGGAATAGTATGTCTTTATGTCTTACTCCAATAGCAAGTTTGTATGTATGTATGTATGTATGTATGTATGTATGTATGTATGTATGTATGTATGATCGTACGAGAAACGGTCCCCTGCGTCGTTGTGTTTCGGAAGAGAGAAGCCTCAGCATTAAAAGGGTTAAGTAGAAGCTCTACAAAGTTTATGTTGACAGCTGAGGCACTCCATATTAGTACTACCTGCCACCGCCAGGGGTCGAATCACGGCCGGTCATGCGAGAAAGTCGCCAGTCACTTAGGGTCGAGAGATGGTTTTCGCCGAATGCCCATTTCCTTTTAATCAGACCAACTGGGACTCTCTAGACCAAACGCTAAGCAGAATAAAGGCCAACTGTCACTGAACCTCGCATAGGCTTGAACATAGGCTGGCAGATTTTGGCTCTTTTCCCCGTTTAAACCTCTACAAAACAAGGTCTTTTCAGACATGCATTTCAAGTAACAAACATTGATGGATTCTCTTGAGATATACCATATTTAAAGCTGAGAATATTACAAAGTGGAGGGTATTACAGTTTTTTTAATTATGACTTTGTAAAATTATGTAATTTCATGTAGAAGTGAAAAGATCTAGGAGAAAATGCACTTTCTTCTTATTTTCCACAAAGAATTCAGAGAAAAATGGTTATAAAATCTGAACAGAGCAAGAATGTTAAAAACAATGTAATACTAGAGTCTAGTAACCTTCTCCCCGTATTGATCATTCGGATAGGAGCTTTGTTTGAAAACGCTATGCATGTGTTTTAGTTTATTAGGCATCTTACCCCCTGCTGCGAGAGAATAGTTGTGGTGCTTAACCCTCCCAATGCTGAGGCTACTTGCACAAAGCACAAGGACGCAAAGATCTCTGAAAATCATATAAACCCTATCATTTTGGTATTCATTAGATAGCTCTCGCTGAGTACTCTCAGTTTAGTACCCCTTTGCCAGGGTTTCAGTCATTTTCAAAATTTTAATTCATCATCTCGATTGGCCAAATTAGCCAGCAGCAGCATAAGGGTTTAATACCGCCTTGTCTGTGTGTACAGTAGGATATTCTTAATTGGGGCCATATGCTGGACATCATGCGAGAGAATAGCGTCATGTGCTCAATTACAGAGCACCCCTCTAATAGCTTACCTGTGACTGACATGATGGCGACCGTGTCCGTCTTTCTGTCAAAGGCCTGTCTCGGGGCTGTCACCATTAATAAGTCACTATAGGGGGTATATCTGGAGCAGAGTATGAATGAGTGAAGGGATGGTTGCCTGCAGGCACATCGGCACACAAAGGTCTATCTGGAGAACTGTTTATTTATGAAATTACCAAAATATCGCGCTGTCATTATCAAAGGGGCACTACGGGTTTAGCTGCATCAAAGAACTATTTTTGAAAATAGTAACCAACAAATTAAACCGTCGACATTAAAAGGGTACCACGGGTTCATCTAGATAAAAATACTTTTTTCACATATCAAAACATTACCATATTGGGGTGTCACTATTAAAGGGGTACTGCGGACTGTCTTCACATATCAAAACATCACTCGTCTATCCTGGGCTTATTTCGTCGTGCTGTTGACGTGCCAAGAAACCCTCTGTTGTGTACTACTTTTTCTTAGTGCTCTTTTTATGTGTGCAAGTTCACCATGTGCTTTGTCCTGTTTATGCCCGTAACGCCAACAAAAGAGCGGACTGTTTTGACAAAACCTTTCCACGAAAAATATTCGAAGGTAATTTTTTTCAAAAAGACTGGATTTATGCTCGATTTTAGAATTAATCACAAGAGAAGCATAGTTCCAGGCGACTAAGGTGATCACAAGCATGAATGGGTTAGCATTCTATATACCTTCAATAGAACGCGTCCTAAGTCCGTTTTAGTGGCCTAAGATAAATGGTCTCGAGGGCTCTACTTATTTATCTAGACAGTGTAGTATTCAGAAAAGATGATCTTTCGCCTCTTTTTCGCGCATGTGTATTCAAGTCTCACAGACCATAAGTAATACGCCACTAAGGTCATAGCCTGGAACTTTAACCCATTTACATCTGGAGAACAGTCACTGGCTTAATATGTGCGGAAATATATCAACATAAAGCAATACGTAAACTCTGAGAGATATCTAACTGCAAAGCTGTTAATGAGAAATCGTATTAAGTTTGGCATCCCTTCTCAAATAATTGAGGAATATCACTGCGTTTGGAGAGCTACATTTAACTTTGCCAGTTAATGTGTTTACGTCAGATGAATTTCTTTTTATCCCTCTTATGCCTACAATTCCCGAAAAAATAGTTTCATTATTTTAACCCGTTAACCTTTAAGAGTTCCCCCAGAAGTTGTCGTCTGGTTGTACGATACTTTTGACGATAACTCTTAAATCGAGAATGAATTAACACATTATTTGAAGGAGTTTTGTAGAGTATATCATAATTAACATTTATTCATCAAATATTTTCCTATGATTCTGCCTGCAAGATTCCATGAAAATTATTAAGCCTATCTTAGTCGCTCTGGGCATAAATAGGTTAAGGATAATTAAAGACATATAGAGGAACCCGGTCGGAAGCATTTTTGTTGTTTGCTAACGGATAAATATTTTTTTGTCAAATACGTTCCCGAATAAGGCCAATACAAAATTATGCAAAAAAAACACCTGAAAAATGACTGAACCCCTGGCATGTTGGTACTCATCTGAGAGTGCTCAACGAGAGCTATCCAATGAATACCAACATGACAAGATTTAGATGCTTTTTATAAGTCTTTGCGACCGTGTGCTTTCGACGAAAGTAGCATCAGCATTGAAAATGTTAAAGGGTATTAAGAGGTCAAAATCTAACCACATGCTTATATAGTCCGTCTGATATGGCCCTGCAGGCCGCATTGTCCTGATTCAACTCTTGGCTGGGTTTTCAACTTGCTCCAGGGACGTGTGTCACCATACTCTTAAAACGAATTAGCCAACTCTTCTGTCACGTGACTCGAACGAGTGCAAGCATTCGTGATTTGCATTATTATATTGTATTGGTCATGTCGAGAGGAAAGGTAAACAGACAATACAGCGATACAGCAGAACAATGGTAACATACAAGCAAATAAAGCAATCAAATACGAATCATATCGTATGAGCGTATATCACGGGGCAATTAAGACAGAGGGCAAAAAGTCTACTACAAATTCACACGTAAGCTTGAAAGGACTGTCACATATTACTACAAGTGTACCTCAGTCATAGAAAATTGCATAACAAGAATAAATAAAAACAAAAGTGTCACGTAGAAATCATAGTCTATTCGCGATGCGAAGTATGTGCCCGTCTCAAGTTAAGGGAATTCCATGCACTACCTCATCCTAGAGAGCTAGGTATGGGCTAAGATGAAAAAAATAATGGATATGTAGCGAGAGACAAATGACTATAGTGGAGACCTGGCTATCCCAAGGGTCTCGAATGTGTAATCTGGCCTCAATGTGACGTCACTAGGAGACAAATACCAGTGAGGGCTCTCATATTGTTTACATTAGAGAAACGTGCGCACCAACATGCGCAGAACGCGACTTTTGGGCTACATTTGTCCAAGATTTCATACTTGGCGCAAATGGGATTTGTTTATGCGATATCTTGGAAATCATCACATTCATTAACTAGTCTTCTCAAGTGACTCCTTCGCATTGGAAGTGGTTATTTTGGAAATGGTCAACTAGGCATCAATTTATCATACCTGAGATATACTATAATCTCACCCTAGGTAATGTCAAACAGGTGATAGGCAGTGAATCCCATATAATAACAGGGTACACATACAGACCGTGTCACTTCTTCCAGAAAAAACATAAGTTACGTTCCAAAATGATTGATAATGAAGTCAACACCAAACCACTACAATGAAGTTAGCCATACTTAATCATTTACGAGTTGACATCTAAGAACTACCTAGTCGAACGATAATTAATAACTCGTATATTGCACGGTCGGTCATGGGAAGATATGGGGCGGAGCATAAATGTATTGAGGATTGTTTAAAGCATATTTTTTGCATTTTTGCATTTTTGTATTTTTGTTGTTTGCGAACTGATAAACATTCTTTCGTAAAATACGGTCTCGAATAGGTCGTTTACGGCAAGCTGCCATCAAATTTGTCATGCTTGTCTAATTGAAGCTGCGGTCATTAAGGGGTCAACATCTAAGCACAAGGTCCTACAGTCCGCTTGACATGGCCCTGCAGGCCGCATTGTTTTCATTCATCTCTTGGCTGGGTTTTGAACTTGCTTGTGGCATGTGTAACACGACTTAAACAAAATTAGTCCATTCCTCTGTCACGTCACAGATGAAGGAAAGAATGGATATGTAGCGAGATACCAAATACTATATGCGCTATAGTGAAGTGCTGGACATGCCAGGGGTCTCTTATCTGGCATCAGCGTGAGGTCACGAGGGAACAATGAACAATCAGGGCTCTCGTAGCATTTACATTACAGAGAAACGTGTGTACCAGCAAGCGCAGAGCACGACATTTGGGCTATTCGTTGAGGCTAGCCTGTTTAGTTTGACCAGCCTATCAACATCCTAGTCTGTTATAGACCAGATTTAAAAGCGTCATCATATGGAACATCGCCAATAAGTCAGTATAGTATCTGATATATAGAACTTAAGTAGAATGTTCACTGAAGACCCTTTTCACGTACATGGAAGAATTCAAATCCAAGATTTTCTTATAAATAAGTTCACGTTCTCTTCTATCGACACTGCTTAACAATGTGATTTATATCCTCTAAAGCATACAAATCACACGTGTCGCAAATGGGATCTGTTTGTGTGATATCTTGGAAATCATCACATTTATTAAGTCTAATCGAGTGACTCCTTTGCATTGGAAATGGTCATTTTTAATTCAAATAGACATCAACTTATCATACTTGCAATAAAAGTCTCACCCTAGGTAATGTCAAACAGGTGGTAGTCAGTGAATCCTATGTAATGACAGACTGCACATACAAACCTTGTCACTTTTACCAGAAAAAACATAACTTACATTCCGAAATGATTGATAGATGGCGCTAAGTACCAAACCACTACAATGAAGTTAGCCATACTTAATCATTGACGAGTTGACATTTGAGAAATACCTTGTAAGACAATAATTAATTATTCGTTTATCGCTAAGAGTCGGTCATTAGTAGAGCTGAGGTGGAGCGAGACCTATTAATTCCTCCCCATACAAAGGATAGGAAGGGTTACATTCTATACGTAGCGTGAGGTATATGCTACAGTGACCCGCATGTAATTTCTCATGGGTAATTTCTCATGTCGTTTGAAGATAATTTTACCCTGTGGAATTCACGATGAGGGGGAGATTCACGCGTTCACTCAATAAAGCACAACCTATAGTAACCCATAGTTCCCTCTTACTATGGTTTCACCTCGAAACTAGTGTACATTTGCATTTACTTACATACGAGGCTGCAGGACAAGGTGGTAGTAGTAGTAGTAGTTGTAGTAGTAGTAGTAGTAGTAGTAGTAGTAGTAGTAGTAGTAGTAGTAGTAGTAGTAGTAGTAGTAGTAGTAGCAGCAGAAGTAGCAGCGGTAGTAGTAGCAGAAGTAGCAGCGGCAGCAGCAAAAGCGTAATCATCATCATCATCAGTAGCAGCAGCAGCAACAACAGTAGTAGTAGTAGTAGTAGTAGTAGTAGTAGTAGTAGTAGTAGTAGTAGTAGTAGTAGTAGCGTCATCATCATCAACAGCAGCAGCAGCGTAGCTGTAGAGGAAAAAAGAAGAATGCGAAGAAGAAAATGCAAAAGCTATTGATATTTATAGCAAAGACAAAGGGCGTAGGCTCAGAATGCATGGAAATATAACTCGTGTTGTACCTTAGATAAAAAAAAAAGTGGATACGAAACCAGCCGGTCAACCTGAACAAGCTTGTTGCGGCGAATAGCCCAAAAGTCGTGTTCTGCGCATGTTGGTGTGCAAGTTTCTATGTAACGTAAACGATACGAGAGCCTTCATTGGTCTTTGTCTCCTAGTGACGTCACACATAGGCCAGATTCGAGACCCCTGGTTTAGCCAGTCCTTCACTATAGCGCATTTGGTAATTAGTCTCTCTCTACATATCCATTATTTTAATCCTCTAATGTTTTACAAAAAAAACTAGCGACATTCATTTGATGGGACGTTGAATTCCTTCCTTATCCTATGCCGTGTCCATGTAGGAATGTGTAGACTCGGGATGTCAGTTCAGCGGACGGGTTTCCAACTTAAATGAATAAAAGAATGGATATGTAGCGAATGACCAATTATCATATGCGCTATAGTGAAGGTCTGGCGATGCCAGGGGTCTCGAACCTGGCCTCGGCGTGACGTCAATAGGAAACAAAGACCAACGAGGGCTCTCGTACCGTTAACATTACTGAGAAACTTGCGCGACAGCATGCGCAGGACGTGACTTTTGGGCTATTCGTCGCAGCCGGCCTGTAGACTCGAGGTTGACCGGCTGGTTTCATATCCACTTGTTTTTATTTTTCAAAGGTTTCAGCGGTAATGTTTCCAATTACAAGGGTCACCTGGTGCAAGTATGTAATCTCAGGATGTCAGTTACAGTGGCCTTCTTTGCCAGTATAGAGGCCAACTCGGCGGGGACGAACTCAGGAAGTACACCATTATTGAGAATCGTCGTGCAACGAACCGCGAGAAATAATTGTGTTCAACAAAGATCTCGCAATTCCTGAAGATTACCTCTGTAAGTCCATAACAAAGGTATTTAATTGTGAGATTTATTTACGTAATAAAGGTTTAAACGTTCCCGTTTAGCAGGAAGTTGGAGGGGGCGCATGTACGGGCCAGGTATTATTCTGCGCAAATCAGGCGGGCGTGTGTTGCGACTATGAAAATAGTGGAAACCGTCGATGTTGGGTTAATGGGCAACCGCCAATGCTCCCGAGAGCGGTGCATTATGGGATAAGTGTCGGGTCCGAGGAGGTTCGGGGTCCAGGTAGGGTCCAGGCAACATTCGGCAGACGACAGCTGTTGAGTACGTGCCACAGTCGTCTGACAACCAGTGACGAAACTGGCATAGCGAAGTCCCAACTCTTCAATATATTATCTCACACTTCAGGGCGATCGATTGAAGTGCGGCGACAAAGAACTAGTCCGGTGCACAATATTGCAATAATTCCAGCAACGACCATAATTGGCTCGGTAGGACAGTAAGACTCGCAGCTACTGGCAGCACAACAGGTAAGAGATAACCCTTTTGCACCTGGATTGTACATATATTCCGACTATTTAATTTTTGTCATGATTTATCAACTATAAACATAATTTTAAACTATTTGAAGGGGCATAGGTAACCCTTTTGCTGCTGGTGGCTGATTTGGCCAATACAACATGGTGCAAAAAACCCAAAGGAAATGACTGGAAACCCTGGCACACAGGTACTCATCTGAGAGCACTCAGCGAGAGCTATCCAATGGAAACCAGTATGACAAGTAAGGATGGTTTTCAAGAATCTTTGCGTCCGTTTGCTTTGGACGAAAAAGGCGTTATCATTGGAAGGGTTAAATTCAACAAACAAGCAGCCAACTATTGCACAACCCATATGCAACAGGCAAGAGTTAACCCATATACACCAGTTACATACATGGGCTGAGGACCTTAACCCGTTTAATATAACTAATCGAATACAGATATATATGAAAACTAGTTGAAGAGGATTGGTTGACCACAATAGGGGAAACAGCTCTTAGTCAAACATTCTCAAAACATTGTTTCGTTTTTAATATATGTCCATATTTATTAGGCTTCAGGTATGCTAGAAATTATACCAGGCCTAAGATTGTTTTCTCTACCTTTTCATCAAAGAGCGGTCATGAGGTATTTGAAGGAGAATGGATAATCGGAACTCGAACTACAGTTCTTATTCAAATAGTTAGTGCTTGTACGGCTTACCCATAAGTTATTATATAAATCGTCGTGCACCCAAACAACTATTTCACGAGGATGTCTAAATACGGAGGTGGGTGGCATCAGATCTAAAATATAGAGGTGCCGACGAGAGGGGATCATTTTCTGATAAACCTACTAGTAATGTGTGATGGTCGGAATGTCGTCTATTGGGGAAAATAGGTAATTAACCGATTGATACCCGTTGCAGACAAAAAGACCTGACTATTTTAAAGATATCTATCAAACGAAATCATCTTTTTATAAAACATTTGAAGAAGAAACATTGACCAGAATCAAGCAAACAGCAAATAGATTTCAAATGAACCAGTAAAATTGTTCTGGAGGATGTCTCGAGTACTCACCATGTCTTCGCTGGGTCCAGTAGACATGCTACTGCAGAAGCATATGGGTCAAGCAGGAGGCCAGGGGGGGGGGCGGAATTTGTTTTTGTCAAAAAGGATCTTTCGGGAGTTTCAGTAATGTCTGACGCGATATATGATAGTATAGGGTCTGTGTCATTCGTATACCCACGAAACGTGCTTCAGTCTTTGTTTCATGTCAGTGTTCTTACCTGTGATGGGGTGTGCTGCGATGTCAGCTGGATGCATGTATAAATGAGGTCTCAGCTGTCATAGACAGCCTTGAATATTTCGATTTTCGTCACTGTTTCTGCCATATTGCAGGTAATTCGTGACTAGCCAATTATAACTGGTGGAGGAAACCAGAGTCTCCAGCGAAAACCACCGCCTAACCCCAAGTCATCGACAACTTTCTCACATGCCCCGGCCGGGCATTTTTTATTAGGAGGAGACTTCAATGCGGGTGGCCGATGGAGGACCTCGCGGCAGGTATAAAGCAACTCAAAGGGGTAAGTATTTAACCCTTTAGCTGCTGATGGCTAATTTGGTCAATACACAATAATGTGAAAAAATCTGAAAATGACTGAAATCCTGGTACATTGGTACTCATATGTTAGTATTCAATAAGAGCTTTCCTATGAATACCAACATGGCCGGTTGTTCAGTTGTCAGTGAAGATATCCTTAATAGGTGCGACCACTCTCTAGTATTCAGGGAAATTGACGTAGATATTATTGAGAGGGAGATGTAGTGGGATTTAGGCAATCTAAGGGTTGAATGGCAAAAGTTAGGGCCTGGCGGCATACAGTTAGCCCTTGTGTTGGTGGTGGCGAATTTGGCCAAAACAAAAGGATGCATAAAGCCTGAAAATGACTGAAACCCTGAAACATGTGGTACTCATCTTTCCAACTTATAAAAGAGGAAAAGAGTTGGCTCATATAGAGACTGGGTGTCTGTGGGTAGACCGGATAACAATTTTTTTGCCCAGCATAAAATATATTAAAGGAATTTTGCCCGTAACCTTTGGAATATAAGGAAAAGGTTTAAAAATGATCCGATTTTGGAGGCCATTCACACAGCTGAAATAGACAGAAACGCTTTTTGGAAAATACTGCAAAGAAAAAGGGACGGTTTGTCCGCAAAGTCTGAACCCTTATCTTGCTGGTGGCGAATTTTGCAAATATCAAATGACGCAAAATATCCTTTAAAAATGACTAAACCCTGGCAAATGGGTACTCATCAGAAAGGACAGCCAGGGCTATCCAATGAATATACCAACATGACAGGGTTTAGATGGTTTTCGAAAATCTTTGTGCCCTTGTGCTTTGGACGAAAGTAGCCTCAGCATTGGAAGGGTTAAGCAATAAATGGGATTGAGGGGTATGGTAGTTAACGAAATTGGGGATGTTTTAGATGTGTGAAAAACACATTTCCAACGTACCCTAGAAAGGGCTTTATTATTTGGGAGTGCGACGCTTATGAGTGTGTACTCTACTTAAGTAGTGAGTGCAAGGGCTGCAATGCCACGTAGTTATTTTGATGGCCGACTCTTTATCCTTTATTCTTATTCTTAGTATGTATTCTGCAATTATGTATTTTTTCTATGGAACAATATGTGCATGTATTTTATGTTAATGTTATTTTAGTGAAATGTAACACATATCACGGCGCAGAAAGTGATATGTTAAGTAAAGGCAGTATGTATTATCAGGCAGAACTGGTATGTACTATTTAGGACCTACTATATGCATATATCAAGAGTGGTTCATTGGTTTGACGTAACATGTTTGAGGTGCACTATGCTACATGCAGGTAAGCATTAATAGTACGCCATAGCGGATTAAGGGGCTCAAACACAGATTAAGAATACTTAAACGTGCAGGTGTACGATAGTACATGGTTCGTGTTGTAGGCTTGGTTCAACAAATAGTGATCTAGTAGCGATCATAAAGGAACTATCGAGTACTTAGCATGTATATAAAACTATACACACAAACACGAGGATATATATATATATATATATATATATATATATATATATATATATATATATATATATATATATATACATATATATATATATATATATATATATATATATACATATATATATATATATACATATATATATATATATATATATATATATATATATATATATATATATATATATATATATATATATATATATATATATGTATATGTATATATATATATATATATATATATATATATATATATATATATATATATATATATATATAAATATATATATATATATATATATATATATATATATATATATATATATATATATATATATATATTAGTATATATATATATATATATATATATATATATATATATATATATATATATATATATATATATATATATATATATATATATATATATATATATATATATATATATATATATATATATATATATATATATATATATATATAGTATATATATATATATATATATATATATATATATATATATATATATATATATATATATATATATATATATATATATATATATATATATATATATATATATATATATATATATATATATATATATATATATATATATATATATATATATATATAGGACGTCGAGGGGAACAATCAACACTGATGAACCGTTTCGACCCATTCGGATTTGTAGGACCTTCCAGATATTTTGCATTTGGTTACGGAGAGCCTTATCAGCTTTCAGTGTTGCAGTCTGAGAGATAGACAAGTAGAGTGGAAAATATCGAACATGAGCGGAAATATATAATCGTCTCGCAACATTCGGATAAGTTTGAATTTCCAGCATTTGTTTACAGAAAAACTTCATGTTAAAACAAAATCGGTTTCTGACCTCGACTGATGATACCAACTAATCGACATAGGGACGATTGTTTGGATGGAATATACTGTTTAGTTCCCTAAGTTTCCGGTAGATGGTGTATGATACTGAATATAAGCATATAATACGCAATCTATCGGATCTGCCTAGGCAGCATCTATCTCCAACGCTCGACAGAAGTGTATAGATGGTCAGAGACGCTCTAATCCAAAATGGCCAATCCTGTCCCGTGAAAGTCGTGGCAAAGCAGACTTATGAAGATTAACTATGTGGTTGCTAAGACTACCGTTACATAACTGTATGGTAGAGAACGATAACATATCATACGTTAATGTATCGGTAAGTCTCAGTCGCCGATCCTTCCGTCACACAACCCTATAGACAAAGAGAACATGGATTGGTCACCACAGATCAATTAACATAGGTCCCGCTTGGATTGGTGTTCTATATTTCTGAAGGTATCGATATTGACTCACGAACTGTCATCGTATATGCAGTATGATACGTTCGCTCTTTTACTGGTATTAATGAATTTCTATTGCAGCAAAACACTTGGAAAATGATCGATATCAGTATTGTCATGCAGACCTGTGGAACTTTGAAAGTGTTTGTGTACGTGATAACTCCATTGGAATAACTTTTATGTAATAGAATGTGAATTGTGTTTTTTATTGTTCTTTTTTATTGCATTTTTATTATTTCCTTCAGCATTCCGGTGGCACAACGTGACTGCCACCCTGGTTTCCATCGAAGGCATGCAGATGGAGGTGCAGTTAGCATGATCTCCGCTAGACGGCAGTGCAGGTCATACAGTTTCCACATATATCCAGAAAGACTCAATCCAAGAGGTAAAGTTTTTGATTGAGGGTGTAATATTTTGGTAGGACACGCGAAGTTGTGCGGAGACAGGGTGCCCGCGACCGCACGACAGATCGAGGAGAAATAAATCTATCTCAGGTAGGTCGATGTGACCTAAGAACGCAGCGTCTTGATGCGATGTATTTGTAAGGAGAGCGTTGCTTCAGACCGCCTTAAGGCGTAAAGATCGCGTCCACACTCATGAAGCCAAGGATGCAAGATTTTACTGATAGATGATCCAAGATGGGACATGCGGTTCTTTGGATTCCGCCAGAGGGCTGTATGGTACAGATTACAAGCGATGGTTCCTGATGTAGTTCTTTTGGTCACCGCCAGGGGTGAGACATGCGCTTACTTAGAATTCCGCTAGAGGGCTGCATAGTACAGATTACAAACGATGGTTCCTGGTGTAGTTCTCTTGGTCACCGCCAGGGGTGAGACATGCGGTTAAATAGAATTCCGCTAGAGGGCTGTATAGTACATATTACAAGCGATGGTTCCTGATGTAGTTCTCTTGGCCACCGCCAGGGGTGAGACATGCGGTTACTTAGGATTCCGCTAGAGGGCTGTATAGTACAGATTACAATCGATGGTTCCTGACGTAGTTCTCTTGGCGCTGTGCGTAAGGCTGGAAATGCGAGCAAGCTCGCCAAGTATATAAGGAGGACCGACCAGAAGAAGAAGAAGTAGAGTGGATCATCCAAGAACATTTCACAGCCTCTTTGGATTTGGCGGATTGATAAGAGCACGCAAGTTATAATGTGTAAAGGTTATGGTTCCAGATGATGATTAAGTTCTCTTGGCTTCCACCAGGGTTGAGACATGCGGTTACTTAGGATTCCGCTAGAGGGCTGTATGGTACAAATTACAAGTGATGGTTCGAGATATAGTTCTCTTGGTTTCCGCCAGGGGCGACACATGTGAAGGTGATGGTTCCAGATGATGATTTAGTTAACTTGGCTTCCGCCAGGTGCGAGACATACGGTTTCTTTGGATTCCGCTAGAGGGCTGTATGGTACAGATTACAAGCATATCATACGCAACCTAGCGGATCTCCCTTAGCGACAAAACTCATCAATGTCCAAACGCAGAATCAGAATCAGCAGGAATTCAAATACCAACATGTAACTGAAGGAAGTATGCACTTCAACCGAGTTATACCTGGAGTAACTTAATACAACAGGCAACGTATGTAAGGCAGAGTTACCATAGAAATAGAACAGTGGGAATGGTACTTGGGTACTGCAACAATAGGGTTGCCCATTTGACCTCAAAAGGTGTTGCCGCGCACAAAAAACTATTGCTATATCATTTGTTGGTATACCAGCGTGCAACATAACCACTTGCCCCGTTGCAATTTGCAAATGAATTAAGCAAAATGGCAATCGGACAAGCAGAACAAGACCCTCACTTGCCCCGCTCGACAAGAAATGGTTTGGGTAAAGTCTTTGCAATGTAACCCACCTTTGTTTAACAATGTGGCGGGGCAAGTGGAACTACCGGCGGGTCAAGCAAACTTTAGGGGCCGCTTTTCCCGCTCGGCAAGGAATGTTTTGGAACCTATGTTGCAACCTGTATAATTAAAGCAACAGCACTCAAACTGAGATAATTGAAATCGCTTATCTCAAAGTATGGCTTGACTTTTTTCCAAAACTTCTAATAATGCTTTTATTGCAGAAACATTCGTAAGGAGGTGCTCATGTATTTTTGAAATGGTTTGGTGATGTATAGTAACAGGCGAAGGTTTGTATGTCGCTGATTGAAACAGGTTCGTTATCATCCATTCGATTCAGGACTGCGACTACTGCCCAGAAAAACAACTTCTGTCACATGATCAATAACTCAACTTGTACCATTCTCTAGTCGTCTCTCTCCTGATCACATATTCACTTTGTGATCTACTTCATTGGATGTGTAACTTTTGATTAAATGCCAGTGGTTGCATCAATTTGCACCACTGACGTTTTGTAATAATCCCATTGAATACATTAATGAATGAAAGAATGAATTGATAAATAGATAAATAAATAGTATGTAAATGAATAAAAAATGATTAGTGAAGGATGGATCGATGAAAGAATTGCATGGATGAATATATAAATGGGGATAAAAAAAACATGATGTTATGTGTGTCTAGATCTGTGTATTCACTTAATTTAGAAAGATAAGATAATACGTTCCCAGATCCGCGAATGTGTAAAGGAAGTTTTTTCTATCATCAGCTAGCTTTCACGTAGCGCTATCGCTAATATGAACAAGTACAGTTGTAGATGCAAAGCATCAATTGTCAAAAGGCGGGGCCAAATTATATGAACTTATGAGGGAACCGGATGTATAAAGAAGATTAAAATTATAGAGGAAAATAATTTATAATGACTAGATTTGTATCATTTTTGTAAAAATGAAACAAATATCGGAATTCTAGGCGCAAGCTGGAGACTTCGAAATCTCTTAGGTGCGAAGCCACTTGGGTACGCATCAGTTTGGTTACGAACCAGTTTGGTTACGAAGTCTCCTGATTTCATTCTTTTCACATAGTATTTTTTTTTCTTTAGTATTTTTTTTCCTTTACTGAAAAATAAACTTTATGTCAGCTTAAAATATTTTATATATTTGAAAACTTCATGCTAAATTAAAATAAGGAAGGCACAATTTTCCGCGGCAAAGGTCATGTACCAGGCCAACATTTATATTATTACCAATCAGAATAGAGAATTATATTCAGTCCGGCCTCAGCATTTCCAACATGGCCGTCCGGACTATGAACATTTCAAAACAGCTTTCCAGATAGGCGTGGCCTGAGGGCCCCGCCAATTATTGGTAGACTGTTGGCGGCACCTGCATATCATCCTGGCGAGGTGAACTGCTACCTCACACCTAGACTGGCTTCTAGTCTATGATTTTATTAAATTATGCTGTTCTCTGTTCTGGTCTATATCATTTGCTCAATTGCTAGGTGTGAGTGACATTCTGTATGTGGGGTATCTTTTAAATGGAATTTCAATTTTAGACGTACAATTTGCAAATTTAGTGCCAGTTTGGCGCAACCTTTATGGATGGGATGACTGGTGACCCCCTTTTTATTTTAAAATTTCAAAGGGGAACTGAGAATTATAGCTCATGCAAAGTTTGATGAATTTCTGAATGCAGGTATATTTCAAACGCATTTATATGGATTTTAGATGACACTCTCCCCTTGTCGTATACCGTACCATGCCTTTAACTAGGATTCGTTCATGCCCACTATATTGTGTGAATGAAATCTCGCTCACGATGTATTTAACCTTGGATGAAAAAGAGAATGGATATGTAGCGAGAGACCAATTACTACATGCCCTATGGTGAAGAGCTGGACGTGCGTGCGCCAATTCTTTGATTGTATGCGGCCAAGCTGAGATCTCAACTTTTTCTCCTGCGCTTCTTTTCTTCCTGTTTTTGGATACTTAGAGTAATATGGGGAAACATAATGATCACGTGACCACACAAATCATCTTACAATGCGTTTTCCTTACACTTAAAACCATTCTATTATGATTGTCTGTCGGTAAAATGAATCTTTGGCTTCGTCAATATTGGTGCGCTCTGGATGTTGTTAATGACCGTGTTTAAGGAGGAAATATTTTCACAAAAATGGAAGGTTACACCTCGCTTTCTTAGGCTACCTATTTGCTTGGTTATGCGCAGGGATAAAACTTTGATTGGTTCACAAGGGTCGCGTGGGAAGGTCCTCATACAAAGTCACATGACCTCGTCAAAATCTCCAGCTGGGGAAATTAGTTTATGAAGAAGCCAATCGATGTAGCTGACAAATGGGCACTCTCAAAAGCATACTGAACACTGAACTGTTCAACAATTATTTTATCTTCTTATGATAACAACTTGGGCATGGGGTGGGGGGATCACTTTTTGTCCCTAGAATTTAGTGAGATTGATTTATTTCTTCTCCATCTCACGATTTCTTCTCCATCTGACGTGCGGTCACGGGCACCCTATCTCCGCAAACCTTCGCGTGTCCTACCAAAACATTACATCCTCAATCCTAAATTTTACCTCTGGACATCAGCACGAGGTCACGTGGGAACAAGGACCAATCACGGCTCTCGTATTGGTAACATAACATAGAAACCTGCTTATCTCCACCACCAGCTGTGGATGCGCCAAGCACCAATTTTGGGACTATTAGCAGCTATTAGTTGACACTGGTTCAGGCTAGCATGTTCAGTTTCGAATACACTTGTGTTTGGTCCTCTAAGATTTTAACACGCTGAACGATATTTTGAAAGTTGCATGATACTTTGTGAAGTTGAATTAATATCATTTCGGCCGGCCACAATATATATAATCAAGTTGAACGATTTAGAAAGTTTCATGATACTTTGTGAAGTTGAATTAATATGATTTCGGCATGCCACACCTGCCTGCTGTACTGGTTTGAATTGTTTGTCCCCTAATATGTCTCTAGGTCAATTAACGATAAACAAAATTCAACTATTAAATGTGAAGAAAAGAGCTATGCAGAAGAGGAGGTACATGTACCAATATGACAGGGTTTTGACATTTTTCAAAAATCATTGTGTCCTTGTTCTCTGGACAAAAATAGCATTAGCATTGTATGGGTTATCTGCTGAACCCACGTGTATTTGTTATGTGCATAAGGTCTGACAAATTTTAGAATAACCAGAGATATAGATTTGTTATAGGTCACTGGCATAATTCATCAAATACCGGTAATGTAATACTGGGAAAACATTTGAAGAGGGATTGTTTAACCCGACTGGAACAACAACATTCAGTCAAATCTTTCTTCAAATATCACGTTGTGTCATTTGTTTATAAAGCTTGTTTTAGATTTTAGATTTTCAGTAGAAATCAAATCCTTTTGCTGAAAACACAACGCAGTAGAGCTGGTATAGCGCATATTCGCTCAATAAGTATTACTAACCCGCTGGCGCTTTGTGTCTCAGAATCTTAAGTCCAGAGAAAATCCCATGCAAGGTGATAGGAGTGATGGAAGGAGTGGAATGATGATAACCCCATCTTTGTTGGTGAGCTTCTGAGATTCTCCTTTTGTGTCGAGTGGAAGATGCGGAGCGAGGTCTTCTGTTTCCAGTTAACACAAAAAGGGTTGAAGTACCAAGGCAGATGGCTGTCTTCCAAGTGATGTCGTAGATCACTGTGCCAGGCCTTGCACAGGGTACATTCTTCTTGGTCGCTTTGTTTTGCCGACCCGGAACCGGAGGGTTCAGAGCGGGGACCAGAGCAGACAGACCTGGGACCACATGAAAAACCTCTGGAGAAGGGTTTTTTTCATGCTCGTTGTCGGCATTTGAGATTCCCAATGAGAATCTGAACGGGAATGGAGACGTTCACAAAGAGGACTGGATCATGATGATGAAGGTCTGCTCTTGCCAGAAGTGCTGTGTGAGTAGCTCGGAGGTTCTTGGTCTGAGAGAGCATGCCTGTTGTGGCTCGCTGAGCTCAACCTCATTGATTGTGAAGATTCAATCGCACGTTGAGAAGTGGTCGAAGCGGCCATCTCCATTATGATCTCCTTCTAGGGGTTTCAACAGCGAATCCCTTGTTTGATCTTTGGCAATTAAGAGCCATAGAATATGCGTCCCGGAAAAACCCAGTTGACTGACTCCAGTGGCTAGAGGAAGCTCCGTGTGACAGGTGGGCAGATAGAGCTTCACTTGGATACCCTTCAGACCTGTGGGTCATCTCAGCGGAATGTCGAGAGGATTCTTCCCAATGCACTTGACGAGGTCCTGAATAAAATCTGTATCTGAAGATTATGACTTCGGCAGCTGTATCCAGCACCGCATTATCCCGCTTCGTGCAGAGTTGACTAGAATGATGAGAGATTTCCCTGTCATCCCTGTAACCAGAATTTCTTCAGAATCTTGGAAAGACTTTTCCTGATTCTTCATCAATGCTACCTTGACAGCTGTATCTTGATGTTCACAAGATCGCACAACGCAATCATCTGACATAAGGGGAACTAGATCCAACTGCGCTAATTGCACCCAATATCAATAAAAGATTAAAAAGAAAAAACAAAATTACGAATTAAATCAAGCTACGGGCCATATCGGCAAAGAAATCTTCCAAAATCAAAAGGAAATCCTGAATGAAAAAACTGTCCAACTAGAAATCCAAAACTTTAAGGGCGGAACAAAAGCACAAAACAATGACCTCCAAAACAAAATGATTATATTATTATGAAACGCTATTTAATAAGAAGTGATGCTCACTCAGTTACTTCCACCCGAAAAAGAAATAAATCTATATAGAAAAGAGCAAACATAGAAATTCCCTAGACCAAGAAAAAAAATTAATAAATCTAGCCAAGTAACAAAAATTTATGGAATAAGATCTTTCCTCTCAATTTCATATAAATGATAGATCATAGAACAAACCGGCGACAATAAGTTTGGTTTGCTATGAACAAATAGCCACAATTTCCTAATAACTTAAAGGGCAAATGCACCATCAGAAAGATTTAGGTTCAAAATGATCCTATACATGTCACCTTTCAAATACTGTATAACGGGTATATTTCCCGGGACTTTTATTTCCCGAAAAATGATGTTTTCTACTTTTTCCCGTTTTTTAATTTCCCGTCCTGCACATGGCTGCACTGATATTAAATTTACCGAAAGTGTGTGTTTTCGCTTCTGAATCTATTAGTGCACACGAATGTTGTATGCACTGAATGTGCCGTGGTGTGCAGAACAACAAAGCCATCCCAGCTTAATTGAGCTGATATGGCTGGCTCTATTGTTCTGCGCATTAATAGCAATTAGAGCAGCATAAATCCAAGTCGGACCGGTTCATGGGCAGGTTGAGAAACTTTGTGAGTACTGCAAACAGTACTAGAATACACTCAAATTATCAGTCCGCCTGAATTTATCCATAAATACATGGGGCGCCTTATACTGGACAGCTTTAAAATGTCTATTTGATATGATTGTGAGTTACTACTCACTTACTGTCATTAATGTTTTAGCCAAATGAATATGTTTTACTGTGTAACGTTGTTGATTGACTTTTGGACATAAAAACCGCCACTATTCAGATAACATAAGTCGCCATCTGCTGGGCAAGCGAATTACTTAAATATACGGCTGTATTACTCAATCTGAATACGAACATCGCTTGCCCCAGCATACCAACAAAAATGATTAAAGATAACGTTTTTATTGTTCCCGTCTCAAACCCATTCGGTAAATTCGGGAAGAATAAGCACACGTTAACATTACCCTTTATACAGTAATACCTCACCCGTACCTGTCCTCTTCAGCACTACTCAGTTACAGCTACAGAAGTTCAGCAAGTAACAGTCCTGAGGCAGTTATAGAGGGCCTCCATGCATCCCAAGATGCACTCTGTTTTTGACCTCTTCTAAGCACCAGCCTGTGTCACAAGTGCTTAAGAGATAGCAGTAGCAGGGAAGCCTGGCTTTCCCTTTCTTGCTAATTTTTATTCCTGGCTCATCCCTGATCACAATTTTTGGAAGCAAATAAAACTTCAAGAAGTAAAACTTACATAGTATGGCAGAATTGAGCGATTCAGGAATTTGGAGGAATGGGAATATCTGACTCACCTAGGGAACATCTCCCTTAGAACCACATGATCCTTTAATCAATGGTGTCAGGTTCTTTACTCAAAGATAGCATCTTGATAACAGGAAGTGAAGGAATACACATACTAATAAGTCCTACACTATTCCCATGAGTAACTGCTAACTGGCACACGTGTTGCAATTTCCTGTAAGTGATTAGCACAAACTGATTTCATAGCAATTAGGAAGTCATGGTTTCTACCCAACAATAAGCTACAAATCAAAGACAAGCCACATAGTATAACTTCCAAGGATTGTTGGAATATACAATAGAAAATTGAAGAAGTTCAATCTTTGGGAATTGTGACAACTTATTGAAAGCCAGGAATGAAAATCTAAGCAGGAAAGGGGAGCCCAGCCCCCTATTACTGCTATCTCTTAAGCACTGGTGACACAGGCTGGTGCTTAGAAGAGGTCAAAAACAGAGTGCATCTTGGGATGCATGGAGGCCCTCTATAACTGCCTCAGGACTGTTACTTGCTGAACTTCTGTAAGCTATAACTGAGTAGTGCTGAAGAGGACAGGTTCGCGGGAGGTCTAATTTGAAAGGTGACACGTATAGGCTCATTTTGAGCCTAAATCATTCTAATGGTGCATTTGCCCTTTAAATGAATTCACTGTGATCTAGGAGAGAATTCCGAAAATCAACAAATAAATCCATCTACCCAGAACACAAGACATTAAGGGCATTGCTAATTAACCCTATGTCTCTAAATGCAACAATGTTGCCAGGTGCCCAACACTGGCTGAGGGGTTGCTCCTCAGAGGAATTGTTGCATTGGGAGGAGTGCTTGGCAAGTTTGTCCTCTTTTCCAAGTTGCACTGATCGTGCTAAGGACATTAATAATAAACCTCCCAACCATCCTCACAATTTTCCCCCTTAAAATACGCCATATGTTAGGAGAAACGCGACAAAAACAAGGGCGACCATCAATGTTTAGCATGTTGCTAAAGACGCCACAACACGACAACGTCACTGGATGGGAATTCCCAATGACTGCCATATTTGGAGGTGGTTTTCCCATAGTTTTCACATCACAAAAGACGGACTTCAAGTCCAAAAATAAGCATGGCATAACTTCAGATTAAGAAGACAAGGGAAGGGGAATCATTTCATGTATTTATTTTTAAAACATTTGTACACCAGCAATCTAAAATCGTAAAATACGCAAAATACACAAAATTGCACTTCGTAGGAAAAAGTGCACAGATACAATGACGCAATAACACGCAAATGAGGAAGTGCAGCTGAACTCGTGTAGCGCATTTTTGTGTCATTGAGTGATAAGAGATTAAGAAATAAAATGTAATTAATGAACAATTTAGATCCAAGGATTAAAAAAATGTAAAGAAAAGTTTATTGAACCAACAATTGTCAAAAGTACTGAAAAATGAAACAACCATACAGCAAAATTGAGAATAAACACAGAGGTTTAAGCTAGGACCAGTCAAAAATCTGATAACATTAGCTAAGAAAAACACTAAAGCCAGTTAAAACTTGGACAGAAACAGGTAATCCCACAGTGAATCAGTTAACCCAACGCTAGTCTTTATCAATCCCAATAACACAACCTTGTCATAACTCATTCTCAACATTCAGACAGTACATTCACTCAGAACACCATTCAAACAACAGTCAAAACCAAACAAACATTCCTTAACCTACTATTTCTCCCCCCTCTCCTATTGAGAAGTTACAAGAAATAGGCTTAATGCACTGGCGAATTTGTTTTAATTGTGCTAGTAAAGGTAAAGGTTATCGACTTATAGTCTCGTACCCACCAACACGTTTACACGACCTTCCTTCCCCAGCAGGCCTTTACACACAGAAACCATTTTAATCCCCCAAGGGATATTCCAGAGCAGCTGGCAGCATATATCACACAAGCTCTAAGCATTGCCTTATTAATGCTAGATACCCATTTTGCAGCTGGGTAGACTGAGGCAATATGGAATAAATTGTCTTGCCCGAGGCCAGACCAAAGTGCCCTGGCCAGGAATTGAACCAGTGACCTATTGTATACTAGTCCGACATCCAACCAACTGAGCTATTTTGTCCCCCTGTAGTTAACTAACTACCCACAAACCCTTAACAGTTAGGGCTAAATATTGAACAACCCAATTAGTGACAATTGGGAAGGCCTGCCAGTGCCGCCTGTGCCACATGTAGCATGTTTGACCATGTGCATTGAGCAGAGAGCTGACCAATTATGGCCAGGAATGTCAGCTCTCCTACATAGTTGGAATATAGCCCTAAACGTCCTATCACACATCTACACATGCACACATACATTCTGGCAAGCATACTTCACTTACCTTTGTGTGTACTTGGGACACTCAGGATAGTTGAGTGCTCTCTGGTTGTCCGCATGCGTTGTTCTTGTTGTCGTTTTAGTTCTGTCAGTCATATCCAGCCCCGTTCTGGTCTGCCACCACGGTTGGCAGTAGATGGATGCAATGATCAGGGAGGCCAGAATGAAAGTTAGTGTCTCACACTAACAATAGATGGCAGCACTATCTAACTATGCTGTATGAGAATCTGTGTATGTATGAAAGCATGCGTATATACATATATATATATATATATATATATATATATATATATATATATATATATATATATATATATATATATATATATATATATATATGTATATATATATAAATATATATATATGTATATATATATATATATATATATATATATATATATATATATATATATATATATATATAGTCTATGGGCTGGTTGGGTTTTCGTGTGCATGAGATGTACCCTAAGTTACTCTCCATATTATTGTAGCTGGCTATCCCACATATTAGAAAAATCAAGGTAGACTTTTTGTAACCCAGCAATAAGCGAGAAAAATGGCGTCATTCCTTGTCAATCAGGTAGCAAAATTAAGGTAGAATTTCGGGGTAGAGGAAACCAAAATGTCTATAACTTTTGTAATAACCAACGCAGATCAGTGGTTCACCATTTAAAATGTGTGTTTTGATATCCTCTAAGCATCACTATGATTGTAATATAGATTACTTAAGTATTTAGGTCACTAAAGGTCAAAAGGTCACAAAAATGGGGTCAAAGTGAAAATTCTACCCTTATCTGTAAAATCACAGTCAGAGGGTACCGGTTTAATATATTCTTCATCTATTGCAATTGTTTGGCCAGGAAGACTATGAGAAAGACAATGAAATCAAACACAGGTTCTTGGTTATTATATATGTGCTGTCATAAAAAAGGAAAAACTGATGCCAATAAATCCAGAATTTGGGCCGCTGACTATATGTAGCATCATGTATTGCATGGCAATAATTAACACAGAACAGTGGTTTACCTTTCAAAATGTGTCTTTTATTGCTCTCCATCCAGTATTTCCATCATTTTTGATTTTAAACTCAAAGGTCACCGATTTGAAGGTCAAGTGAGAATTTGAGATGTTAGTTCAAAAATAGCTATTTATCATATAACAATCACTTTTGAACCTCATTTTAATGTCTTCCATTCAGGATAGATAATATAAATATGTTTGTACCATCCAATGGCAACTGACTACAAAGAGCTGTATTTGATTGGAATGGATGAATGAGGGTTTAAAGGCACATTGGCACACCAAGGCCATTTAGTGCCTTACAATATACCAAAAGGTGGTCCTTTTATGTTGAAGAACCTTGACAAAACATAATAATTCGAAGTGAAGGAAGAAAAAGAGGGAGAGTAAGAGCAGAGCCTTCAGGTCCAAAGAGGACCAAGGGGTCTTTTAGATGCATGGTATCCATAGCCAGTTCTACACATCCCCCTTCTTTTTTAAGGCAAGCAAGGTGCCACACCAGATTAGGGTTCCCCGGGAGGTGCCAGCTCTGATCGCACACCATTGACCAAGTCAATAGGGTGTGCCCCTTGCAGGATGTATTTGCTTGGAAATGAACCTGACCCAGATGCTTTTATCAGAGTAGCCATTTCAAATGCTAAACAACCCTTAGATTGAGACCAGCAAATAAGAATTTACATTAGCAATCTGGTCGGTCATATATATATATATATATATATATATATATATATATATATATATATATATATATATATATATATATATATATATATATATATATATATATATACATATATATATACATATATATATATATATATATATATATATATATATTTATTTACATATATGTGTGTATATACACATGTATATATATATATATATATATATATATATATATATATATATATATATATATTTTGATATATATATATATATATATATATATATTCCCAAATCTCTTGGAATAAAGCGATTCTCACACGCATGTTGAATAACGATAGACAGCCTACAAAACTCAACCACTTTTCTGATGAAAAAGTGCAAAGGAGACGTGCGTGCAAGACAGATCTGTGCAATTCAAAAGATGCCAACATTCCCAGACGAAATTTGAGTCGAGTGTAATGTGGCAAACCACTTTTGTTGAACTTAGCTTTCAGAAACTCTTCTCCTTTTAGGTATATTTCACTCAAAGTCAATGGACCATGTGTTTGCTCTATATGTAAAGAAATCCATACTGGATAACTTGCTGGGTAATTGTTGCCCTACTTTCTTAATTAAGTACCATTTCTACCAAGTTTGTGTGCTATGATGTAGTCTATATGTTATGCTCACCATTCCTTTGGTCTAAACACAAGGTTTCGGAATAAATATATAGATTGTCTGAAAAGATTTGATCATCCAATCCTTTTTAACCATTCAGAGTTGGCATAACCAGATTTATTTAATGTCATTTAGTCATTGATCAAGATTGCTGTAATTTAGCCTATGACAGTCTCTGGTGGACCCCTGATCACAGGATCCATCACTCAGTCAGAAATGCAATTGATGATGTGAGAGCAAGCTGCCGTTCGCCCTCCCCCTCCCCATCCCACTTCACGAGGCAGATGATGGCGACTGGATACTGCTGAGCCAGACTTGGAGAAAACTACTTAGCCTGGTTGTCTGGGGCCTTAGATCATACTATACACATTAACTTCCTGCTATACAAAGACTAGCACGTCGCCATTTCATAAATAAATCTAACCTCACAAGACTGGCTCGACACTGTTTCCTTAACAAATGCAACAAATAATATGTTTGGATGCACTTTGATATGCAACGATGCACCTCATTGATTGAGCGATGCACATGCATCGATGTGAGCTAGTGTGTATATGTATACATATATATATATATATATATTTATATATATATATATATATATATATATATATATATATATATATATATATATATATATATATATATATATATATATATATATAAATATACCTTTAGAGCCATTGACAAATGATGTTTAGGTTTTTTAAAACAGGGATTAATTGGTAGTTGAAATCTCACAGTTTTGGCATTCACATCCTTCTATCACAAAATAAGTATAGGAAATGTACAGGAAATGGAAACAGAAAATAATAATACTTAAAATGAAAGCGTATTGGAATTTATAATGTAAGTGTAACTGTAATCAAATGGACTAACCAGTTGAGAATCACATATTAGTACTTTTTTGAGATACAGTGTTACCTTTCCCCAAACACACGAAAATATATAACTTTTTGAAGTTCAACCAGAAGCTGAAAGTTATAACAAACCTTTTGAGCTAACTTAATTGTTTATAGGACATTCTGGTGAATTCAATATTTCCTGATTCTGTTTATTTTGGTGAAAATACGGTGGCCATCTTTAAAAAAAGTGATGCTGTAGCAATGTGATTCGAATCTACACACCCAGACAGAAATATATTTAATATACAATAGGTGCTCTGTGCAAGTCCTCTACCAATGTGCCCACCAGGTTCGAGCTGCCAGCCACCAAACTTTTGTGAGTGACCCCAGTTGAAAGATGGCAGATTGGGTGTATACTATGTTAACTATTAGAAATGACCATCTTTGAATAAACATTTATTTAAGTAGAGAAATATAGGGGGGTCACTAGCAATAGGGAGGACACCCATAATAAGTGCTCAGTGACCCTAGGGGCCAGTGACCCCCAGGTCACTGAGTACTGGCGGACACTGAGCAGTGTTACAACGGTACCCTCTGACAGCAATTTTACTGATAAGGGTAAAATTTCACTTTGACCCCATTTGTGTGACCTTTTGACCTTAAGTGACCTAAATACTTAAGTAATCTATCATACAAGCATAGTGATGCTTAGAGGATATCGAAACACACATTTTGAATGGTGAACCACTGCTCTGCGTTGATTATTACAAAAGTTATAGACATTTTAGTTTCCCCTACCCCAAAATTCTATCTTAATTTTGCTACCTGATTGACGAGGAATAATGCCATTTTTCTCGCTTATTGCCGGGTTACAAAAAGTCTACCCTGATTTTTCTTATCTGTGGGATAGCCAGCTACAATAATATGGAGAGTGACTTAGGGTACATCTCATGCACACGAAAACCCACCCAGCCCATAGACTAATATGTATATATATATATATATATATATATATATTAATTTTCATGATTTCTTTAATATTAATTCATACACCCTCTTCTGCCATACACCTTTGAATAGGATGCCATTTTGTCAGAAATAGAAAATGTGTACCAAAATGAGGTCAAATGATAGAGAAGGAGAACCAGAAGGGAAATGACTAAGAAGTCTCTTCATTTTTCAAAACACAAAAGCACTAAACAGAGTGAGCTTTCTTTGCTTGTGTGTTGTTTTATCATTTTCATATCCATTAACCTTTCGCTTTCATCTTGATTAGTTTAGAACATATATTGGAAAGAGAAATATACCACTTCTTTATGTCCTCGAATCTATGTATAATATGTTAGAAAAACCAGAGAAAGTCCGATACAAGGCGATAGAAATAGAGATGAATGTAGTGGAAAGCTGTATGAAGCTAGTGGCGCTGGGCGCAACACAGCGCAAAGGTTAGGCAAGTATGGAAGAAGAATGGATCCGTGCGCCAAAATATAGGCCGGCGCACAGATCCATGTCTCAGAGGGAATGGTTAAAGATGTAACAGTTATGAAATATGAGGAAAATGGGTAGTGAGTAAAAGCAATTTAGTGATCGGGTAAATATATAAGTTCACCTGGGAAAAGAAAGAAAAGGTCTGATTTGGAAAATATTTGTTACTGAAATACCATGAAGCTGAGAATATGGGGAATTCAAAAACATAAATCAGAATTTGCCCCCCAATACGGTATGAGCAACCCTCTGGGTCATGGACTATAGGGTGTGATCTGCTACTTGATATTAAAGTACGTTATTTCATAATCATATTTGTATGGTTATCAATTTGCCAACTCCTGTGAAATATAATTGCCCACTCCAAACCTATATTCTCACCGGACCCCTGGTGGCCAGGGTTGGAACTGAACAAAACGGCGCGAAAGAAGCCCCAATATTGGACCGCGAGAATTGATGATGATGATTTTTTCAGTTACAAAGCTACCTGTTTGTTCTTGATAACACAAAATTAAAGTTATCCCATTAACATACGTGTACATGGTTATCAATTATAAAGGCGCATTCCTTAAGCACAAGTACAAGTACTAACCTCTCCCCTAGTGGCCAGAATTAGAACTAAACAAAACGAAAGCACAACAAGCCGCAATAATAAACCGCCTGAAATCTTCTGATTTTGGAGTGTTGAATGTTGATAGGTATGCCAACGTAAATGCACAATATCAATTGAACATTCCATAACGCACACGTACCCTGATTTAAGAACTTATAAATGTAAATGTAAATGTAATCTTTATTTTAAGTCGGTATATCAATTAAAAGAAACACGAGCTACTGAGGCTCTTGGCCGACTGGCCCGACGGCTTACAGTGCCCATCGAAGCACTGGAAAGCAGCAAGAAAATCAATTTTCTTTTTCTGCGCCCCCATCGGGAATCGAACTATGGTCGTCTGCGCCGAAGGCATAGGTGCTAACCACTTGATCAACTCAACTGCTATTGCCAGTTTTAAGATATCCTCAGCATGAGGACTAGACAGGCGTAGACACGCGTGTAGCCAAGCGTCCAGAGAAGTGGAGCAGAGAATCACCCACAGCTTCACTTATTGCGACATCTAAATTTCACTTATTGCGACATCTCAAATGTAAGTAGACGGGCGCGAAATTATATAGAAAATTTTACCATAAATTGTGATAATACACGCTATCAATCTCACGCATAACTTTAAATTTTGGCCGCTCTGTTTCATAGATTAACTCGCTGCCAAAAACAGGCCGTTTGCAAGGCAGTTTGTAGCAGTGGTTTGCGTGTAGTGTACTCGAAGCCCAAGTGGCGGGGACCGAAACTAATGATAACCTCTCGGTTATATAACAGGGCGTAGCCCTTTCGAACGCCGCTAACCTCAAGATTTTGTCCTGATTGCATTTGGGTCAGGGTACATTTTAGGTTACGGCTGAATGACCGGGGCAGGCAGCATGCCAGCAGACCATAAATTCAGCCAACCTTTAAGGTGATGGGTACCATTGCAAGCCAGTTAAAAGCCCCGTCCCAAAACACACCTCAAAGCAGCATAATCCTATAACTAGGTGTATCTCCAGGTTCCTGGGTGTTATGAGGTAGAGAATATCATCGCCACCTGTCATTATTCAATCCATATTCTGTTATATTTCAAAATTTACAACTTTTCTTTCAAATGACATATTCTCATTAATTACGCAGGTGATGGTTACTGCAGGTTCAGAGTTACTTTAGGGATATCATTGACTATAAAAAGTATTTTTTTGGTTCTTTACTGCTGAAGATTTTTACAGGCCATAACATTGAAAATTTTAGTTAGAAATCTCCACACCAACTACACTTGGTAACCTCACCTGCTCATAGCTAGCACCTATTTATAGCATCCTGACCACAAGCCATTGTCTTGAGATCGTCGAGGTTTATCTTTGTGCAACTGTCTTTTGTTTCCATTGCTCAGAAGTGATCAGCGAGGTATGTCCACTACCATCAAAGAGGTTCCCATGCCTCCACACTCAAGATATCTCACTAAACTTTTTAATGTTATGGCCTGTAAAAATCTAGCAGTAAAAAATTTAAAAAATACTTCTTATTGGGCATAGTCAATGATATCCCTAAGGTAACTGTGAACCTGTAGTGACCATCACCTGCTTAAGTAATGAGATTATGTCATTTGAGTGAAAAGTTGTAAATATTGAAATGAATTAGAATATGGGTTGACTACAGACGGCTGACTATGATATTCTCTCCCTGATAACACTCAGGAACCTGTAGATACACCTTGTTATATGATTATGCTGCTGTGAGATGTGTTTTGGGATGGGGCTTTTAACTCGCTTGCAATGGTACTCATCACCTTAAACTGATGAGGGCCCTAGGCCCCTTGTCCCTAAATAATGTTGCCATCCTCTTTTATGTTGCCGATTTTATAACGTAGTTACAGTATAAATGCAAGTAACTATATTTACGGTACGGTGGATGTGGCAGGATGTCTACACTAGCCTCCTTCTCCCTATAAGTTCACAATCCCTAGTTGAACCGTCCTTGCTTCAGTATAGAACGAGTTGTTGAAACCTGTGACCTAATTTCTCATTCCGCACTAACTCCCGAGGAGGGAGCAGTTTCATAAAACATGAGAGACACCAGTGGTGTTAGGAGATCGTTGGTCGCTTACGTATTTTTTACCTCAAGGCTCCAACGGTTGATACCTTTCAGATAATATCACATTTACCATGATTTAATACTGATCTGATAACATTTCTCACTTGAATCCAAATTGTGGATAGACTCCACATTTTCGGTGTCGTCATTTTCAAAGGACTGTACTTCAGACACAAAGTATTCTAGTCATATAAAATTGGCATGAATTGATCAAGAAAAAAGCAAGAAATTTTTTGATAAACATAATGATGCCCTTAAATGTGTTGATTAGCGGGCAAATCACACTTACGTATCACACAAAATTAAGGAAATGACCATTTTTCCTCCGTTTTTGATTAATTCCCCCGTTGCCATGGCAAACACTGATACTTGTAAAACTACACATGAATGAACTCCCACGGATGAGACCTTTCATTTAGTACCACATTTGCCATGATCGGACACTGATCTGAAAAACTCACACATTATTCAAATTAACATACAAAAAGTGCTATAATCACCCAAACATGCTGATTAGAAGACTAACACTAAAGATTCAGATTGGTATCCGTCATTTTCGGATTCAGCACCCTCAAATGAAGCTAGAGACACTGTTTATCGACGTTTGACAAAAATACTTCAACAGCCTTAAATAAGTACGTTTTCTTGATAGCTACGGTCTGCTGCAAGCTGTAAAACTCGCAGCCAGCACACAACCAGACAAGGCTCGTAATGCCCTGCATTACGATATGATTACCCTTTTCCAAGTTCAGCCTACAGATGCCAAGCTTTCTGTTCCTGCCCTACATTGCGAAAACCTGCACAGTTCTTCGTGACTGTATGACATGACATTCGGGGCTACTCAGGTTTGCCTCGTAACTGGCCAAGCGTATCAAGCCTGAAGGACGCCACAGCTTTCCTGAGGTCTACCTATCATACGTGCTCTTGCATACATACTCGCAGCACCTGGGACCCGAGTATAGGATCTCATATGTGTTTACTGTCTTCTGCTTATGAATACATTTGGCAAACTAAACAAACCTAACAATCGCCAATGTATACATTCAAGCGGTGTTGAGTGCTATGCTGACCTCCGTACCTCGTCAGCACGTTTTAAAATTAAATAAACATGGCAATGTTGATAAATCTCCGCCAATAAATATCTATTTCTTAATAACTGGGCTGGAAAAGTATTTTTTTGGAAAATCGGCACGTCCGTGAGCTCATGAGCTCACGAGACAAACGGGTGGTGATCTCATGAGTTGATCTCCCTTCGCGAGTGCAGCTCGGTGCTGCATATCCATCATGTGCTTAAGTGTGAGGAAATAGATGGTATATATATATATATATATATATATATATATATATATATATATATATATATATATATATATATATATATTTATATATATATATATATATATATATATATATATATACATATATTTATATATATATATATATACATATATATATATATTTATATATATATATATATACATATATATATATATATATATATATATATATATATTTATATATATATATATATATATATATACATATATTTATATATATATATATATACATATATATATATATATATATATATATATATATATATATATATATATATATATATATATATATATATATATATGTATATATTATTGACTCTGGGAGTACTAAACAAGTAGATGTACGATAAATAAGTAACTTGTTATTACACGACACGACAACCTAACAAAAGAGGTAAGTAACAAAAACAGATATAGATTAAGTCACTGGTAGCTTACTCACTTGAAGGGGTGTGTGTGATGCTTGAACCAAATATGAAGCTTTGCAGCTGCGAGTAGACGGTTCGCCATGCATTAGACCGCCCGGCCATGTACGCAGCCCATGAAGAGCCACATCAAATGGATGGTTAAGTACTTATTCCCGATGACATTTTATTACAGCAAGGGAACGTGTTTGGACTGAATTTGAAGTTTATATATAACTGCGATTTTTCCAATATGTGATACAAAGTTATGGTTGATGTGTGGCCATTTGCATGCTGTACAGTTTTACATGTATGTGTGTACTCAACCTGTCGTATTTAACGTTATCAATACTAGCTGTTTCAAATGTACAACTTCAGCTAACGGTATCTAACGATGCTTCAATAGAAATAAATAGCAGCAGATGGAAACGTAGGCATTATGCATCTTTACTTATTGGTTGTTAACGTGAGAAAGTACATATCAAGAGAACGCTGCGTTATTTTGGAGTTGAACTTAAAAGTGCTGAAGACAGTTCAGCCGTATCAAGCTTTGTTAGGCATATTAATGCCAATCGCATATATTGCTATTCTATTTCCCTCACCATATATATATATATATATGTTTGAAGCAATCACGTTTGGTGGATTTCGTTATGGAGAAGAGAGCAAAAAAGGCTTCCTTCTCAACCTGGTCAGTGATGGCTCAGACATTCATAATAGATATCATAACGAGGAAAACGATGTATAAGTCTCAAAATGACCTTAAATTCACAAATTAACTCCACACGCCACCGCAACAGATGTGCTTTAATGGTGTCCTCATGTATTTTGGTTTTTGATGATAGTTGTGGTCCAAACACCATGGATGGGGGTTGGCGGTTTTCACTCTTATTTCTGGAAAATCAATAATGCAGAGAACACATCGTGTATTTACGTTTTTTTTATCTATACTATGACTAATATTTTCATGTACAAATACTAAGTATATCTAACCGATGTTTTAAAATTCAACTGCTCTAATCAATATGAATTGCAGGGTTATATAATAACAATGCGTTTGGTTAATGAGGCTAGTTTTTGAAAATTCAATTGAAAATGTGAATCTGAGTAACTAGTTTGATTGTCAGAAAACTGTGCTTCTGAAAAACTTAATCTAGCATGCAATTATTTCTTTATTTTAGAGAGCCTTTATTTTGTTGAATGCAATTATGTTATTGGTTATCTTATCCGGAAATATCAACTCCTAAATAACAAATTTCCTTTGGATGTGACATGTGGTGTGCATTTGGAACATATGAATGAAACACAAGATTTCTTCACAGCCCCTAATCAACAAAAATAAACGCCCTTCCAGTTAATTCCATTTAACCAAACAAATAACAAGTGCAGACATCTACAAAGTTTTATTTCAAATCACAATCCCAACATAAATGGTTAAGTCAAAAAAGCTAGGGAAAAGTGGCATTTATATGTAGTAGTACAATGAATGCAGTGAACGTCGAGTCCTCTTCATTCCGCATATTTCACTAAACAGAAAGTTCAATCCTATTCGGTCTTCTGTCTCTATCTTATGATTCTTATCCATTCCTTTGCCAATATCAGGAAGTATAGCCTTAAAATTAAATTATATAGTTCCTCCCAATATGTATGAACTCGAAGGGGACACATCTAGTGACACCACTGATCATAAACCAATCCTTTATCAAGGTATTGGAGCACATATGCATGTTGCCATGGCAACCGTTTAAAGACAGTTTATCATATTACTTTGTCAAAGTATTAAACTTCATTATCCTCTTAACTATCCCCAAAGTTTCAGAAATATTGGGAAAATGTCATTTCAAAGAAATTCATTAATGTAGCATTCAGGTATACAATGCTGAAGGTCTTTGAACTCCCTGTCATTCTGCCTATTTCGCTCGTAATGAACATGTCATAGAAAGTTCAACCCTATTCATTCTTCTGTCTCTATCTTATCGATTCCTTTGTCAATATGTAGGACATTTTGAGGAAGGTATCTAGCGATACCATTTATCATAAATGCTACATCATTAAATTAACGAATCGGAGCACATGTGCATGTTCCCATGGCAACCGTTTCAAAACATTTTTATTTTATTAGTGGTGAAAATATAACATTTATATACCAAAATTATTTACAATTCTCAAAGTTTCACAAATATTGGGAGAATTTTACACCACAAAATAACAGTCTAGTTTGGCATTAACTACCTGTCACACATGTCTAGTTCGCCTTTTTAAGAGGTATAGTAGTGAATGTGTTATTCAAGTTCGCTACTGTTATGTGCCGACATTTCAGCATATTTTGCCACTTAAAATAGTCACCCATATATGCATAACTATCGCTCCCTTTGGAATAAATATGACAGTTGTGGTTATAGGCAAACTTGAAGTGTTTTGACTTCGTTCGATTCACCGCTAGAGTTACGATGAAAGCATGTACATTTGCATCTCCGATCTTATATTTCAAAAATCCATGGTTGTCAACGAGATGCTGCAGATAGGATTTGAGAAGAGGTCGACGCCATATTTCCGGTTTCGCAACGAAAAAGTTGTTGTAGATTGCTTTGCCGACATACTTCCCACCATTAATTACACCATATGAATTCATGTCCACATGGGTAGGATTTTTGTGAAGAAAAGCTTCCGAAAGAGGCCATAGATTATGGATTAATGTTGCGTCGTCAAACCAAGCTCTATATCCATAATCTAAGTTTTCTTTTTCCATGACATCAAATGGGTCTTCCTCCATTTTGGATGGAAAGTAAGAGTCGTCGTCTAACCTCATGATGTATTTAAGATTCCGTATAGCAGGATGGCGGAAAATATCTTTAGACCAGAATCTGCACATCAACCTGTAACCCATATTGGGTAGACCTTTAATGCCTCCATCTTTCCCAGCTTCCCAGAGCTTAGCCTGCTCTACAGTGACATCCGACATATACTTAAACAGGTCGACCTTGACGAACACGATATTCAAATCTGTGCATTTCCTAACGGCAGCCTGCAACGTCGCATTGAAATCCATATCTGTGAAAATGATGATCGTGTATTTAGTGGTGTAGAAGTGCTGTATGGAGGCAAGCAGGTTTTCCACGCGACTGTATGGATGCGTTCCATCCGCAGTCTTGGTCATGGTGACAATGGCTTTTTCTGCGGTGCCATCCTGCAGACATTTTATATCGGAACACCCTCGTGACCCTGGCCCGGACGTCACGCCACCGGTTTCCATCGACACACGAGCCCTTAACCTCGCTGGAATCGATGCATGACTGAAGTCCGATCCCCTAGTTCTCAAACCGACAATTACGAGAACGAATAAAGACATTACAGCAGCGAAGACAAAAGTTACTCGCAGTGTTACTCGCCATTTTGGTAAGCGGTTAGCCATACCAGACCGTCTGTCTGTCACTTAGTCACTGTGATGTAGAGATTCGTTTGGCCGCCTATAGCTGTCCTCAATTCAAAGTCAAACCTTCAAATCCCTGTTAAACTTGCCGATGTCACCTAGCTACCGACGGGAAAACACAATTTGCAGGCACACACTCACTACGCCCACCTGGATCTTTTGCATTGAAGAAAACTTGAAAATTAGGCCATTAAGATTAGGCCTTTGGAAAAAAGTGTGCGATGCGGCGCACCTGATGATATTTACTATCAACAGAACGTACCTACGATGCGTCAGGTGTGAAAGAGAAAATGAAAAACTTTTTTTTGCAGGGCCGTTTGGGAGGGTAAATAAAACTAAAGGGAGGGTGAATAAAACTATTTTACTTTTATGTAAGTTCCCTCGACACAGAGAGAATGTAAATAAATCTATCCTTCGTCCACTAAAGGGAGATAAATGAATGCAAGCATTGACTGGTTGCCTGGCTCACTTTTCTGGCAAAGGGAACTAATATTGTTGTTGCGACGTTCGCAATGAAATTATGATAGTTCCCATTGCCAGGAAAATGAGCCATGCAACCAGCCGTTATTTGAGATGTATCTATATTTTAATACCGCTAATTTGAGTTCGTTGTATACGGTTTTCTCGGCGGTTATGCCTCTGTGGGCTGCACTGCCGTCCTGATTCTTTTGCCTTGGCTTTATAATTGAGGCCAACGCTTTTATTTTTTTGAAATTTTGGCATTTAATGCCTTTATTCTTGAAAAGTGGTCCGTTGCCAATGGCAATGCCAATGGCAATGACAAGTGTCTGCAGCCAGTCCAGGTCACATCAATGACATACGTCTGCAGCCACCCGATATGATACAATGTATTTCATACAATGTTGTACAACTGTATCTATGAAATTATACAATGTTGCTCTCCCCCTCTTTCAACTCTGTCTATAAAAGTATACAATGTTGCAAAAAACTCTACATCATACAGCACTAGGTTGATAGGGAGAATATTAGTGCATGTGTACTCAGGGTTGTGGTGTTACAATTCCCTCATTGACTGCCCCCCTATCTCTCTACTGCCCCTTTATTGACTGCCCCCTTGACTATTCTCCTAAATTGTTTTGAGTGAAATTTAATCATCATCTCTCTCTCTCTCTCATTATGTATGTGATGTCCAGTGTTCGTCTTTCCCAGGGGCATATGCCCCTAGCTTTTGCTGTGGGCCCCTAGATTCTTTAGACTAGGGGCCCAAAATAGTATGTAAAGTATAATAATACAGAAATGCTGTTTTTGACCACTAAATTTATTAAAATAGCTTTTTGGGCCCCAAGCCTGAAATCTAAGTGTCAGACCTTGGGTGTCACAATATCTTGATTAGTGGGGGCAGGGGTTTGGGGAATTTATACATGAGTTCTTTTAAATTGGCTTGGCAAACTGAACGCCTGGCAGGACTTTCTGATCATGGGTCCAACTTGCCCTGCCTGACTACTAGGGTTGGCAGGGTACTGTTGAGCCCTGTCCCCTATGGGTATCTTCTCTCCCTTTCTTTTAAAAAAGTTGTCGCACCCTCTCTCTCTCTCTCTTATTATTATTATTTAGGTGGTGTTTCAGTATCTTGATTAGTTGGTGCAGGGGTTGGGTAATCTATAGGTCTGGAAAATTTGATTATCCTTACTTTTTCTGCCATACTGCAGCCGCGACTAGCACGTTGTTAGTGGTTGAGAAAGCCAGAGTATCTGGCGAAGACCACAAGTCACTAGCAACTTTATCATGTGCATGGGAAGTTGGGAACCCAGGTAGTTGTGAGAGACAGCAAGCTGTCAGTGTACAACCATACTATGAGGCCACATAGTGGGTATCAGGACAATATCCCCCCGGACAATATCCCCCCGGACAATATCCCCCGGACAATATCCCCCCGGACAATATCCCCCCAGGACAAAATCCCCCCGGACAATATCCCCCCGTTCCAATATCCCCCCGGACAATTTCCCCCCGGACAATATCCCCCCGGATGATATCTCTAGTAAAACATGTTTTAGTAAAAAAAAAAATGTTTAATTCCAGTGTTTTAAATTATCCCAAAACATTTGTTGGTAATTTTTTTTTTTTTTTTTTTTTTAATTCCAGTGTTTTAAATTATCCTTAATCGTGTGCCGGTAAAAAAAAATTGCAGTGTTTCAAATTATTCTAATTTTTTTTTCAAAAATTCAAAAAAAAAATAGCGTTTTAAATTATCCTAAATCGTGTGCCATTAAAAAAAAATTAAATTAAAAAAAAAATTGCAGTGTTTCAAATTATTCTAAATTTTTTTTCAAAAATTCAAAAAAATAATAGTGTTTTAAATTATCCTAAATCATGTGCCGGTAAAAAAAAAAAAAAAAAAAAAAATTTTGACTAAATTTTTTTTGAATTTTTGAAATCAAATTTAGAATAATTTAAAACACTGCAATTTTATTTTTTTTAATTTTTTTTTACCAGCACATGATTTAGGATAATTTAAAACATTAATTTTTTTTTGAATTTTTGAAAATTTTTTTGAAAATTTTTTTTTTTAATTAATTTTTTTTTTTACCAACACATATTTCGGGATAATTTGAACCACTGGAATTAATTTTTTTTTTTTTTACTAAAACATGTTTTACTAGAGATATCATCCGGGGGGATATTGTCCGGGGGGATATTGGAACGGGGGGATATTGTCCGGGGGGATTTTGTCCTGGGGGGATATTGTCCGGGGGGATATTGTCCGGGGGATATTGTCCGGGGGGATATTGTCCGGGGGGATATTGTCCTAGAACCCACATAGTGTGGTGCCAAGTGCGGCTAACATGTCTGCAGTGAAGTCAATGCTGCACTCGGCGGGGTCGGACATGCAGCACTTTCATATTTATAGCATGCATACTGGCTGCAAGCAAGGTATATAAGGGGATCCCCTCCCTGACGTATACGCCAGGTAGACATTTGACGACATTGACGTAGATCCAAGATGCCTTGCAGTTGTAAGAGCACCATTTGATTGATGCATTTCATAATAATTTTAATAGTGTTTGTATCACACAGTTCCTGGTGATGACTGAAAACTAGAAACAAAAAAAACAAACAAAGACCGACGTCAATGGTTCAGTAAGGGTTCTATTTATTTGAGTGGTTAAGGCAGTTTTTTTTGAGCTTCACTGAGTATGACTTAGAATCCAAACCCGTGCTGTGCACGGGGGCCTGCTAGTTTACCTTAATCCTTCTGTGGAGGGGGATAGCTAATATTATTTCAGCCACCCGTATCGCAATCGGCCTCCGGCCTCGTGGGATACGGCTAGCTTCTCACAGATACCAGGCCGTATCCCTTTTTTACAAGGAGGATAACGAATTTATCATCAGCTCCCCCTTACTTTGAATTTCAATAATGACAAGGAAATTGGATAAAAAGAAAAAATTTATTTAATTTTTTTTCTTTTTAATTTTCATTTTAATCATTTTTTTATTTTTTCATTTAAAAAAAAATCTTTCAGAAATGTTTTCAAATTAAAATATTTTTTTTTTATTTTTTAGAAGAAAATTTTAAAAAAAATTGTGATTATTTTTTTTTGTTTTTAAAAATGAAATGTTTTTCAATTCTTTTTTAATTTTCTTTTTTTTATTTAAATTTTTTTTTTATTATATATACTATTTCGGGCCCCTAGTCTGAAAAATCTAGGGGCCCACAGCAAAATCTAGGGGCATATGCCCCTGGGCCCCTGGGAATGTCGAACCCTGTATGGGGAGTTCATTGCGAGTGTATCAGCCGCTATACAAAATTAATGGGCGAGGAAGTGGTGTTGCTCTAAAAAAATTCCCACTATCAAATCTTGATAGAATTCAAAAGAAAAGAAAACGTATTTGTAAACATGACATATTTACCAAAAATAGTTCCATTCCTCTTATTTGAATTTTGGGGATTTTATGTGAAAGAAAGGATGAAAATGACCAATTTTGAAGGCCCTTCGATTTTCCTTTTTATTTGTTTATAGTATGGCAAAGACTTTTAGCAAGTTGTGGAGCAAGTTGTGCGTTAATTTCCCACTATCAAGTGTGGACCGAATTCACTAATGCCCCATACATTATCATTAAAATCCCCTGTGTCACTTTTTAAAATTTCTATTTGAATATTATGTGTAGAGAGGAAGAAACGAAAAACAAAAACGACCAATGTATACGGCCCTACGATGCGAGCCATTATTTAGTTTAGTAATATGGGAGAGGCTTGTAGTGAGTTGGGAGCAGGTTGTTAAGAGTCATGCCCATATAACATGTCCGAAATAAAAATACATGTTTGGAATCCTCAGATTTTTGGTAAAATACACTTGAAATGCTCTGTTGCCTTTTAGGGTTATATCTGAGAGAGCAAAATTGGAAGTGAATGCTTTTTATTAAAATTTACTTACGACAGTTGATTTTAAGTTCGGGAGAAATTCGTTAAAGTATATTTCCAACTTTAAAATCCATTTCAATTTCAAAGCTCTGGTACTTTATGAATAAATAAACACATATTGATTGTTTCTATTAGTAATATATGAAATATTGGAGTAATTGATGGATTCAGATTTTTTTTTTGCAAATCTATTGGCCCAATTTCACTAAGCAGGTATAAACCTGGTCCCAAGGAGACCTGGTAACAAATGTGGTAACAAGCGTGGTAACACTTGTTGTCACAACTTTAGTCCGGTTTTGCTAAGGAGGTTTAAAACAGCTGTCTTAGTGTGGTCAAAAGTGTGATAACAACTTTTCCGATTTCAAAAAGGTTCTTTAAATTGTAGGAGCAGTCCAAGTATGGTAACAACTATGCTAGGGTAGGTTGGGTTTAGTAAATCATATTTTGTTACTGGTTTTGAGCTGTTTAAATGGGTGTACGTAGGAAGAGAAAATAGATAATTGAATATTTCTGGCAATTCTCATGACAGCAGTTTATGTCTTTGTGACCACATCTGGACCAGGAATGGATTTAATTTATTTGAAGTAAATATAGATGGTGAATTTATGAATAAAATGGCTGTATTACTTGATATAAAGATTTTAACGCAACATTCATCTTATTTAAAAAGAATTATGTATTCTGGTAGGAGTTATGATAGTAGGATGTCTATTTTATGGAAATGAAAATATTATTTCATGTTATTATGGTATTTTTTTGCAAACAGTACCCTGAAAACATCAATTACATCTTATCTTATGTTGAATGTCACTCAACGAAATAATGGTTCTTAGGACTGTACTTCTTGTCTCATTTATCAGATGTAAAGTGCACTATTTTATTTGGTGTTTGATGTTTTAACCTGGTGCGGTTGCAATCCTTTCCGGCCGTTGTTTCCTCTGGTCTCAGGAAGAAAATAAGCTGATAGGTGTCAGACAGGTATGGCTCTTATAAGCATCCTGTTTGAGGAAATTATCTGCTGTTAATAGACAGCTACAGAATGACGTCCTTGGTATTTGATTTCCAGACTAAGGACAGAAAAGTATCATTTTAGCTTGTTAGGTGAGGGGGTTCTTCGACCTCTCACACTTCTAGATAGTCTGGTTCCTCCAAATCCTTTTAAGAAGACCCAACCACTACCCACTGATGACTGGACACTAGAGTGGCCCCACCAGAAATAAATGGAAGATTGGTTTAATGTATTTTACGGATCTACCTCTTGACTTGGCGTCGACAGAATGTTTGTCAATACAAACACACAAACATTACTAGGTGCGTTTAGCTTTTGGGGATGATTGTCAACCTGGGCATACTAGCAATGCAGATGAGTACCGTCTTATGTGTTGACTCTGTTTAACTGATGTTAGCCCAATTGCAATGAGCATAATTTCGGTTCAGTTCAAGAATTCTTATGTCTTCAGAATGCTAACATAGGTAGGTATCATAAGTGCCATTTCAGAAAATAACCCCTTATATGACTGTCTATTTCTTGTTGATTTATCTGTTCATACCATAGATCTGAAGTTTACCTCAAATTCGCCATAGACTTCAAAATCTTGGAAACTAGCAAATGCTGCACAGCATAGCTCATAACGATGAGGAATTTCTAATATATTATTATTTCCACACTTTATAGGTGAGAACAATTAATTGAAATAAAAAAGTTTTTCCACCATTCAATATACAAAATGGTAGAACATAGTTCTAGTTAACTTGGAAAAGGTCTAGAAAATGTGACAAAATTACAATTTCAGGTGTACATTTTTTCTTTATAAATAGAACCGCGAGCAAGATTACCTTCTTAATGTACCTATTTCACTCCTCATAAACCAACTTAAAATTGTTGGTTTCTCAGAATAAGACCAGCAGGGTAGGGGACATTTACAGAAATGACTCTCACGAGGTTTAGCCATATCACAAGTAAAGTAGAGTCCCAAATTAAACTCCCAATTACATGTATTGCAAGTATGCTAATATCAATTAAGCAAAGTAAACAAAAGTTCATACCTTCATGTTGCAGAGCCTCGTCAAAAGGTAACATTTTTCACATGTTTAAAAGTGCAAGAAGTCCATTTAACCTGCTGCCAAAACGAGAGCCAAGATGGCCACCCTCAAATCTCACCAAGTCTCAGGCTCTCACAGACTCCTAAACGAGATTTGCCTACACAATGGGGATGGATGGACTGTTGGCTGGCTGTTTCCAGTCACTGTAAGTCACTGATAGAGATAATAAAAATCTTGGCCTAGGACTAGGTTACATTAGACGAAGCATTGAGTGGATTAAGTTGCCACCAGTCCTCGCACGTGACCTTGACTACGGGTCACAGCAGAAGGTCGACTGATATACCCTGCTTTCAGCAAAAAGGAGAGCAGTTTATCTGAGAACCTGGTCCTTAATGATCTGAGCGTAGCTACCATTACACTGCAAACGTGTGCTTATCAGTTGGGCACACATCCGTTGGCGAAGCTTATGAAATCCACTATTTGTTATTAGATTGCATTTAGACTCAAGGGTGAGTTCTAATGGGTTGGAAAATCAAAACCCGCAAATTTTTTAAAACCGCCCGGTTAATGTTGAGTTAACATATTTAACTCAATGTTCCAATTGATATTTTTATTTATTATCAATTTAATATTCCATATTTATTCAAATAGCTGCGCCGTTTTGGACTTATGGCCTACAGCGTGACTTAGCCGGTTCACGAGATCGCCCCCGCGCCAGGCTACACGCAAAGTGATGACGATGCATCACTTTGCGTGACGTGGCACTATGCTTAGCCGTAGCCGGAGCCGTACACGGGATAGCGGAACCTGTCTACCAGCGCAAGTAGTCGCCAAATACCAGACACCAGGAACGTGACGATCCAAGGGTTGCGGGTTCGATTCCGACCGCCGTAGTAGCTTCAGGATTTCTTTTATACTACAAGTTTCATATATATCTATATGAACATATCCATATACATATGTATATATATTTATATTTGTCTATATGATTATTCCAACATTACAAGTTTGCAAAATTATATCATTTATTTATCTATATATGTATATGTATCTCTCTCTCTCTCTCTCTCTCTCTCTCTCTCTCTCTCTCTCTCTCTCTCTCTCTCTCTCTCTCTCTCTATATATATATATATATATATGTAGATATATATATATATATATATATATATATATATATATATATATATATATATATATATATATATATATATATATATATATATATAAATATATATATATATATATATATATTTAGATATATACACACATATAATGTATATATATATATATATATATATATATATATATATATATATATATATATATATATATATATATATATATATATATATATATATATATATATATATATATATATAAATTATATATATAAATTATATATATATATATATATATATATATATATATATATACATGTATATATATACATATATATATATATATATTTATGTTAAATATATACATATATATATATATATATATATATATATATATATATATATATATATATATATATATATAAACACACACACACACATATGGGGGGGGGGTGAGGGGGGGTAAAATAATTCAAAATTCGACCCCTCCCCCCCCCTAAAAAATCTTCCGTTCCTCCCCCCCCCCCCCTTTTAAATGGAACAGAAAAAAAGAAAAAAGCCATTATTAGCCTTATATGAAATGCATTAACTTGGGGAGACTGGGGCTTTTGTCCTCACTACAGATGAGATTTTGGGCAAAAACCTACTCAGTCAAGCATTCCTCATGTATTTCTTAATGTGGATAATTTAAGTTGTTTATGCTATTTTGTATGGAAGGCCAAAGTAGACAAAAAGAGCATTTATTAATATCAATAAATGATTTATTGATATTAATAAATGATTAATTAATATTATTGATTATTTATTAATGTTAATAAATACTTATTAATATTAATAAATATTTATAAATATCAATACATATTTACTGATATTAATAAATCATTTATTGATATTGATAAATCATTTATTGATATTAATAAATCATTTATTAATATTAATAAATCATTTATTAATAATAATAAATCATTCTTTAATATTTATAAATCATGGCAAAATGATTTCTTAATATTAATAAATGACTTGATATTAATAAATGATTCCTTGATATTAATAAATGATTTATTAATATTTATAGATGATTTATCAATATTAATAAAAGATGAGCATTTATAAATATATAATCATTAATGATTTTCTAATAGTAATAAATCATTTATTAACATTAATAAATAATGCGATATATTAATATTAATAAATCAGCATTTATTGATATTAACAAATGCCCATTTTTGTCCACTTTGGCATTTATTTTTTTTTTAATTTCGCATCTGCTGTTTTTTATTTCTTTTCTCATATTTTCATAACATAAACATATTATTTCATCTTCATATATACAAAAAGTCAATGTGACTGCAAATATTCATCCATCTAAACACTTGAAGGGTTGTCATAATATAATATAAGTATTCATATAGAATCCATAAATACTCTACCATCTTTATTCTAGTTGTCTTTAGACAATTTTGTTATATATATTTCCCCACGTCTTTAGAAATTCTACATCATTCCCATCAATTCCGGATTGGTATTCTTCTATTACCAATTGTGATTTTAGGGTAGATTTTATCTCTCTTAAAGTATATTGTGAACCTTTTTGTCTATTTCTGTTAATCATTCTCTTTGTGGCTAGTATTGTTTTCCCCACAATATCATTTTCTTTATCAGTTCCCAAAATTTTTTCAATATCTGGGATTTTGATTTTATTGTCTATATTATTTTTTAACCAAGTCTCTACTTCTTGCCATATTGTTCTAACTGCTGTACATTGTAAAAAGGCATGTTCTATAGTTTCAATTTGTTCTTCACAGTATGGACAAGCGCTATTATTTTTTATTCCCATATATTGTAAAGCTTTGTTTGTTACTACTCTCTTATGTAGTAATTTAAATTGGAAATATCTTACGAAAGGTCCTTCTTTCATTTTGTGTAAAGTTGCAAAAGACTTCTCCATTTTCTTATATGGAATTTCTTCCATTAGAACATTTTCCCATTTGTTTTTGCTTTCTATAATGACATCATGGTTAAAGTCCATTAAGATCTTGTACGTTTTCGCACATCCCTTTTGATTGTATCCTATAATAAATAGTAGAAATGGTATAAATGGTCCAAATTTGTTGTTTTTTGTTGCCACTATTTTGGACGTACTGTATTTTAGTGTTTCATATTCTAGGAAATTGATTTGTAAATTTTTGTTAATCATTTCCTCCATAGTAAAAAGTTTTCCTTCTTCATTCATGATGTCATTTAGAAATAAATATCCTTGGTTTACCCAATTTTTCTTGAAATTTATTGAAATATTTGTGTTATACCAAAGGGGTATGTTATAAGCTTTGCTACTAATATTTAGCGATTTTTTTTGAAGTGCCCATACTGCCTTAACCACATCTTTCCAGAATGGATTTTCTATCTGTTTCAATATCCTTTGCGGATATTGGTCACCAAAAGTAATCATTTTATGTACCTTGAACTTTCTTGGTAGTTCTTCCCAACCGTCATCTGGATTTTTCATTCTTTTTAACCAAGATATTTTCAATGCTTGATCAAATGTTTTTAGGTTAGTCATTTTAAGACCACCGAGTTTGTTTGTGTTTTCAAGTATAATTTTGTTAAATTTTGCAGGTTTGTTATTCCATATGAAATTCCTAAAGATGATTTCTAGGTTTTTCATCATTTCTTCATTTGGCGTTGGCAGGGACAACAGGATGTGCGTGATTTTAGAGATAAGAAAACTTTTTATTAAGGTTATTTTCCCTAAGGGCGTTATATTTCTACAATTCCAAATCATAATTTGTTTCAAAATTTCTTTTTTCTTTATCTCAATATTTTGTTCTGTTATGTTTTCTATATCCTGCACATTATATGTAATTCCTAGTGCAGTAAAAGTTTGAGTCCATATTAGATTTAAATCAGTGCACATTTGTATCCTGTTGTCCCCTACCCCCCCAATCTTAATGACTTTTGTCTTTTCTGTATTAACCTTCAAGCCAGATATCATTTGAAACTCCCACAGAGTCCCCATGCAATTCCTAATACATTGTTCTTCTGGTTTAATAAATAACATAGTATCATCGGCGTATTGTGACAACTTATGCTCTTTGTTTAGTATTGTTATTCCTTTTATATTAGTATTTGTCCTGATGGCTTCTGCTAGAAATTCGGCAGCCAAAACAAACAGGTAAGGTGATATCGGATCACCCTGCCTGCAGCCCCTCCCTAAAACAATTTCTTCTGAAAGGTGACCATTTTGTAGTATTTTAGAAGATGAATTTATTTGTAGTGACCTGACCCAATTTATAGTATCTTCCCCGAAGTTAAAAGTTTCTAAAGTTTTTTGGATAAACTCCCATGAAATGGAGTCAAACGCTTTTTCAAAATCTATAAGAATTATTAAGCCTGGAATTTTCCTACTATTACATTCATTAATTATATCGTACGTAAGTCTTGTGTTTTCTCCTATGAAGCGTCCATTAATGAAGCCTTTTTGATCTACGTTTATTAGTTTGGGTAAGAGTAATTTCATTCTTTCTGCCAAAATACCTGAGTAAAATTTATAAATTGAATTAAGAAGGGTAATAGGACGCCAGTTTTTAAGATCACTACGTGTTTTTCCCCCTTTCGGAATACAAGTTATTATCCCACTAGTTTGTGCTTTATTTAAAAGTTTTTCTGTCCGGTAAAAGTTCATTAATTTCAGTAAGAGTGTTTTGATTTGAAGCCAGAAAATTTTAAAAAATTCATTTGAAAAACCATCAGGACCAGGACTTTTATTATTCTTACTTTTGAAAACGATATGTCTAAGATTTTCTATACTTATTTCTTTACTGATATCATTTTTTTCTAGTTCAGTTAGTTTTGGTAGTTGATTTTGTATATTGGCATATGATGTGTCATTAATGTTAGTCGTACATTTTTTACTATATAATGTTTCATAAAAATTCTTCATCTCATTTAGTATTTCTTTTGGATTTGTGATTACTTTTTTATCCCTTTTTATTTCTCTTAAATGCTTAGAGATGAAGTTTCTGTTTTCTAAATTTAAAAAATATTTAGTTGGTTTCTCTCCTTCTGATATTTGTTGCCATCTTGCTCTAATGAGGGCTCCTCTTAGTTTATACTCTCTCAGGTCTTCCAGTTCTTCTTGTTTAATTCTTAAATTTTCCAACCAGTTATTGTCATCCATGTGAATTGGTAGTTCATTTGTTAAGTTTTCTATCTCTGTGTTCAAATGTCTTTCCCTATTTTCTTGTATCTTTTTCTTTTTTGACGCATAGCCAATTATTATTCCTCTTAATTGTGCCTGTAGGACTTCCCAAAATGTGTCTATGTCAATCATCATGTCAATGTCCACTGTTGTATAATTTTGAATAAACTCAGGATTGTATGGAGTACAGGCGTATACACTGACAGCCAAACTTATTTCCTCATTTATTAATTTTGTCAAAGTCTCGTCCATTAGTAAGGAGTTATTTATTTTCCAAATACCTTTCCCTTTTTTATTCTTACTTGTATATAGTTCAAGCTGAATTGGACAATGATCTGATTTGTAAGAGTTTTTGATTTTTGAGTTAGCATAAATTTCCATTAAGTTTTCAGAAATCAAGAAGAAATCCAACCTGGCTAATTTTTTATAAAAGTTTTGTCTCCAGGTAAATTGTCTAGTCTCTTCATGTGTTATTCTCCATATGTCAATAAGGTCCAATTTTTCTATATACTGTCTCACTAGTTTTACTGATTTGAAGTTATTGTGTTTCTTGTAGTTGTGTGTGTCCTTGTCAAAATCTAAAACTAAATTCCAGTCCCCCACTATAACCAAATTTTTAGTGTCTGACTCTTCTATTAGTGCAAAAAGGTTTGAAAAAAAATTCGGATTATCTTCATTTGGAGCATATATATTAATCAACAGAAATCTGGCCACACCTACAATCTCCATATCTAGGATAATGTACCGACCTTGTTCATCTATTGTTGTCTTATGTTTAATATGTTCAAAATTGTTGTCTATAGCTATAAGGACTCCACCCGAATTTTGAGTTTCTCCTGATAGTATGAAATCTATGTTCCAGTCTTTCTTAATAGTTTCTGTATCCTCTGGTTTCATATGAGTTTCCTGTAAACATAATATATTTATGTGTTCTTCCCTAGCTTTAAGTAAAATATCAGCCCTTTTAATCTTATCCCTAATCCCTCTACAGTTAATTGAATCTATTAAAATTGTAGTCATGGTGAGTAATGAGTGCATATGTTATTAGTTTTATCATGATTACTGTAGTAATATGCAAAAGATAGTGTTTTTGTTAGTCGGGTATATTGGCATAAGTTGTCACATGTTTTTGTATAAAAAGGGGATTTGAATTGCATGAGGACTCCTAGTAAGAACAACAACACAATCAACATTACACTGTTTTCCTTTTCAACTGAAGACAAGTGATACATTACATATAGATCTATATATAAAGTTTCACCAAGGCATAATGAGCTCATTTTTGCCACAGTATCTTCCATGTTGGTCTTTCCATACATATGTAATTGTTGTTTCATCCCTATTAAACTATTTGCAGTCATTATCATTCTGTCGTCATCTTCAAAAATTCCTGGTCCTATCCTATATTGCATAAACCCTCAACAATAGCAATATAGTCAACACACACAAAGAAATGTTTTCAGTACACTAAATAAATATAAATCTAAATGAAAACATATATCAAATCAAAATCAAAACAGAAACACAAAGAAAAATTTATCACAACAATCAGACAAAATTTCACTCAGTCCCTTGTATCAAGTTCAGCACTTTTTAACTTTTTTCTTTTTTTTTTTTTTTTTTTTCAGAAAAAGCGATATGAAGAATCTGTAGTACTTCTCAAATGGTTGTGCTTTCAAATCAAAATCAAACTAACAATAGGAATTGTGTGTTTTTAGAATACTCAGTGTAAGAAACACTAGAATTTTACCAATTATTTTACTTCTGTGTTGTGCCACACACAGGAAAAAGAGATAAAAAGGCTAGAGCAAAAGATAACAAATTATCACAGCAATCAAGGAAAGTATTCACTATTTCCCTTATATCAGATTCAAATTATAGTTGGAAATATGTTTCTGTAACCTACAAGTATTTTCAACACTGTTGTGCCAAAATTATCTTATTTCCTTGTTAAGTCACAATCTCTCACAAACAACAGTGAGTATCACACTTCAAAATCTGAAGCTAGATTATCTTTTTTCCACAAATTTTGCAATAAAACTTTTATAGCTGTCTTGTTCTTTTCCAACACAATACAATCAACACAAAAAATGGAAGCTGCCTTACTTCCTTATTGTATCACACTTTCTCTCTGACAACAATAAATCTGAAAATTCACAGTTTAGAGCTATCTTGCTCTTGTTTCACCCGTTGTTTACAATGTATATCAGAGATATATTGTCTTTTATATTCTCAATACAATAACACAAAATAGAATTTAAACTTTACAAATAAAATAAAACAACAAAAAAAAAAACACACAAACAAATATGTTATCCAAGTATGTGATATGTGTCAGCAGTCAATTATTCACAATTAGAGCTGTCTTGCTCCTTATCTTTGGATATGAGGCTATGTCAAGTAGTGTACTGTACACAAAAAGTAGGCAAAAAGAAAGTATAAAACACTTATATCACTTATATTACTAAAGTATTTCCAAGTATCACAAACAGGTAGTTGGATTTACCCAAAAATGAAAATATATACAAACACAAATAAATAATGAACAATAGTTAACTTGTGTCCAACTCCACAAGACCAAAGTCAAAGCTGTCTTGCTTTGTATTTGGTAAAACTCTTAACCACAAAAAAAACAAAGACAAGTACCAATAGATACTAGCAGTGGGCAAATTGTGTCCTGTTCCCAGAACACCGAAAGTAAAGCTGCTTGCTTTAGGCTTGGTACATGTATGTTGCCTTGCCAGTATTGCTTATCTATTAATACATTTTCATAACTAATTGAAAAAATTAATTTCCCTCTCTATTCTGAGAAATATATATTTTCCTTATGTTTGTTTGTTTCCATACTCAAGACCAAAACCAAAAATAAAACTAAAAAATAGAAAGATTTTCAGTAATCATTAAGTCAACTATTTTGCCCTGGAAGTATACCTCTCATAATTGTTTGAAGTAATATTTTCCTCTTGGCAAGTGGGGTTCAGGTGACGTCATATGGGGGGAGACAACCTAGAAATTTCATGATTCACCCTAAAATGCGAAATCACCTTTAATAGTGTTCCTACATTAGAGTATTATCATCACACAGTGTGGATTCACTTATAATAATGTTCCTATCTTCAAGTGCTATCACAGTATTTTGTTACATATGGGTCAGAGAGGGTATCTATGTGTTCACATATTTAGGTTGTCACTTAATATTTATGGCGTCTTAATTTGAAAGATATATTCAAGTGTTTAAGACTGTTTCAAAAGTGACACTAGCCTTATAAATGAGATCACTATAATTTTTGTATTTTATTATACCATTATAATTGTATAATTTGAAATTTTTATTTAGAAGATCTCAACTCATATATATTGCCATATAGCCAAAAGGCAAGTGGTTGAGAATATTTCAATGTGATCCCCTATGAACTATAAGATTGTCCTGGGTAATTTAGCCATATGTATTAATACGGTAGACTATTTTGACACTGGGATTATTAAAACTTATTTCCTCTTAGGTTTCAATATTTCAAATAAACAAACAGACTGTGATATTACTTTGATAGGTTTCCCTTTTTGTGTACACCATTCGAGTGTTAGAATTTTTGATTGATGTATCAATCTTAAGAGAAACTCAACTCATCTCATCTATGCGGGTGAAAGGCATGTCACTCAATTTTTTCAAAAAGAGACCCAATACATCTCATAATCTCTGGCATCACAATGAATTTTTATACAAAGGTTCTCTTGGAGATAAATTGTTTTGGTATTGGGTTAAGCTTATTGATCTCCTCTATATGGTAGAAAATCATAAAGTTAAGGCATTCAATATTTCAAACTCTATGAGAATATAGTCTTAAGACTTCCTAAGAATCACACAATCACACAATACATGTTAACATTTCGTATTCAAACAAAAACCCTGCATTTTATTAAAGGCACAATCTGAGAACTTATAATTTGGGTTCCGAAAATATTGAAATTCTTATACATGTGTATTGGTAAATGGTATTAAATTCTAACACTTGTATAAGTAATGAGGTCAAAATTTTGCTTCCTTATTTGGCAGTGTCTTTTTATCTGGAGCATTCACAAAAAAATATGATTTTTAGATTCCTGTGTTACTACAAGTCCTATATAATATGTAATAGGTACAGTTCTTTTACATAATAGTTGTAGATACACTTTTACATGAATAATTATATCATACCATATATACCTCAAGATTTATAAATTTGGTGGTAGTAGGTCAATCAGTAGGATGTGCATTAGCCCAAATACCACCCCCTCCAAGTCCAAGATCACAAAGAGAAACCAGCAGAAAAAACAAATTCTTATGCAATGGTAAATCACCAAAAATAACAATGTTTAATAAATGTTATATCTATTTTTTCTGTATACTTTAGACATTTATCTATTTGAGACCAATTATATCAGAGGGCCATCATGTACCAGTGTGAAAAATAGAATGTATTAGATGTAACAGTAAATTAGGCTAATACACACCCTTGCTGTTGTTCTGTTGTTGTTCTTCTTTTTGTAGGTTCTGTGTCTTGTCACCTGAGAAGCGAAATCTGTGAGGAGTGATAGTTCTTTCCGGGTTTTGGTGCTGTGAACTGGTCGTCCTATGTTGATAAAAGTTGTTATAGGGTTGTCGTTCCAGTTTGCCATCCTGTCGGGTAGTTGTGTCGGCTTCTTCCGGACGGGAGGTGATGAGGTTTAGAGGTGTATCAATCTATGGGATAGATGCATCGACGTTCGCCGATCCGAAATCAGACAAGATTTCCATCCAGAAGCTCCATATTTCACAGGTTTGATGATTAATAGGGTAACCGAGTCGACGTCGGACCTTCATGGGTTTGTATTTCGATAAATGGTGAAATTAATCGTAGCTCTTTCCATTCCTCCTTCTTCTGTCAGACATAGGTTGCACAGATGATGTGTATTATTTCTAAATGAGCTATGAGTGATTGGCTCTTAGCTGTGCTTTTTGGTTATTAAGTTATAAACGCAGGAAAGTACAAAGTGCTGGTCTTTTCTTCGCAATGTCAGAAGATAGCCCCGTGGATCTTAGCTCAGTTTGAAATATCATCGCCCTAAACGAGCGGTAAAATAGTTCGATTCCTGGGTCACTTTATTCGTTTTTAATAAAGATTAGGGAATAGTATCTTGAAAGTGTATGTTATTTTCTCCGGTTGTCTCCCCCTATTTTGTTTAATGCCGTTTATATTTCATCATTGTTCTCCTCGATCCTGGTTGCCGCATGAATCAAAGTTTCACGAAGTAGCTCTATCAGCATGAAGAGTTCCCTTTCCACCATTCTTAGTTGTGCCATTGATATGTCCGCTCCATCTAGAATGCCGAATTGGTCATAGACGTCTTGAAAGTTTATGTAATTACCTTGACCAATTTCTTTTTGGGCACGCGAGGCAAGGTCCTGCCAGTCGAGTAGGGCGGTCAGGAAAACAGTCTCCACTGCCTGCATTCTCTCATGTTTGGGTCGATCGTTGTTTTCTTGGAATTCAGTCCAGGCATTTTCCATCCTAGTCATTGTGTCATCCATCAGAACTCTAACTTCTTCTTTAAAACTGTCATACAGTTCTCTTGGAATTGCCGGGCGGTTGAAAATTAGGAATAAGTTTGCTTCTGCCATGTTGACTTGATCTTCTCGATCGCATGTGTTCATTTGAAGTGCCCGGATTTTTGCCTTCGGGGCTTACAAACTTTCGTTTTTTTCCGTGACATCACGATCGTGTACATCCACCTGGCGGTCGGTTTTGGAGTTAAATTCTATGCAAATTGAACTGGATTTTGGATGATAATTAAGGTAAGTTTTTATTGTTGTTTTTTTTCTTCTATTTTCCTCCTTTACAACGTACATTGTTCAAGTTGGTGAGAGTTCAGGAGATTATATCAAGGTGAGTATTTCTCAATTTAAAAGAGGCTAGGTTTAATATGGGACTGTTTTGTATCAATTTATAGTTTGTTTTGTTTCAGACCTCCTTTCACCGCATCAATAAAGGTTTTAATAAAACCCCAATGTTGGTACATATTGTCAATTTTTGGATCGTCAGAGCCTTGTTTGAAGGTTACAAAACCAGCCATCGATTCTACTTCCAGCCCTTCCATTCCGAACTTGGTTATCATGTCTTTTCTTAGTTCCACCCATTTATTCCGAATTGCTAAGATATATCTTGTCTGATTTTCTATGTCACTTTGGTCACTGTGTACACCTCTGAATTGTCTGAGATTCTCGGTGGTTTTTAATGCACTAATACTCACACGCTTCAAGTTGTTATATCTGGTACGGAATTCGTTTTTGGCCATGTTGTCTGTAGGTGTGGTTTTGCCGTAACTGAGGAGCCGGTAGGTTATTTTAGTATTACAGCAGTGGATCTGGCAGGTTTTATAAAAATAGCACTTTGCACTATATTTAGAGATACCCTCGGGCCAATACGGGTTATTAAGGTGGCCTCACATGGAGGATCATTCCGAGGCAAAAAGTAAGTAAAAATCTTTTAGTTGAGTTTGAAAACAGGTAAGTACTCTTCAAAATTATACCTTTCTAAGTTTGGTCCTCACTTCCATCAGGATTTTACCTAGGAGGTTTTTGCCCCTCCATTTGTCTGTGTTTAGTGCATCTTTATGAAATACTGATATGCCCGTTCCCCATGTCAGATCCTTTTCCGAACCTTCCCCTATCTGTGTTTCGCCTGTTTTTTCGAGGAATTCAGCGAGTTTTGGGTTCTGTGCGAACTTCTCTTTAACCCCTGTTTTCATAGCTTCTATGGCAACGTCATTCCAGGCATTTTGATTGAAACCTTTGACGGATTTGCCGAAAAAGTTTATCTCATTTGGGTTTTTGGAGTTCATAATCTTTTCTTTGGTTTCCTGGTCATCGAATTTCTTTGCTTTTTCTGCCATGTAGTACTGCTCTACACATGAATATTCTACATTATCTATATTCATAGGGGATGGGTAGAAATTCGACATGAAAGCATCTCTTCTGAAAAATACCGTTGTTTTCCCATTTGTTTTGACCACTGTCTTCTCCGGACGGATCTTCTCAGGTAGTTTGTCTAATTCATCTATTGTATATCGATCTCCCTCAACCAATAGAACATCTCCCAAAAGGGTAGCCTTCATGTTATTGTCATAGGCTGCTTTGACATACGGGCGCAGAAAGGATCTTCTTTTCTCGACTTCTTGAGGGAAGTCCTCATTGAGATAGAATTTGTTCTTGTTGTTTTGATTTACTTTATTTCTTTTTGCCCATATTTCTTCTCTGTCTCTAAAAGACAAAAATCTGGCTATTATGGACGGGGGGCTTTGATTAGGGTATTTTGAGTCCCTATGGCATCGTTCTATTACAATGTTCCGTTCCGCATCCTGCATTCCTAGTTCTGTTCTCAGGAAATCGTATACTTTATTTCTACATTGTACATTTGATTCATTTTGGGCTGTGGGTATCCCTTCAAAACGTAGATTTGAACGGCGACTGTACGCCTCTGATTTGACATTCTTCTCTTTCATTTTTGTATTATCAGTTTTTATTTTGTTGTTGTCATTTTGAATGGTTTTCATATTTTGGTCCATTTTTCTTTCATTTTCAAAGTGGATCTTGTCATTCTCTTCTAGCTTGGAGATTTTGATGTACGCAAAGTCTAACGAACATTTTATGTTATTGTTTTCTTTTTCTAATTCCTCCTGTATTGTTTTCAGTTTGATTATATCAATTTTGAGCTTATTTGTTTCTTCTTCCGTGTTCTGATTTAGATGTTTGTTATTTTCTATGGTTTGTTTGAGCTCATCATTTTCCTTTCTCATTTCCGATCCTGCTTGTTCTATGTTTTCTATTTTCTGTAAAAGGTTAAGCAAAATAATCGGGACTGTCTCAGCTGAAAGTTCTGTGTTACGCGGGTCAATCTCAATTTGACATTCTTTTTCTACCTCCCCCAGGGTCTCGTACGGGAATTTCATCATGTTTCCCTCCCTAATTGTTTCTGAATTCACACTCATTATCTCGGATTCAGACCCTGATTCATCATGATAGTCTGATTCACATACCTGATCTTCCGTTGATCTTTGGCATTTATTAATATTAATAAATGTTTGCCATCTTTTGTTTGCTCGGGGAGTTTTTACATGTGAAATAATGAATACCCCCTACACGTGCTTACAGGATAAGTGGGAAAATTGACCTTGTCTTCTGTCAGATGTCAATTTCAAGCATATATTTGATCTTTTTCCATCTCAATATGATTCCCAAGTATGTGAATAATACACCTTATTTCGATGGATAAATACATGATAACGGTTCAACCGCTGTAATCCAGTGTAGAGTGGTCTCCCTTAAAAAATAGGACACCCAGAGATTTTTACAATTTTCAATTTAGGGCACTCAGTTTCAGAATTCTGGGTAAGACTACTAAATTATACGTATTGGTTTGTAAATAGAAGTATATGATCTAAATTCTCCAAAATAATTTCCTCTCTGCTATTTTGAAGAAACTGCCATGTGCCAGGGAGCATTCATTATTTCATAAATAATTGAATAGTTCAAGGTTTCTCCAATATATGTCACTTATGATTAATATTAATGATTCATTGATATTAATAAATGATTTATTAATATCAATAAATCGTGCCATATATTAATATTAATAAATCATATATTGATATTAATGAATCATTTGATAATATTGATAAATCATTTTTTAATATTTATAAATGCTCTTTTTGTCCACTTTGGTTTTCCATATTTTGGAGATTTAAGTGATTCGCTCCTTGGGATTTGGATTTTCGTTTTTCGTCACATTTATGCCAATTGTGGCTAAGTCGTGACTAGCCAGTTGTATATAGTGGAAGAAACCGGAGTAACCGCCGAAAACCACCACCTAGCCCCAAGTCACTGGCAACTTTCTCACATGCCCAGGCCAGGATTCGAACCAAGGCAGTGGTGAGAGACAGCGTGCAGTCAGTGGCAGCGACTTGGACCACACAGCCGTCAGTGCAGGCCCCTGTATCCTTGGGCTTGATATTTTCTCCACAAATATCTGGTCCCTAATTGTAATGGGGATTATTGCCCAAAAATCGATTCCAGGTTGTTCATGACTGAACATCTTTACGATAGCAGAACAAATAACCTCTAATGATGAAAATCAGTTTTGATTTCATAACCAGCGAGTGAAGACAATTATAACAGGTAATCATCCTTCCAGGATTCACATCGTTTTTGTGGCATTGTCATAGCAATGAAAAATCGGTGACATTCATATTTCCCATTTTCTATCCAAACGTAAGTATATCCTTCTAATCCAGATCCAGAGAAAATCCGAGGCTAGATGATAGGAGTGATGAAAGGAGTGGAAAGTAAGTTTAAGATGGTGGCGCTGGGCACAATACAGCGCAAAGGCAGATATGCCAGTGGGAGAGAGTGAACCTGCGCACCAGAAAAGTGGCTGGTGGGTGTAGTTTTTGTTATGGCCAATGATGCTGTGGTTCCAATATCATGCTGACCAAGAGTCCGACTGCCAATCTGACACGTGACAAGATGGAAGGTTGTGACCTCTGCCGTAATTAGCTTTGACCTGTGATGACATTGGCTGGGATTGATCGAGGGCGAAAACATCCACATCATTTACCCACATGTAATGTTAAAACACGCTTTCAATATCACACCTGACTTTGGTTTATAGCTTTGACCTGTGCACAATCTGACATGTGACAAGATGAAAGGTCATGACCTCTGCCGTAATTAGCTTTGACCTGTGATGACATTGGCTGGGATTGATCAAAGGCGAAAACATCCACATAATTTTCCCAGATGTAATGTTAAAACACGCTTTCAATATCACACCTAACTTTGGTTTTTCGCCGCTGTGTTTCCTAGATTAACTCGCTGCCAGTAACCAGTTGTTTATGACAATAAGATTAGGAGAGATTTCTGTGTAATATAACCAGAAAGCCATAGTGGCTACGGCTGAGTCTAAGTAGTAGATAAACCATGTTTGCAAGGAGTTGATGCCACATAACCACGAGTTAAATCTCCCCTGGAAATCAATGGAGGAAAATCTGTTAAAGCCTCTATTCCCAAATTTTCTCTTTGTAAGTGAAAAGTTAATCAGTCAGCTTAGATGAATTCACAATCCATCTGCCCGTTTGTAAAAAAAACTAACTAAAATCTCTTGCAAGAATTTCATGTTTATGACTAATTAGCAAAACATTTGAATTAGCACAACTCTCTTTCATAAAAAATCAAATGTGTAGTTGAACTTATCTGCCTGGTGGAATAAAGGTAGAAGGCAAGGATCACTGACAAATGTTCTGAAAGATTTGATGTTTTAATATCTCTACATCTCAAAGTGTATAAACCAAATGTTGCAAAGTTTTCTTAATCATTAACTCCATCTTGTCTACACTCATAAATCAATCACTTATGGGATATTGCTACTATTGACTGCAATTATATATGAAAACTGGAAAGTGCCCTGAACTTCACCTTAATTTAGTAGTATAACAGTAAAACCTGCTAGATCATGGACATTGAGCATGTATAGTAAGAATCGAGAAAATCAAGTCATGTTTTCTTTGTTATTTTTCCTTTTAATTGTTCCCTTTTACCTTTTTAAGTTTACCCCTTTATGTTCTATCCAGTGGACAGTTGTCGCGATTGGTTGCCCATTTGTTTCTGGGGAGAACAAAGGGAATCACTTGTTTGTGCAGCTCATGGTTTAACTGCTGACCACAAGCTCAAACACAAGACTTGAGCAGGTTATGTGAAATAACCACTGATTTTCGAGGATTCTGATTGGCTGATGGCACCAGCCCATGGTATAATTATAACCTTGTAGCATGGCCTGCTCCCTTCAGCCAATCACAGACCTCGAAAAGTGTGTTCTTATTTCCTGAAGAACACGGTTAGCTGTCTTTGTCTCACCCACAAAGAGATGTTCACTGACCACAGAGGCTTTGCCCTCTGTAGGAGTGGAGCCCCTGTGGTCAGTGGACACCTACCTGTGGGTGAAACAAAAGCAGGTGAACCGTGGTCATTCGGGAAAGCACACTTGCGGAGATACCTTATATATATATATATATATATATATATATATATATATATATATATATATATATATATATATATATATATATATATATATATATATATATATATATATACTAGTATATATATATATATATATATATATATATATATATATATATTATATATATATATATATATATATATTTATATATATATATATATATATAGAGAGAGAGAGAGAGAGAGAGAGAGAGAGAGAGAGAGAGAGAGAGAGAGAGAGAGAGACCATTATTCTGCACTGAAAATCAACATAATTTTAAATCTGTGCGTCTCTGATGTGATAAGACACTACAGGGAAGGCCGTAGAGCAGGATATTCTGTTGGATATTTACAATAGCCGAAATAAAGACATCTAAACATGAATCTACCATGAGGTATGATGTGTACCCCCACACACTGCTCACCCGAATATCCTACCTTCTCCATTGCCAGAGCGCTAGACTATGTGTCCTATTAACGTCAGATAATCGAGAGGAATCTGCATGCCTTCCCATCCCGTATACTTCACTATTCCTTTCCTGTACTTCCTGTGTTCTGGAGCCTACCTTTTCTCGGCCTGAGATTGGCTGAAGGGAGCTGGCCATGCTACAAGATAGAAAGAACTACTTGGGGCCTAGGTTATGGGGGACCACCCTCGGTTCCACACTCGTGCTGCGCACTCGTGCTGAACCTTGGGTTTTCCCCCATAACCCACGGCCCCTCGTGTTCTTTCTATCACTTAGATGAGCTATTGGTCCTTGTTATAACCTAAGGTTACACAGAGCGGAGCCCTCGAAAGCCGGTTGCGTCACCTCCAATGTCCAGGCCCACAATGCAATTTCTCTGTTGGGACTTCCACAAATACTTTATAGACCTTCATTCATCGCCGTACTGTGGGATGTTCCAATGTGTTCTATCTATGAACGTGTTCAATATAAAAGTATTACAGCAGAAGTGCTATAATATTCCTGCATATTTGCTCTCATTTAGTGGGGATCATTTAAAAAAATTCTTAATTCCCAATTTGCGTTAGAAGTATCATAGATCCAGGCATCTATCTCAGGAACTCTGAAGAACAACTGGCTAACCAAGGGGATGGTCCGAATAAGTCAGCAGGAATACAGTGAAACTTGCCCCATTGAGCACATCGTACATTGGACATTTTTCATTCCAGCATACATTGTCACAGGGGCGGATCCAGGATTTGAGAAGGGGGGTTCAATGTAGTTCCGAAAAGTAACACTGGTGGCGCCACTCACGATTATTTATGAAAACATCACCAGGAGTCAACTGCAGAGAGCTAAAAATGATAATTTCATAAGAGATATAAAAATAATAATAATCTCATAAGAGATATAACAAAATATATTATAGGTTTAGAGTGAAATTTTAATTGAAATGCAATATTTCATATAAATTATGACATGCAAAATCGAATTTGGTGATGATGGCCACATTGTCCAATTTTTTGGTCGCAAGATTGAACGGACCTCTTGATCTTTCAAACATTTAAGAAGTATATTTTACCTTTTGGAGAGGTTTAACAATGTGAACACCCTGGGAATGAGGGTAAGAACCTTTGCCCACTATGCTTGATTGATGTTAGCGTAATTGCGATACATGCATCTGGAGGGGGGGGGGGGGGGGGGGGGGGTTCAATTGGAGGCAGACTCTTTCATTTGTGATATGACTTAACACCAGCCATGAGAGTCATTCAGTAAATTTCGCCTTCTGCGCTCGTCGAATTCTCAGAAATCAACACTTTCAATTTTTTTTCTAATTTGGCTGAATCATTTCTTTTCAACCTTTTTACAAATGATACTCTACTTGATGAGGTACGCCCAAAGACTAAGGAATCAAGCGATCTAGAATTTTGGGAATCAACGAACCCTCCCCTCCCCACTCACCTAACAAACTTCAGGTTTCCCAAGCTACTCTTAGTCTGCAAATGACTGGACGTAATTCTGTACCCGCTAGACTAAGGAATAAATCAAGTGATCTAGAAGTTTGAGAATCAAAGGACTCACCAGCCAGGGGGGGGGGGGGGGGGGGGGGGGGGGGGTTCGGACGAACCCCTCGAACCCCCCCTGGATCCGCCCCTGATTGAACTGTTTTGGATTCCCCATGAGTGGTTAATACATGTACGTGCAGGTTTAACTGTGTATTGCTTGACTGCTGGTTGGCAATGATCTTTGCTATTGAATAAGGTGAACACATGGATGTCATTAGATGATATGCCAAAAATAGTTTATCTGGTTGCACATCAAGAGATTCTAGTACTGCTCTTCCACATCACTTATATAAGGGTGAGCTCCCGCGTCAAACCTGGTGTATCAAGAGGTGAACGAAGAGGTAAAAGTATTGGCAATATGGATCAAGGCCTATTCTATTCAGCACCAGAATTCACGAAAGTTGCGTTTATGAATGGGCCACCCGTTCTTTGCTCTTTACAAATACAACAGGTTTGCATAAGAAACCTTCCAACTTAAAAAGTTAAAACTTTTACTCTGGATGAATTACGGTAATTAGATGTAAGGGAAAGATTCCAAAACTATGATAAAGGAAAGAAACCTGATATATGTTCAATATAAAAGTATTTATTTCAGAACCACAGAGTTGCGTTTATGAATGGGCCACCCGCTCTTTGCTCTTTACAAATACGACAGGTTTGCATAAGAAACCTTCAACTTAAAAAATCTAAACTTTTATCCTGGATAAATGTAGGTAATTAGATGTACGGGAAAGATTCTGAAACCTACGATAAAGGAGAGAAACCTGATATATGTTCAATATAAAAGTATTTATTTCATAAAAAATATTCTACATATGCCTATGTACAAATTACTTCTTGTATAAACCAATCAGAATGAAGGAACTCGAGGTTCTAAAACCAAATTGATGTCTTTCCTTATTTCGATCTTAACAGACTCTGACCACCACTGCCTGACAGCCTGACAAATATGTACATACATTCAACGCTCAGCTGAATCAGTTAAAATATCTCCAGAATCAGTGTTGACAGGATAATGATGGGTGAATCCATCTCAGTGCTTTTTAAGTGTGGTTTTTATTTACAACATATTTGCATACGTACCAGACCCTTGAGGATGCAGGGTATGGATGGGGTTATGTACAGCTTTGCCATATCTACAGACACCTTCACTGGCTGCCCTTACAGCACTAGAGTTTGCTTCTGGATTCAGCTTTTGACTTTCAATGCATGCAAGGATGTTCTCGCCTACCTTAGGGAATTACTTCCTAGATATATTGTAAAACATAAAGAAATATAACATTTCACACTTTGAGAGTTTTATAAGTACAAATATTTTGGACAATCAAACCAGGTTTCACATGGTACTTTTTTATGATAAATACACATTTCATAATACTGGCATAGTGTAGCGAACGTTAATGTATTTTATCTGTAACCATTGCTATCATTGACACTCCCGTGCTGGGAGTTTTGCAATGATTAGGCAACTGCTTAAGTATCAAAAAGTACAGCACATTCGTTTCAAAAATATCTATGCTTTTCTTTCCTTGTTTATCCCCCCCCCCCCCCCCCCCCCCCAACTGAAAACAAGTGCTAATTTCAAAATGGATTCTTTCAACCATCGGAATGTTTCACAAAGGAAGCAGAGGTAACAATATATGTTACTGTATGTATGTATATATATATATATATATATATATATATATATATATATATATATATATATATATATATATATATATATAATGTTTTTGACTAGACATGTCAGACAAGTGAGACACGATTTCTGCCATATTTAGGTAGCTTTCTGTCTTTTACCTGCAATACTGATAGCACCAATTCTTCTTTTTCTGACAATGCACAAACCACTATCAGATTTTCTATGCCAGCTTTATAAGAACCACTCTTGACACATGCAAGCTTCCAGCACCGCAGAATGGCAGAATTTTTCAGCTCTTTCTTGTAAAAGCTGAACTGAAAATATTTCAAGGAGAAATATCGTCACACAACCCTAGAACCCCGGATATCGACTGTGGTGAGAGACATATCACTTTCAAAATGTTCCTTGAAATATTTTCCAAGATCATACTCCATTACTTAGTTATTTCATAAGTACTATAAATCCAGACGTCAGTTTTTCTTTTTCATGAACACATTCATGATTGCAGAGTACCAAATGGTCCAATTCTTCGGAGAGGTATTTTCTTAAATATAAGCTTCCTTTTGCAAAATATTTGAAGGAGGAACACAATTTGTACCATATTTAACAATTTTTGTACCACATTTAACAATTTTCATACAGATATTTTTCAAATTTTGCTACGTAAACTATTTACTTCCATAGGTACCATGCATCCAAATAAGAAACATATGAGAGATTTTAACCATGGATGGCCAAGGGGAAAATTCCATTTTCTTTGTTGCTGTTAAAATTGCTATCTTGACCCTTGAAATGTGTGAATATTAGTCCTATTCGAAGGACAATTGTTCCTTGTAAGTAGACAACTTTCATTCACATGTTTTACTCAAACCTTACATATTGTGTGTATGTATCAGGCCACTGAATGATTTTTGGCATAATCAAAAAGGTGAACATCCTAGAAATCAATGTGGTTAACATTTTGCACATATCACAATTATAACATCTAAAATGTGTACTAATAATACCTCTATGATATTATTCCTAAAGTTTGACACTCATACCATCAATTGTGATTAGTACACCACTATTGTCAATATATATATATATATATATATATATATATATATATATATATATATATATATATTGCTATAAGTACTGCTATAAGTACTGTAAAACCCTTTATTACCACACACATATTATTCATATGTATTTCCTTGACAATGCTGCAGTATTTTCTGATTGAATTGTAGTCTTTCCTCAACTGCTGAGCAGTATTTGCTTGTGTTGTATTCATTTAAATTGCACTGTAATATTTCATTAATATCATTATAGTGCTTCCTTGATTCTGTATTCATTTAATTGCTCAGTGGTATTTACTTGATTGCATTTCAGTATTTCAGTGTCTATAAGTTGCTGACACCAGTGTTAGTGGAAGCAGCTGAGATCATGTGGGGCGAACAGGACTTTTACCAGCACACACTTTCTTGGCTGATGGAGAAAGACTTGGTAACTGGAAAATAGAAAAGAATACATCATATCAATTTCTTTAAAATTTGTTGAATTAATGTTCTAGTTTTTTTCAATGAGCACTAGAAAAAGAAAGTGTGATGGAGG
>OZ012698.1:19731832-19922220 GCA_963942565.1 Maea johnstoni | reverse complement strand
GAGACATTTTGGGTGCTAAACCCATGAAAGGTAACTTTTGTTTCACTTACCTCCAGATTTTTCTTGATTGTACCAAAATCCATGGGTGTCTTTATTATCTTGTAGTAATCAGGGACTTCCTGCGGATCCACTGCAATATCAAGGAGTGAATATTTTTCATGGAGATCAAGGGATATGGCTGACATTTCTCATTTCATGGCAGTGAAAGTCAAGTCAGATTTTATACTAAGAACACGGCACCATCAAACAGGGGTTGGGAAGTCAGAGAAATTTGTTTATTGTCACATAGTTCTATCTACGACATTTCACTTTTGATAAAAAAAATGCAATTCACAAACAGAAACGGAAGTATATATGGAAATCAGCAAATTGCATATTGGACTCAGAATTAGGGGGTTCCAGGAGCTCAGGACTTCCTTGAATTCTCTTGCGGCTCCCTCATATTTCTGCAGGGAGTCCAAAAATAAACTTTCAGATAGCTTTAGATTATGCAATTGAGCACCCTGGAAAAAAGCTTAGTTTTGAGCCTTTTCTTTTCTACAAATCACCGATGATTGTTCACTGAATTCCTTTCGAGTAAATCACTGATGATCAATGTACCTGTTCAAAAAAATGAAAATTCAGGCAGTATTGCCAGGAAAAGACTCTACATCAGTTTAAATGCTGACATTAAATGGTAGGAATGAATTGCTTTCAACAGCTTCGGTCAAATTGCGACAAGCCTGAACCGGGAAGAAATTCCATTCCCTTTATAAATGGATCCTAGGGGGCCTTTCAGATGCAGAAGCATCATAGACACGCCTCCACAATGCTACACCTTTATATAGAGGCCAGGCCAACCTGCTAGTGGGGATCTGGTGGAGACTTCAACCTGCAACCTCATGCTTGGGAGCCAGGCATCACATCTCAGAGGTGATCCATCATGGGGATCTGCCGTGGCCTAGTGGTTACAATTCCTGGCTCACATGTGGGTCATTCCATGCCAACTCACTCACTTTTTTCCCGGCCCATCTCCGATTTTGATGAAATTTATCGGACTTGTTGACCCTCCAGAGAGACTAACACACACCAAGTTTCAGCTTATTATCATCATTATTGATGAAGCTACAGCACTTCAAAGATTTCTGAAAATTTATCAAAATTTTCAACTTTGGGACACAAAATATACTTTAACTCAAAAAGGAACCAACTGATTTTTAAAACTGAAGTACCGTTGGAAAGAGGAGACAATTTCCTTTCCAACGATATGTTACTTGATGGTCTTTTGTGACATTTGACCTTTCTCCGTTGTGGAGAATTGAGTATTTCTTATAAAAAAGCAGGAAATAGTATTTGGTGTAGGGGTGCATCATACGAAAACGGATATTTCAATTTCATAATGCACATGGCATGGTAAACGAACTGCATATCAATAGCTATTTGTTTTCAAAGACAACCTCAGGCCATTATACATGTATGTCAAACATATCTGACTCCATCACTGCCTTTTGCCATAAATTATGTAGCCAGTTGATGTCACTAAAATCCCTCGGAAAATTCACTTGTAATCAACCTTTGATCTATATGAAAATTTGTACAGCATATACCTTGATGCATTTTCATTACAATTTAGGTTTCTCTACAGAGCAAACTTTACCTCATCATTATAAGCAACATCTTTTCATACCTAAGGCCAATATTTGTTAAGTATATTCAGGATAATTCTATACCTAAACAACCTTAACTTTTTGACATTCATCTGAGTTTGAAAAGCGAATATGCTGAAATGCACCCAAGTTTCCGGGTGTTGGCTACAGTTAAAGCATTTCCCAGTCTTGCTTTTATTTTTTCTACATGTTTTTTACGGTCTCAAGAATGAAATGGAGGAAGAGCAAGACATTGTACGCAGTGACATCAGTGTAAATCATAGTTTAGTGATTCAATCTCCAAGCAACCATTCATCCCTGTGTTGCATACTACTAGGAGAAAAACAAAATGTACAGTGTAAGCTGTGTAAAGGTATCAGATTGCTCAGTTCATGACACTGTTGGCAGGCGCCAACATAAAATTCAGAGCAAACTTATCATGCTGGGCAAGTAGTTAATGATTTATACTTGCCCAATGTAATTTTTGGCTTGCCCGAAATAAGTTATAACATGCTAGAATAGCATGTATTACTTGACATGGATTAAATGATTTGAAAACCATTTTCTTCTAGATTGTGTTGCATTTTGTTGCATATTTCTGGGTATATTTCTGCATATTTCTATTTGAAAAATGTGTAGTGTTCAGAAAATCTGCTTGACCTCTCGGGCAAGTGCAAACTAAAATGTACTTGCCCAAAAGCCCTTTTTTTTAAAAATCACTTGCAAGGGCAAGCGGGCAAGTACTTATGTCAATGCCTTGTTGTGGTAAGCTATTTACTAAACAGACTCATCTCTTTGATCAAAACTAAATTTGAACCTACAAAGATCTACGTTTTCGTATGGTGCTGCTGTGCAGTATAAGAACCACAAAACTTTGCTAAGTTAGCTTACCACGCTGAAGATTATAATATACCTGCAAAGTGGCATTTCGCGTTGCTACATCACATGTAAAAGTTAAAGGACCATGTGATGGAATTGGAGGCACCCTCAATAGACTTGCATCCAGAGTTAGTTTGCAGTGACCAGCTGACGTTCAAATCCAGTATCCTTCACAACTGTATGAATGGGCAAAGCAAAATCTCACAAGGATCACAGCCATCTTCTGTTCAGCAGACGATATTACAAAACATGAAGAAATGATAAAATCAAGGCTGGAAAATTCTTTAACTGTAGCTGGCACGCAGAAACTGTTGCATTTCACCATATTCCTAGGGAACACAAGCTGTTAGTGAAACGCTTTTTAACAAATCTCAAAAGGTTTTGGTTGTTAAGGCATAGAATCATACTGGATATACTCATCAAATGTTGGCCTTAGGTATGAAAAGATGTTACTTATAATGATGAGGTAAAGTTTGCTCTGTAGAAAAACCAAAACTGTAATGAGAATGCATTAAGGTATATGCTGTACAAATTTTCATATAGATCAAAGATCGATTAAAAGTGAATTTGCCCAGAGATTTTAGTGACATCAACTGGCTACATAATTTATGGCAAAAGGCAGTGATGGAGTCAGATATGTTTGACATACATGCATAATGGCCTGAGGTTGTCTTTGAAAACAAATAGCTATTGATATGCAGTTCGTTTACCATGCCATGTGCATTATGAAATTGAAATGTCCATTTTCGTATGATGCACCCTCACACCAAATACTATTTCCTGCTTTTTTATAAGAAATACTCAATTCTCCACAACCACACTTTACATGCCCTTTACCTACATCACTAAGCACCTCCTCCCCGAAATTCAGGAAAATTGAAGGATATGTATTTAGTAAAATGTAGGTCAAAGGTCAAGGTCTCAGAAAATGACCTTGAAAGGTCAAATGTCTCAAAAGGTCATCAAGTAACATATCGTTGGAAAGGAAATTGTCTCCTCTTTCCAACGGTACTACGGTTTTAAAAATCAGTTGGTTACTTTTTGAGTTAAAGTATATTTTGTGTCCCAAAGTTGAAAATTTTGATAAATTTCAGAAATCTTTGAAGTGCTGTAGCTTCATCAATAATGATGATAATGAGCTGAAACTTGGTGTGTGTTAGTCTCTCTGGAGGGTCAACAAGTCCGCCAAATTTCATCAAAATCGAAGATGGGCCGGGAAAAAAGTAAGTGAGTTGGCATGGAATGACCCATGTGTGAGTTCGCATGTTCGAGTCTCCGCTGGATCCCTAAGCGAATTGGCCTGGTCGGTATATAAATGTTCGACAATGTAGAGGGCTGTCTATGGTCCTTCTGCAACTGAAAGACCCCTTGGAACTATTAGAGAAGAGAAGGGAATTTCTTCCTGTTTTCCGTCTCGTTGTGGTACGACCTAAGCTGTTGAAAGCCACGTAAAACCCCATTCCCTCCTTCCTTCTGTGATCCACCCTGTCATCCCTATGAGATGGGACCAGAGAGGTGTGTTCGTAGTAGGGACTTACCTGGTCTTGTGAACCAAGAAGCAGCATTGAACTCTCCCTTCTCTCTGTAGGCTCCTCGGAAACGCGACACCTTCTGCAGCAGGCTGAAATACACACCTTCAGCTGATTAGAATGATTATTATATATATCATACAGTTAAAATAGTTAAAGAGGATGATGATAATAAAAAAAAATGATATTGATGATATTTAATGATGATAATAATAATAATAATAATAATAGTAATAATAATAATAATAAAAATAATAATAACAATAATAATAATAATAATTATGATGATGATGATAATAACGATAACAATAATGATAATAATAGTTATAATAATAATAATAATAATAATAATACCGTATTACCCCGTGTACAACACGCACTCAGGTACAGAGGGGGGCCGCACCCGCGTTAAGTATTTCGCGGAAGAAGGGGTCTTTTTTTAAGACCTCCGCATGTCCGCGATTTTGTAAAAGAAGGGAACTTTTTTGTACCCAGGTACGAAGTATGGGGGTCGAAATCCCCTTACAATCCACGAAATATACGCGGCTCTGATGCCGAGTGACTCCCGAAGAGACTGGGCTTCCGAGTTTGCTGTCACCACTTGCTGCCGCTAAACACGCAGAGGATTATAAAATCTGAAGTTAAAATATGTTTTCCCGTTCATCCAATGTCAATGTTTTGATAAAAGAAGGGGTGTTTATTTAGTGGAAAAAGTCAGCGTTTTATCAAAATAAGGGTGTTTTTTTGGCCAGAAATCAGTACTTTAGGGGTATTTTTTAATTTTGATAACGAGCGTATGTGCCCCCCTAAATACCCAAGTGCCCCCCCCCCCCCTCCCCCGGAATATAAATGTTTAATATAAATTCTTTATTTCATTATTCGAGGCCGATACTTGACAAGCGTCTGCTATGATAGTATTGAGGCTGTGATGCTGGTGACACACTCAAAATAAACAATCTCTTATTTTAGCACTCTTGTCCCCTTTCTAACAATTGTTATCCAATCCCTGCGGTCTTGGCATTACAGCTAAACGTTTACTTCCACTTAACTGCTTGAGCTGACTTGAATAGAACCACAGTTTCTATTTTGCAATGTTTTACCTCAAATGACATTTTCTTGATCAAAAAAGGGTAATTTGATTTGTAAATATAATGCACGTCTGCTACATATACTAGGCTAGGACAACTTGATGGAGTTCATGCAAGATAATAACCTACAGCCCACAATTTCTGGTAGAGATTTTACCTAGAAAAGTAGGTCACTAGTTAGAGACAGCAAAACACCCATATCTGATGTTGACCTACTTTCTTAAGTAATATTCCCACTTAAGTTGTGTGCTGTAGGGCACTAAATTGCCAGAACTCCAAATTTTTAATCAAGTTGCCCTAGCCTAGCGTGTTCAGGAGACGTCCATGTACTTACAACTTCAAGGTAGTCTTTATTGACCAAGAAAATGTCATTTGAGGTAAAACATTGCAAAACAGAAACTGTTGTTCTATCTAGGTCAGCTCAAGCAGCTGAGACAGAGATAACTTGGAGTCCAAACACCAAGACCACAGGGATTACATGAAACTTATTAGAAAGGGGAAAAGAGGGCTAAACTAGGAGATGGTTTATGTTGAGTGTGTCACCAGCATCACAGCCGGAATGCTGACATCGGTGACCCGACCAGTTTACGGTTGGCCTAGTCTCTCCAAAACAAGATAATAAATCAGTTTTAATGACTGACATGTCCCCTCACCAGTAGCATCAATGTAACAAGAGGAATAACTGTACAAAACAGTTGAAGGAGAGTTGCTGGTAGTGTTCCGATTTACATTTTTCTTCAAAATATTGTCTGAACTGTGCTTTTGCTTAAGATTTCACCAATTTTGTAAGGTTGCTTTTGGGTGTGTTGAGCATTAATGGGTTAAAGATATATGTCAGACCTAGATGTCTTGAAAGAACAGGCTGACCTCACCTTTTCTTAAAGCTCACGTCTATGCCACAAAAGGGGTGTCAAATGTGAGCTGTTACATTTTCTAGGGTATGCCAACGACCAAGATACAGGATGTGTATTGCTAAGAAAGGGCAAGCTACAGGAGGTGTATACAGTCACGGTCGGTCGGCAAACCCAAACAGCAGTTGTCTCGACTATCTAATAAAAGGAACAAATTCTTTACGTGTGTTAACCCTTATTGCTGGTGGTGGCTTAAATTTGGCCATTACAAAACAATGAGAAAAACCTGAAGAATGACTGAAACTCTGGCACATGGGTACTCACCTGAGAGTACTCAGCAAACGCTATCCAATGAATACCAACATGACAGGGTGTAGATGGTTTTCAAAAATCTTTGCCTTCTTGTGCTTTGGGCGAAAGTAGCCTCAGCATTGGAAGGCTTATATTATCAAACACACCATTTTTTGAACATCTGATCCCTATGCTAGTATACATCAACACGAAACGCGATAATTGAATACAAACCCAGCACCCATGCAATGGACGATCGCCGGCATGAGGCAGCCGCTGTGGGATATCGCAGCCGCTGAGCGGTCACATGATTGACATGTGATCACCCGAGCGTCCTACAACACGCCGCCATTTTAAGGGCGCGAGACCGGCAATTCAAACAAAAAAAAAAATCATGGTCTATAAACTACACTGCTAAGGACAGTATAAAATAACCGACGCAAAAACCTGTTAAGTGAGCGAAAGTACAACAACTAAAACACTTATGATGCTTGAAAAACATGAAATGACGACGCAAATGGCATCATCGCAACCGGCAATTCGCAGCCGCTGAAAGGTCACATGATAGACATGTGACCTATTGGGCGTCCTACAACACGCCGCCATTTTGAGGCAGCGAGACCGACGACTCAAACAAATAATCAATCATGGTCTATAAACTACACTGCTAAGGAGAGTATAAAATAACCAACACAAAAAACCTTTTAAGTGAGCGAAAGTACAACAACTAAACTATTTATGATGCTTATAAACATGAAATGACGACGCAACCGGCATCATCGCGACCGGCGATTCGCAGCCGTGCAAGGTCACATGATAGACATGTGACCTATCGGGCGTCCCACAACACGCCGCCATTTTGAGGCAGCGAGACCGACGACCCAAACAAATAAACAATCATGGTCTATAAACTACACTGCTAAGGATAGTATAAAATAACCAACGCAACAACCTGTTAAGTGAGCGAATGTACAACAATTAAACAATTTATTATGCTTGTAAAACGAGAATTGACAACGCAACCGGCATCATCGCAACCGGCGATCGCAGCGGCTGTATCGCAGCGGCTGTATCGCAGCGGCTGGGAGGTCACATGATAGACATGTGATCCATATAGCGTCCTACAACATGCCGCCATCTTGAGGCCGCGCGACCGGCGTCGAAAAGGAGTGAACATACATGGTCTATAACTACACTTTGAAGGACACTGTGATATAACCAACGCAAAAAGATGCTATGAAAGACAAAACAAAAACAGGTAATTTATTTCATATGCTTGTAAAACATGAAATGACGACGTGTGCGTGTTGTACACGGGGTAATACGGTAATAATAATAATAACAATTATAATAATAATAATAATAATAATAATAATAATAATAATAATAATAATAATAACAATAATAATAACAATTATAATAAAAGCAATAACAATGAATCTTCGATACTTTTTAAATGATTCTGGAACAGAGCATACATTCGCAAAAAAATGAAAGGAGGTGCAGTAAAACATTTCTTTCTCAAAATATATCACCAAAACATATTGTAAAGATGTTTTGGGTGCTGCAAGTATGAAAAAGTCACACACATCAGTTATCCGAATAATATTACCTTAGAGCCACCCTCATCCAACCCCCTGGGGCAGTTTGTGGGGGGCTGTCATCAGGGTAGGGCGGGGGCTTCCTCTTTCTCTTGCTCAGGCGCATGGCACTCAAAGCGTCTCCCTCAGAACTGCTGCTGGTTCCTGCACAAAAACAATATAAACACTACGCTCAATACATAATAGAAATATCAGCTGTAGTAGTCAACTCTCAACTCAAAGTAGAACATAAATGAACATTACACCTAGAACATCATATGGTTTTGGATTTCAAACTCAGCATGACATTGCTTGCTTGGAATACTCTCTTGAGGTTTTGCTGGATGGGGGAGGGGGGATGAAATTTAACCTACTGCCATTGTAAGATATACGGTATACCTATATACATATATATATATATATATATATATATATATATATATATATATATATATATATATATATATATATATATATATATATACATATATATATATATATATATATATATATATATATATATATAATATATATATATATATATATATATATATATATATATATATATATATGTATAGACTATACATTGTTAGGTCTTACCTGACTGTGGGCTGGCTAGGAGTGCGGAGACGATGTCCCTGTCGTCTAGACGCTGCTGACTGCTGAAGTCCTCTATCTTCATGTGGCTGGTGTCGAGGCTCGTCTGTTCCACACGCACCGCCACGTTACTGGGCGTCGCCACCACCGCCGCGCCACTCACCACAGGAGACGACAGCGGCTGAAATACACACACTACCACTTAGACAAATACAGAATTTGAAACGTGCCAGCAGGGTGTCTGAGGCTCATTAGGATGCATAAACCCTAAAGAATCAAACATCAGGAAACACATACTGTAGAATAGGAAATGATTCCGAGCATGTAATTAATCCAGATTTACTGAATTAGAAAATCTTGGTATAGTTAAATTTGGATAAAAATCTGCCCCCCATGTATGTTAATGTGTGAACTGACTGTTTGGTAAAATCAAATTCCGAAAGGTCATTTTCAGTCAAATTCGGTATCTTGCACCACCCTATTCTACAATAACTTTTTGTGTGAGGAATATCTAAAACTGTTAATTTCAAGCAAATAATTGAATAATTCACATGATATTGCATAGGGTATATATGCCTTTTCTCAAAACACCAGTTTCTAAATCCTGGCTATTATCCGGATTTGGAATTTCCACTTTCATCACATTTTCGGCCATATATAGGCTAAATCATGACTAGCCAGTTGAAAATGGAGGAAACCAGAATATCTGACGAAAATCACCACCTAATACCAAGTCATTGGCAATTTTAGCACATGTCCTGGCCAGGATTCAAATCCAGGCAGTGATATGAGACAGCAAACAGTCAGAAGCAACTCAGTTGCAACAAATATAGAAAGAAGTAAATATGAATAAACACGAATACAAACTAACCACCTGGTCATCAAGGAAAAATTCAAATTCACATTTTTAGGCCAAATTTGAATACACACAAATACTACAGTATGACTACTCTAATGTGATAACTGCATAGTTCGAACTATTTTAAGAAAGCATGGGCCACCATAAACCCATAAAAATCTTGATTACTAAAAAATGTCCCAAATTACCGAGAATCTATGGTAAAGTAGAGCTCTCCTATCAGAAAGAGCAGAACTTACCACAGTCTGCCTCACGACACTTATCGTAGCCGTCTGGCCCACTTTGCGACTGGCATCCTGGATGGTGACGAAGGTGGTCTTGGGTTTGTTGACAGCTTGCTGAGCCAGGAGAGATTGCTGTTGTTGTTGACGTTGTTGTTGTTGTTGTGAGGACGATGATGATGATGATGAGGAAGAGGAGGCAGACAGGATGACATTACTCATCACAGGAGCCTCCACCACACTATTACTAGGAGCTGCTAAATCCAAACCTGTGAAAAAATCAAAGACTGTGTTTGCATGTTTCTGATTATATAGGGCTCCTAATTACACATTGAGACTCTAAGGAAGGCGTACCGTCTTAACTCTCTGGCGCAGGTATGAGAGTACTAAGCATCTAACTAGCAACATTACTTTTTTTCGATCTAGGTGTCATGTACAACAATAAATTTCTGAGGTTATTAGCCGTTCTAAACAAATCAGCTATGTGGGTGCTAGTAGCTGCAATACAATTGAAATCGGCTGAATAGAGTGCCAGAGCAACTCACTTTGGGATTCGACTGTCTCCTGAGGTGTCTGCAGCAAGGAAGAGGACCCCGGTCCCAACATACTCATCAGATTCGTACCCTGCACCGGCGCAGTCACCGACGCTGATACCGGTGCTAAGACTGATGCCGATACTGGTGCCAAGACTGATGCCGCCGATACTGGTGCCAAGACTGGTGCCTCGGTGCCCTGCTTGGCCTGGAACTCACTACCGCCGCCACCAGAGACATCATCTTCCTCCATGAACTGGTAGGGGTCAAGGTCAATCTGGGCTTGGGCCAGCGCGCTGCTGAAAATATCCATCGGTCGACCGAGTTGCGTCTTAATCAACGAATCGCCAGCGTTTCCGGGTACGGCCGCCAGTGCCGGAACTACTACTGCTGGCTTCCGATTGACCGCCGCCGCGTCTAAAATTTCAATGTTCACCTTTTGTCTCGCCTGACCCGGCCCCACACTGCTCCCTAGGCCCAATGATGATGATGACGATGATGATGTATAAAAGAGTCCCGTCTGCGGATCGAGTTCACCAAGAATATCGGCTTGAAGATTCTGCATAGCTTGCGGCATTCGCTTCACAACAGGTACAGCAGTAGAGACAGAAGATGATGATGATGGTGGTAGCTGTATTGTCGCCTGTGATTGTGTGATGACTTTGGGTGCGGTCGTCAGTGCGGTTGATGACGAGGAGGATGATGATGATGCTGATGATGATGCGGATAATGATGACGTTGCAAGGATCTGAGGATGAGACGTTGCCGTGTGAATGAACTGTACGGTGCTGGCTGATTGGATGAGTGAGGTGGGCTGTGACGTGGCAGCAGCGGGTAGACTCGCCACCTCTATCGTTCCCCGGCCTTGGTCTGCAAACAAAACAATCACAATCAGGGGCACATCCTAGCTACAAGGTTATACTGTGTTTTTACTTTATTATTTATAAATGTATGCCTGCACCTATACTACATAGGGACGTGTGGCCTACAGTTGGCCATTTAGTTCACACAATTCCCACAAGAGGGGGTTGTCATGGTAGTACCCAACTACCCTGCTAGTTTACCGGAGTGCCATCTATCCACAATGGATGACTTTTAAATATGGCCTGGGAGGCAGGCTAAATCAGGGGCAGATATAGTATTTCTCTATTAACTAAAACTACCGTAAATTCTCAGTAATTTGGGACATTTTTTAATAATTACGATTATTATGGGTTCAGGGTGGCCCAAGTTTTCTTAAAATACATTGATGTTGTATCAGCAAGATTTATAGCTACGTACATATTTTGTGAAATGGCAACTGGCGACTGATCGGAATTGCCCAGATTTCCCATTAATTATTTTACAAAATTAACATAGTGGCCAAAATTCCTATTTTTCTGAAAATCTACAGTAGTAAAAATCAATTTGGAATTCCCAAAAAAGTGATGATAAAAGGTTCCAAATTCTCACCGTAGGTGAAGACGTCTTGGGGCTGGAGGTGGCTGAGTTGTGACTGGAGTTCATTCAGGTCTAAGGTGGCAGGCCTACGGAAAAAAACAAACATTACCATGTAAAAACCACAATAAACATCTCCACACATAATTACAAAATAAGGGTGTGATAAATAAAAAACATTAAAAATTGGCTAAGGCTATGAAATGACTACAAAGAAATTGTACCATTTTCTGATACATTTCAACCTAAAAATATTAAATGAAATTCTTGCCTATTCCTAATTTAATCTGATTTTGTTTTGAAGTGCTTTAGAGTTAAAATTTCATAACCTTCCATTAATAACTTCCTAATCATGATTTAGCCTTAGTATGACAGATAAAGTACAATAGACAGATTTCAAAATTCCACATATGATGTAAGACCGTCCCAAAGTTCAGCTCTGATTTCTTCTCATCAGCATAAGGCCTAAAAAAGTTGTTTGCTTCCTGTAACCCTACCCTAACAAGTTTTTACTGGAAAAAATCCATACCTTAAGTTTTTTCTGCCCTTCCAATCAACACACGTTTTTGAACAAGAAAAATTATCCCCAAAAAATAATACAAAAGTTTTTAATTTACCGACCAACCTACCCTTTTTTTTTCGGACCATTACAAGCGACAAACAATTTTTTTCTAGGCCTAATTTTGTGTTTAAAGGACTGACCTGGTGACAGTATCTTTGGCTTTTGATTGGTTGCTTGACTGCATCTCTAGTAGTGCCTTGATGGCGGAGGCGTCGTCCGTGGTCGCTGTGGACGGTGGTGGCGCTGAATACTGGCCTCGTGATGGCGGCGGCACGTCCGTCACGTCATACTCCACCCACTCATTCAACTGCACAGCGCCACCTAGTGACAAAAATGTACACCGTTTATCGTAACATTCAACAATGAGGCAAACACCAGAAAATTAAAAGAATTAAGGTTGCAGGGTCTTACATTAGCACTAGACTGATAATCTGAGGCAATGAAGTGAAGAGGAAACCTTTGACTGTGGCATAATGTAAGTATGTTAGTATGTAAGTTTGATATTTTACTGATTATAATTACTGCAATGCAACTTAGAAAATCTGTAACATCTATAATCATCACTTTTTTTTAAATATGGCAGAATTGTGTTATGTGAAATCAACGCAGAACTATGATGATAATTTGATTGCTCTTAGTAGCCAAATTTGCGGTAGGCCGCGAAGTGAACAATACAGCAACTCCAGAAAACATGAACCCTTGAATTTTTAATTGAATGCTTGCAATTTCTCACAAGTTAATTGTCCTTTCCACATTTGGCTGAAAGCCCATGAGTTGCAGTCTCCATAATTTGCATCATAGTAACCCGATGGGCCACTTTGTTGTCAAAATCTTGCTGGCCGAATGGGCAACTATGTCATGAAATATTTGGGTAGCCCAATGGGCCAATTTGTTGTCAAAATCTTGGTAGCCGGATGGGCCACTAGGTAGTGAGAATCTGCTGGCTTCACCGTACCTTTCTGTTGTTGTGTGGCGGGTTGTATGATCTCTGAGCGACTCGTGGTGGAGCTGACGGAGCTGTTCTCGTCCTGCAGCGACGGCGACCCCCGCTCAGAGTTGGAGCCCGAGCCCGTCTCCGGTCCGATGCCCACGGCCTGAATCAGCTCCTCCAGCAGCGAGGGCTTGCGCTCCGATATGGGTAGTGCCGTCACGGTGGCACCAGGGGGAGCTGCTACCACTGAGGCAGCTGCGGCCGCTTCCGGCTTAGCTCTAATGATCTGGAACAAATGACCAAAGTCATTATAGGTTAACCCTTTTTAACCCTGCTGGTGATTAATTTGGCCAAAACAAACTGGGAAAAAGGCTGAAATTGAATGGAACCCTGGCACATTGGTATTCATCTGATAGTGCTCAGCAAGAGCTTCCAAATGAATACCAACAAACAAATGTTCAGATATTATTCAAATATGTTTGCCGTTCTGTGTCTTTTACAAAAGTAGCCTTATTATAGGAAGACAGCAGTCATTGCAAGTCAACCTAATCAGGATTGCAGCGACTATAAAACAGATGACTACTGTGTCAATTTAGCTGACCCCACTAAAGTTTGGCAGAATAAACCACTCGGATGAATTTCCTATTCTACAGTATGCGCTCAGCAGGCAGCTGCCTATGATGCCCAGTTTAATGTTTGCATATGTGTCTTGAATGACAACCTACTATGTCAGCATGTTAAATGATACTAGCATAGAGATTGGATGTCCTAAAACAATTTAACAAATGCAAACTCCATGGGTGCCCAAAGTATGTATCAATTAAACTACAGCAATGTTAGCACAGGGGCTTAGCCACATCCAGCGTGTCATTTGGACCATTTTTGAAGATAGTGCATGTAGTGTCACTCCTACAGTACAAACTAAGCAGTTACTGGCATATAAAAGCAAAATCTGTAGATATATATGGTTTATTTCATTAGTAGTGCGAACTTTGTACCACACTTTGGACACCCAAAAGTCTATGAAACCTCTGTTTGGACACCCTGTTTCCAAATCCTGGCTAAGACTATGTGTTAGCACTGTACAACACTCTTTTGGCAATAGTCTCTCAGCAAATATTTGAAGACAAGTTGAGGCTATAATGGCATGAATTAGATAAAAGTGTTCCATCCATAATTAAAAACACCAAGACAACAATGTAGCCCCTTACCTTCCTGACTTCTATGACAGGTTTCTGGTGCATGCCTGTCCCGATCATCTTTCTCTCGATGACCCTGGTAGTGGTCACAGCGCCACTCACGCCCGGCTTCTGCTGGTCCTGGCGCTGGATAAAACTCACCAACTCCTATAACAAAACACAATACTCATATATAGTGTTTGACATGCCTAATAGGGTAGCGTACCTTGACTATATGACATATAGAGGTGTTTTGAAGTAGTGCCTTATAACTTGAGGAAAACAGTAATGGCGGCATGGAAAACCGCATGTCCATATTTTCAAATATTTATTTTGTCGCTCAGAAGGACCGATGATCGATCTTGAATATTTCTATTTCTATATGTATATATATATATATGTTTGTGTGTGTATATACAAGGATGTAGAGGATAATTCTATCAACATTAGCTTGTGTTTCATGTAGGTTTAACCCTTTAATGCTCATATTAGCCAAAAGCAGGCTGACAATCTTTGATGAAATCTATTAGGCGGAAGTATTTGAAGCGGAAATGCCCATCAGAACCTTCAAATATCTTCTCCTTTAAACATCTTGTAAAATAATTTCTAAATCTTAAGTTATGGTCAGAAATGTCATAAATCCAGATGAAATAAAACTAGGAAAGTGGCAAATATATGCACAGTATAAAGAAGCCTATAGAGAGAACTGTACTGAGCATAGCTCTATTCCGTGTACATTGAACACATCTGAGCAATGGAAAGGTGTACAATATACACAGGTGTTGATTGCAGTTCTATATAGGCCTAGAAAAAATCATTTGTTTCCTGCCATGGTACGAAAAGATATAGGGTAAGTCGTTGGGTAATTTTTTTTCTTTTCAATTATTTTTTTGTTCAAAAATGTGAATTTTATGCATGTTTTATGTTGATTTGGGATTTGGGAGGACGGAAAAAACTTAAGGTTAGGGATTCCTCTGGGTTAAACTTGTTAGGGTTGGGTTACAAGAAACAAACAACTTTTTAGGCCATATACATCAGGGCTTGACGGTCCCCAGAAGGACCAGGTAGGCTGGCGGGGCTACCTGAACCCAAAATCAGGTAGTACCGCCACCATTTTAGGTAGTGCCGCCACTTTTTTCGCTCCCATTTTGTAGTGTTTTAGTGGGCAACTTCCCCAGGATTCAGGTAGTCTAACGGGACTACCTGAATCCAACTTTAGGTAGCCTGACAGGGCTGTTTTTGGAATTTAGATCCCCTGGGAGATGGGACTATGCTATTTGTTGAGCGCTGTACATCAGGAGCATACCTTTTCAAAGGGGCTGGCGAGGTTGACTTTTCCTGAGGTTGGAGGAGTGGTGGGCGTGTGAGAGCGCTTCGGCTGAGCTTTCTGAACCACGATCACATTAGGCTTGCCACCAGTCTGAGTCAGGACCTTACCTGTGCTAGTAACTGCAAAGAAAAACGATCACCACTTAAGTACCAAATAAGAAATGGATGTCAGTATTTGCATGTAGTACAAGTATCTCCTCTGCCGGATGAAAAAATGCCGGGATAAAGAAATGCCTGGCCCATAAACAAGATATTCAGATAACATTCAATTATAAACATGGAACTTCTCATTACTGAGCAAGACAACCATGCCACTCTGTATCTACACCAGTACAGCGAAACCCTATTTATATATGATTTGAAACTAGTACAGTGAAAAACATCTAATATTTTTTTTTGCCAACAGTGCATATTTTTGTTTAAACTCTACATAATTGCAGCAACACAAGAGAATAGATCCTATAAAATCTGAAATTGACAAGGAGATACAATAAATGTATAACACAGTACAGTGGAAAAAATGCGGACCTTGCAGAAAAATGGTGAAACGTAAATTGACTTTTTCTAACAGTGCATGTTTTTGTTTAAACTCAACATAGTTGCAGCAATACAAAAGAAATAGACCAGGAACAATCTAAATTGCTAAGGAGGCACAATAAATGTATAACACAGAAAATTAAAACATGCTTAGAAAGTCAAGTTCCCGGTCGAAAAAATGTGAACGTGGCAAAAAAATGGTGAAGTTTCAATTGACTCACGAGCACTGATTCCGGATGTCTTGACAGCAGTAAGCTGTAGCGTCTTTGGGTTGACTGTGACGACGTTGGCCGTGGGCCGGGTGGCTGTTGTGGCAATCACCTTGCCCCCCTGCGTGGTGATATTCAGCACTTTGCCGGCTGTCTGATGAGCTAAAAACAGAGAAAAGATTCATTATAGAAAATCTGAAATCTTCCAATGCTGAGGCTAATTTCATCCAAAGCAAAAGGTCACAATGAATTTTTGGAAAACCATCTAAACCCTGTCATTCATTGGAGAGCTTTCACTGAGTACTCTCAGATGAGTACCCATGTGCCAGGGTTTCAATAATTTTTCACGTTTTCTGCAACATTTGTATTTGCCAAATTATCCACCAACAGCATGAGGGTTAAGTCCACTAAAAAGGTGTCTCGGTACTTCTATCTACGGACCTAGAAAGGACCTATCCAGGCTGTCTTAAGTACAGGCAGTTTCCTAAAAAAAAGCTCCTTTTCAGACAGGCAACTATTTTCATGAGGAATTTCAATTAGGATTTTTTTGGGTGTAATAACCAAATCTTTTCCAAACAAACCACCTTCTAAGACATGGCTGAAGTGTAAATTGCTCTTTTTGCCACCATAGGATATCAAATATAGTTGGTATAGGCACCAACATAATTTTCAGAACTTACTTACGATGCCGGGCAAGTAGTTATTGATTTTTTTACTTGCCCGACTAGTAACCATTCTAATGAAAATGTGAAAAACACCAAAAAGGGTGCCTCGGTACAACTATAACTTAGAAAGACTATCAATTTCTTGTTGGAGTTTTATATTGAGTATTGAACATCTGAATACTGAAAATCTAACAAAAATATATGTTTAGAATAAGATCAGCAGCACATTTGCAAACAAAGGTTCAAAGATATTGAGGACAAAAAAACTAAGATGTGTATTTGATTACTTATCAATCTGTCAAATATTATGCCATACTTTGAAAAAAATGTTAATTACCTGTAAATGCACCGGAAGTTTTTGTCACCATGGTGATGGAGGTGGGTGTGCTGGTGGTCACCACGACAACAGGAGTGCCGCTACTTCCCATTGGCTTAGGAAGGATCTTACTAGAGGACAGTCCTTGAGTTATGATCTTCATGCCTGAAATAGTAACATACACACATTTTTCTTAACATTTCAAAGGAAAGAGAGGAGTAGTTGACTGGAGAGGAAAAATTTAATTAGAGGTGACAATTAACCAATTCACATTTGTAGCGTATTAATTAAATTAGAAATAACTCAGAAAGCGTACCAAGTCAGAGGTGACATTTAAAATATGCAATTTAAAAAACTTATAAGGCCAAAAAAAAAAGTGTTATGTTTGTAGTTACCCTACCGACTCTGTTTTGACCCCCCACCGTAAAGGTTTTTTGAAGTTTTTTTGGTCTTAATGCAGGTACACAAAAGAACTGCAGGTACACAAGGTACTTGTTTTAAATCTTATAATACTACAAGGACTAAGTATAAACTCATATTAGCCCAACAGTGATACATATAATCATACATGCACAATATAACCTAACTGAATATCTATATATTGGCACTTCTTATTAAAATGTGGCAATCAGCAAAAAAAACTGAAAAAAAAGCCTACCGACCCTTTTTTAGGGGTCATGTAAGCACAAACATAACATTTTTTTTTTTGGCCTATGCTAATTATGATGCTAAAGATATTACTAACCTCCCTCTTGTTTGATGATGGTGGGTTTATGAACAGGTTTGATGTGTATTCCTCCCATCTGCTGAGGAGAAGGATGGACAGGACCAGATCCTACAGGGATCACAATGCCAGGCCGCTGCTGAAAGTCATGTAGAGAAAGCATGTATTAACCTTTCCAATGCTGAGGCTATTTTCGTCCAAAGCAAAAGGATGCAAAGATTTCTGAGAACCCTCTAAACCCTGTCATGTTGGTATTGATTGGATAGCTCTCGCTGAGAACTCTCAGATGAGTATCCATCTGCCAGGGTTTCAGAAGGTTTTTTTAAAGGTTTTTGCATCAAATTGAATTTTGGGATGTCCTATTTTCAAAAGGAGTCCATTATATGCCCAGTTAACAACCATAAACCTTTATTTGCTTTTGGAGAAAAGACATAATATCCTTAACAAATGTCATGGGAATTACAGTTATTACACTGATGTGATTGTATTTAATTTTTCGCTTTGGAAATTTTTTAACAAAAAATTGAAGGCGTGGGTGTCCATACGACACCCTGCTAATTAAGACCATGGCAAGATATCTGGCTACCATTTTGATATCTAGTCTCTTAAAAAGGACAGCTAGATATTAGTCATACAATTCTTAAAATGTCAACTTCAAGAAAATATTTGTAATTTTCCATTTTAATACAAATTCTAGGACAGTATTGAGATATGTGATTATCATTTTTTCAATAGGTAAGTATGCAAATTGAAGTTTCAATATATTATGATCTTCTAGATAAATATTCCTAAAAAATCCACAAATTATTAGGTTGGCCCATCACCTGCACCCAGTTGCTGATGCAAAATAAAGATTTAAAAGAAAATTTTGCTTGATTTTACTGATTACTCTTCAAATTGTATGTTTGCATACTTTTATTATTGTTTGTAGTTAATTTACCATGGGTAGCCTGGTTCTAGTGGTGACCGTCTTGGGCCGAGGTCTTGACATGGTCAGTGTGTTGGTCAGGAATGCCGTCGTTGCTGTGGCAATAGGGCTACCTACAAATCACAAAGATAAATCATAGTCAGAATGAGTATCAACACATCTTATGTCCTTCACACACTTTACTTTGATATTTTGTCTTCAAGTAACATCATTCAAAATTAGTAATACGGAACAGACTCCATTCTGCAAATTAGTAATTACAGAGTACCTTTACTGAATTCCACTTAAATGTTTTCAATAGGGTTTTCATAATTATGATAAGTAACTGGGTAGTTTAATGATGCTACAGAGTATTTGGTTGTAAATACTGTAATCATAACATACGTGGTAAACACTTATGAAATGCATTTTATAAAAGTATTTTGAGGTGCAATTTAAAATGAAATTTAATTCAGAATTCATCTTCAATTATTAAAATAATTAATAGAATCAATCATTTGATTATCTTGCTTTATTCAAAAGCCAAATGTAAAAGTACCAGGGATTCAAAAGATACTTTTCACAATCAACTCTAAACAGGTTAAATTAATTAAATATATACAATGTATCTTCTATCCTTACTTGATGATTGTGCGGAAGATGAGGTGGGCGTTGCCACGGTGATGATATTTCCAAGGTTCCCATTGGCCGAGGAGGAACTGCTGCTGCCGTGAGCAGAAGGCATGATGATGGAAGTCTTGGGTTGCGTGACGGTCGTCGTGGTGACAGTTGTCGTGGAGGCACGCACCACTGGCACGGTGATAGATTTCTGGAGGATGTTGGGAGCCACAGATTGCCCGGTACTCGAGACTAGGATCACCTGGAAAAACAAAATGATATTCAACCTATCCATGTCTGCAGAAGCCCCATACAATTTTAACAATACTTCTGTGACCATAGCATTTTTTCTAAATATTTTGATGGAAAAATGGTCAGAACCCAACCCACATCTCTTCTACAACTGTTTCATGGCTTATTTCAAATCTATTTTCAAAAGCACCTAAGGTCCAGGAGACCCTTGTAGGAATTGATCACGGGTGGTTGTGGCCATACAATGCCCAGCCCAGTCAGCAGCCAAAACCGAGCCCTGAACAAATAGTGGGGCATACCATCCAAGCATCACGTTTAAGTGAACAAACCCTCAATATCCTCGTTGTTTCTCACCTTTTGTGATGGTGTGATGGAGGTGGAGATCTTGGCGGGACTCTGGCTTTTGGAGAGCGTGATTTTCATGGGCGAGATGCCGTGGATGGTGTTGCCGCTCGCGCTGGTCGTGTACGTCATCTTGCTGGCGGACGTGGTGTTCACGGGCATGTGACGACACACCACGATACCCTCCGACACATTGCTCGACCGCCGCTTCTTCGTCTGAATCTCATCCTCCTCAGTATTGAGACCACCTAAAATATAAATGAATTCAAAATTTATTGATGTAAATGTAAACTCCTTCAAAAATTGAGAAATAAAATCAGCATTAGGATTTCTCTTTCCTGGTCCATTCAAATGTTATTCAAATAGTCTATGTAGGAAATAACAAAATCAAAGGAAAACCAACAAATAGCCCAATATGCTCCAACCCTGCAGCTGTATTGAGACACATTGAGCAGCCACAAAGTATTGTACAAACTGTGCCACACCTCTATAATCATAATGGATGTAACCTATTTAAATGACATTATAATGTATCCAATTTTTCAGGGATCAGTTTCCTAAATTTTTGTTGGATATCCCTAGAAGTATAAAATCAACATTACTGTATAACTGGTATTTTTTTACAGGTATTTAATTTTCACTATTGTTGCGCTCCTCACGAAAACGCCAAAATAATATCCTACAAATAAATTTCCTGCTTGGTATCTATGCAGGACTGTAAAGCGAAAATTTCAGCACTCAAAATTAAAGCCTTATATATATCTATACAATGTCCTTAATTTCTGAAGACCTAGCATAAATAAGTTGACAATAAACAGACTTACCTTTGATATGGATGGACATCCCACTGGGCAGTACGACAACATTTGAGGCCGGACTGGTGGGCCGAGTAGTCACCTTGGCGACGGCTGAGGCTGCGGTTGTACTGGGCGTGCTCACAACTGGAGTCGATACTACACAAGACAACAACATGAATAGTTCAAACAAAAGTTAAATCCATGGTAAACTTTTATATCGACACAAAGGACATGGTTGATAGGGAAACTTGTATGATGCAAGAACTATCTACTATTTGTGGTTAGACAGCAAGTCAGCAACCCTTTCAGAACCTCACAATCTGTAATTTTTTTGATGTAATTCGGAGTCACAAATACGCCAGGACACAGTAGATATATAATAAATACATATTTCCTGCCCAAGTAAAAAATTAAACAAAAGATATAGTAATAAACAAATGACCATTTTTTGGTCATGTGCTTATTAACAGAACACATCTCTTGGTCTTTTTAAAACCAATTGTTAAACTAAACAGGTATGACTTGTAGAGGCATTTAATTCTTCAAATTTACTATCAAGACATTTCAAGTGTATGCTCAAGATATGAAAAGGTCAAATAAACATTGGTCTTTTGGCACTTACAATCTTTGTTACCAGTCTGTGAAGGGATAGGCATGGCAGCATTTTTCTCGGCCTGCTGATTCGCATACTTATCGGCAGTCATGGTGAATGCCGTCTGAGGAACGAGTCGTGGCATTAGAGGAATCAACCGTCTACCCTCAATCAGCCATTCTGAGCTCACATTGGGTCCAGCCATACTGAAAAGCGGAAATGTAGAGAGAATTACGCCTTATTAGTTGTTAACTTGTTATGGTCAATTCTTTCTGTGGAAAGAATGCAGACGCCACCCTTAATCAAGACATGCTATCCCTCCCCCCCCCCCCCCCCCCCCCCCCCACTTAGCTAATTTTATTCGAACTCACCATTTTTCTCTCACAAGACAGATATTTAGGGTGCATTTTCAATAAAGACGACATTAAAGCAACAACCATAAATGTCCCATGCTTGCTATGTAGCTAAATAGGAATGGAAACCCAGCTAGAAAAAAATTGAAATTTGACAAAAAGTTAAGATTGAAATTGAGATTTTAGCCTGTCTCTAAAAGATGTTTTCAGGAAACTGCCTGCCCACTTTTGAGTAGTCTACATATCACTACTTACTTGTCAGCTATAGTGCTTAGTCTCTCATCATTCACTGCTCTTCGCACCTCTGCCCTGTGTCTTTCTGTAGAGATGCTGAAAGAATCAAAATTCATTTCATAATTCTATACCAATCAAGAACATAGCAAGCATACACAAATATTTATGGCTCATAAACAGACATGTTCCATCTCTCATACTCAATGTAAAACCAAAATTTCTTTATTTAAAGAAATTAAATTCTCTTCCTCTCCTCGAAGGCCCATCCATTAAGTACTGCGACTTTAATTATAAATTTTTCTTAATCTAGGTCTGATTACTTATTTCTAATTGTCCATTATAATTGCAAGAAATTGAATAAACTATTACAAGATATTGGTTTGAAAAACAATCTTAAGCAAGGTTATTTTTTATCAATAATTCTTTTTTTTTTTTAAACCTCATACATTTGGCCAATTATCAAACCAAAATATTGATCATTTAATAATAGTTCCAAATTTTTGGCCAATTGCGCCAAAATATTTGTTAATTAATACTTCACATTTTTGGCCAGTTATTGAACCAAATTAATTGATCAATAAGTCATGCACTAAATTCTGTATTTAATACATTTTCCTTACCTGAGTACATGCTGGAGATCTTGTAGTATTCTCTTCCTCTCCTTCGAGAGGTCTCCCTGAGCCCTGAAGGCAGACACCATTGAGGAGTAGGCGTCCAGCTCCAGGCGCCGCAGGATGCGCTTGCTCTCATCCCGGGTCATGTCTAACAACTGAGGCCACATGATGGCGGCCGGATCGTTACCCCCTGAAAGCCAAGAAAATAACTGTTATTAAAGAGCAGGGGCTTAGCCAGAATTAAGGAACTGGGTGCCCGAAATTTACAAAGATTTTTTTTAAATTTTTGGTCATCCAAATTTTTAAAGGGGAACCACAACATACTCAGATTTCAATCATATCCATGTATAAATTTATCAAAATAAGACATAAATTTACTGATCAATCTATTATTGAAATGTTTTCTCTAATGTTCTATGAAATTTGAAACCCGTGCAGTATCTTTTTAAAATGTAGCAGTGTTCTCATTTGCCACTTTGAGCACAGTTGGTGCATAACCATGCTTTGCATAAAACAAATAAAATTGGAAAAGAGAGCAGAGATCCACAATTTACTTTTGAGCAGTTATATAGTGAGTGCTGCTCAAACAAACTACCATTAAGATGAAAGATAGAAGGCTGAAATAAATGTATATTTCACAGTTGGTGAGCACAAAATGATTCCTGAACATGAATTTGATTTGTGCCATTATTTTGAGGGTGACAGGAAATGAGTCACCATTTTCTTTTCCATTTGTTCTTTGAGAGAAACCTATCTTCTTGATTTTACAAACTTGTATATCAAGAATATTCTAAGTATTTTTTTTATCAAGCAGATAAGATTAAATTTCGGCAAAACTTGTGTCATCCTGAGTATCGTCATGAACCTCTAGTATCTAAGCTCGCACTCATGTTTTACATTCTAGTATTATAATTTCACATTTCATTCATATAATTGTGTCAGTCCATCCTCTTTAGAGGCTACCCATCAAGAGCATTTTGGATGTCATTTAATAAATTAATTGTATTTTTTGCAGAATTGATAAATAGCAAAATGTCTTTTCTCATATGGTGGTTACACCTACCTTTCTTTCATGTCCACTAAACTTTAAAGAATGCCCAGAGTTTACTTAGGATGGATTGATTAATTATTTTGGCAAAAACTAAGAAGCCTCTGAAATTCAGTAATGGTGCTGAGTGGAAGTGCACACTGCTAAGTCAAAATGTTGTAAAATTGGCATTTTCTATTCTGAATTTCGAATTCACTACCACTTGTATATGTATAATTTCAAAGAAAATGTGAAGATGTAGTTTTCATCTTTCGGTTGAGCATTTGATCAAGGTAAACTTACCGCAGTATTAAGCACAATTACGATAAATTGCCTTTCAATGAAATTCTAAACTCATGAATTTGCCTTTCAACATGGCGGGATACTCATTGCGCATGCGCAAAGTTCAAGGTCGAGGTACATTCTTCATGTTAGTAGCATCTATTAATAAAGGAAACATATCAATATCAATTTCATGAAAAATGTGTAAAAATGACACTAGCGATATCTGCAGTAGGTTGGATATATATACATACGTTCAATGATATTGAACTGACTTCAGTTTTGAATCTATTCCAGATGTGTCTGATGACAACATTATTTTCTACATGAAGCACCCACCACCTAAAATATAGGTCAATAACATGGCGGCAATATTTTGTCACTGATGTTTGCAGAGATCTGAATTTACATATAAGGCATCTTTTTCGAGTTTCGTGCTAATGACAAGAGGAAAATAGTAAGGAACTAGCGTTTCCAATAAGCCAGATCTTTTGTCGCATGAACTGGCGTCACGTTTTACCTATAAGTTTATTTAAAGATAAAAAGTCAGGTCAGACAGAGATAGAATCCAAGCTGCATTCAGGCTTAAATTCTTATATGTAAATTCTTAATCTTAAACTCTATAAGCAACATAACTCATAATCTACTAGAAAATCACTAATAGTTAAGCATATCAGAGATGTCTATGGAATATGTCTCTGAACATATCTATCATTTTTGCCTCTATGATATTTACATTTTAGAGAGATATCTTTCAGAAACTTTCCATTTTTGGTGGTCTATGCCTATGGGGATAGTTGATGAATAAAGGGTCATTAGTTTTTTTGTACTTTGAATACATGAAAGCCTAGACTTCCTCATGAAACCAACTGCAGCTAGGCCATCACTCAACAGAGCAATAGCTAAATCAAATTTTAGACTGGCAAGCCTTACAAGCAATAGATATTGGCCATTTCCCCCAACTTGAATTGTTGAGAATCACCAAAAACAGACTTAACTCTAAATATGCAACTTAAGTATCATTCTTGCAAAATTTGCCATATTTACAGCTAAAAGTATTGTGACATGAAGGATATTTAGTGTTTTTTTCTTCTATTCTAAGTTATGCATTCTAATTATGGTCTACTTCTCAGGTCCATAATCACAAGGCCCCTCCTATCAAGGCAAAAGAGCACAATTTTGCTGACTTCTATTTTACTGAAATATTAATCTTTGTGGTGAGAAAAAAATGCTCTTTGATGATATATAGTTATCATATTTCTTATCATTCAACAGGTGATGTTCAGTAGGTGAATTTCAAGATGGCGTCTTCCACAGAATTCATTCTCAAGAAATGTGGGGTAAAACTCAAGCCTGCGGCCATAGTGATATTTTACGAGGTGATGGATACTGGAAAGCTGCATAGAAGGACTATGCCCCTGCGAAACCTTACAAAACACTCAGGAATACCTGCCACCGCAAACGACTTGCGAAATAATCCTCGGCACAAAAAATACCTCACAGCCCTTCCACAAAGGCAACTGGAAAAGTTGATCATGCTAATTCAGGACAGCATGAAAGGGTTAAGCTTGAAGGAAAGTTTAGGAAGAGTTGAGGAGTTGGAGAAGATTGATCCCAATGAAGATTTGAATGTTGTTGATGAGGAAACTCTTCGTGTGAAGAAGACTGTGATGGAGGAAACGTTTGAGAAGAATCGCAAGAAGCCTGGAGATGCCGATTACGAGTATGAGATTGAGGTGAACTTTGAGCAGGGTGCTATAGAGTCTTGTGAGTGGGACTCGGAAGGGGGATCTGATCCCGAATTTTAACTTTACAACAACTATACAAAGTGTTCTCTCATAAACTCTAATAGCTCCAGCTCTGGTCTTTTTTCTCAGCGGCCAAAAAATTCTGGAATGACCCAGAATTTTTCAGAATTTTAACTATCTGAGTGACACTAACTAACCTGCTGTGTGTAGCCAAGAAATATCTGTATGCACTTACTGACCTGCTAATGACAACATTGACCAGTCAGCTGAGTTTGTCTATAGGACCCCCGAAAGAGCCTGTACATGATGTACACGCTATTTAGGGGGTCCTATAGAGTCATGATCCAAAGCAGCCCGCTATGAAGACCCCCCCCCTTAAACCTGTATTTGATGTATGGCAAGTTGGGGGTAACTCCTCAAAATTTAAGTTGTGCCCCTAAAACTCTCAATGGTCAATTGTGTCACCGGGTACCAAAAACAATTTGCAGTTGTCAGGGTAGGTTCCATTCAGCAGGATAAGGGTTAAAACAACTATGAGAGTATTCTTTCATTGTATCCCAAAATAACTCCAGTGTGTTTTGGCAAGAATAGTTTAGTCTTCTTTTCAGCAGCAAAAACAATCTAAAATGACCCATTTGAACTTTCCTTTCATTTATTTGCATTGCCTACATGCACCAGTTTAGGGACATGTGTATTGTTCATAATGATAAAAGCTTGGATGAAGATAAGAATGGATATGTAGCTAGAGACCAATTACTATATATGCCCTATATTTAAGTGCTGGACTCATGCCAGGAGTACCAGATAAGCCATCAGCGCTAGGCCAATAGGGAACAAGGACCAATCAGGGCTCTCACATCGGTCACATTACTGAGAAACCTTATCTCCACCACCAGCTGGGGGTGCCCATAGTACCAATTTTTGACCTATTAGCGGCTATTAGTTGACACTGGTTGAGGCTAGCATGTTCAGGTTGACCGGCTGGTTTCGAATCCACTTGTGTTTGGTCATCTAAGATAAAAGTAATCAAAAAAAACTATTATCTTAGAATTGAAGGTTCGGCATGATTTGTACTAATTTATTGATAATCAGGAAACAAGGATGTCTAAGGAACTAAGGAATGAAAGCGGGCTTGCAGCCCTTATTCATGTATGTATTATATATATATAATATCCTAACAAATATTCTCAATCTGCAGGATTTATTACTGGTTGTCCGAAATGGGTTAATAAAGTTTTTGCTGTCATTTTTTCGAGCAAGAAGAAGCGCTATTCAGACAACGATGATCTGAAGGAATGAAAGCTGGTTTGCAGCCTTTATTCACATATGTATTATGATATCATAACACAGATATTCTCAATCTTCAAATTGTCTTTGCATGCATGCTTTAGCTAGGATTTATTACTGGTTGTCCGAAATGGGTTAATAAAATTTTGGATGTTATATTTTTCGAGCAAGAAGAAAAGCCATTCAGACAACGATGATCTGTTATTTTATTAAGGTAATGAATGGTACCTGCAATCATAAATATTACCCTAGATAGCATTCAGATGCAAGGCAAACTTAACATTCATGTGTTTGAAACAGTGCTTTACTGTCAAGGCCTGGTGGGTCTTGCTGGAATGAGGCTTTTTGTGATCTTTAGAACCCATGCGGTATGTTTCTTGGAATGAATTAAGCTATGTACTGTATTTCAAAGTGTATCTATAAAACATGGATCGTCATGCCTCTTCCCTCTGAGAATATTTGGTCTTGTTTTTTCATTTGACAGAAAAAATGCACGATAATATTCATGCCCAAAGTTGATTGAAAAATTGAAATTTTAAATTCCAAGCCTCACCTAGAAACCCTATTCTTGCAAGTGTGCATTTTGGGGAATAGGGTGGGAAAGAACAAGCTCTTTATTTCAGGAGTTAACTTCACCCATTCATGCCTGGAGATCTTTGCAAGTATTGTCTAGTTCTACAGTACGCTTAAAAATATCATGGGGATGAATCATATATTCCTGCAATTTATGAATGGAAGTTGTTAAGTAAACATTGCTCTTATGAATATTCTGAAAACGATATTTTGTTAACCCTTGTCATGCTGGACCCCCATATGGGAGAACCTATCCCCTGGGACCAGGGATATTGTGGGTCTACCCACAAAATCAGAAGGATTTCATAGATTTCTATCTCTGTTTCAATAATGTGCTTCACAAACTGAAATAGAAACATAGTAAAAGGTAAAACCTTGATATCTAGTATAATTCAATACCCCTTAATCGACCTATGTAGTTTTTATTTTGTTAAGTGCAAGGGTACCCAAAGACCGGATATATATCTGGTGTTGGTCACACAGGCAAGATATGTAGCACCGTATATATCCGGTGTTAGCAAGAGCAGGGTTAAAACATAAAGTCTGGAGGATTTTTAGGCATTACAGGCATGTATGGGTTGAGCAGATTTGATAGATGGTAAAACATAATTCTCCCTGTATTTTCTGGCATTCAATAATACTACATGTACAATAAACACACATAGGCTTAAAGCTAAGGATTTAATATCTGTATATCTTCAAACTGGTGACCAAAATCATCTTTTTATTGTCTGAACCACTTTCATCTTGCTCTGGGAGTGCAACAGGCAATTGAACTTATAATTGTGTTTTGCTGTTACATAGTAACATATGTTTACCTGTATATTGTTACACTTACCCTTCGTATTATATTAGAAATAGAAATAGTTCATGGATCCCCCGTTTGTGCCTAGTTATTGTCGATTACTGTACCATATGAGATTCAATCAAATAAAAGTTATGTTACTGAAAAATGCTTTGCTTGTCAAGTTTTGAAGGATAGCACGCAGTTGATTTGATTCTACTATTTTCTGTGTGTCTAATAACATACATTTTGTATGCGCCTTTATACAAGTTTAAGTGGAAGTTATGGCTTATACTACACGTCAGAGGTTCCACTGAAAATGCATACTTTTTTTCGAAAAGCCATTAGATGATCAACTTAAAACCTGAATGTGCTCTTTCCATCTTAATTAAGATTATGTGACCCATGAATTAGGACTGACATTGATACCATTCTCTACCCAAGACTAAACACTAAAGAGACATGGATTAGTGCCTGCCTGCATCCAGTTACATCAACACCACTCTTGTGAGAAACATAATATGCATTCAATTTGTATTAGGCAGCTTTGTCCAAAAACAATGCTAAGAAGCAGAATCACTATCAGAATCATCCAACTATCATCTTAAACACAAACCTCCAAAAATGTTTGCAATGACAGTCTTACCATGGCCGAAGTTGTAAGAGTATTATAAACGTGGGGCAAATGTATTATAGATTTGCTTTGACCTAATGTCATACCTCAAAATGTTAGTTTTTGCAAACATGGGTGCTGTTGCACATTTTTCAAATTTTCAAGGCCAGATTTTACTTATATATATATATCTAGTATAATTCATAACCTGCAAAGGCCTGGCTGTCTTTCTCAGAACAGTGGCCAAACAAACGCAGATATCAAGGCTAATTGGGCAGTAAAAAAAATCAAAAGGGTATATTTATATGGGCCATTAAAAGATACATAATGTTCCCTTGTCCAGGATGATAACTTCTGGCCACACACACACACACTGAATTTGACACAGAGGTTGACTAATTTAGGCAAGCATCAACATATTTGTTAGATTGCTTTACAACATCCAATAATCAATAGTTCAGCAATATTTAGCTCAAGTTTGATTAGCCCAACATACAATGGTGCAGGTGGGAAGACTGGGAACAGCAGAAAAATTATTTTTTCAATTTTATTCCGCTGTTTTCGTAAAAAAGTGTCAATTATAAAGAAAAAAAATGTCTCCAATTTTGTGCAGGCTCGTTACCTCACTTACCTGTCACCCTTTACCACTTCCAAGGGAGCACTCATCATTTGCATTTAATGGAGAAATTGTACACAGGTAATGACATCATAAGCATGTGCTCTTTAGCTCCTTAGCTCTTTGTTAGCTGTGAAGAACTGGTAGCAGTATTTTCAGCACCATCGGAAAGATGCCTCCATTAAATTAAAATAATGAATACTCCCCTGGATGTGGTAAAGGGGGACAGATAACCAGCTTGCGATAAAAATGGGAGACAAAATATTTTCTAAAAAGAATTATGTTATCATTCCAAAAACAGTGGAAAAAATAATTTCCTTTTCTGCTGTTTTTGGAAAACAATTGTGGAAAACTAAAGATAATAATTCTGGTGTTTTTAGAAAAACAGTGGAAAAAAATGTTTTTTTTTCTGCCGTCCACACCTGCACCATCATACCAGAAAAAATGTTGAACAATTTACAAGCATTTTTCATTAATCTGCCATTCTATTCATTGTCTGTTATATTTGTGGTGAACACAATGCCAAGTTTAAATATATCATATTTTTTGCTTAAATATAGACTGCCAGACATATTTTGACACCCATTCAATTTCTTTCAACCAGCTACCAAGAAGTAGGTGAGGGGAGGGGCAGATATGTCAGATTTGATTTATTGACATGGTAAGTTGCGCACAAACTCAGTAGATGGCGCCACATGAAAGAGTCCACGTTAGCCACTTCCGGTTGTGAGTTGGTTGTGTTGACGAAACAGGTGCCTCCAAAACTACGAGTCTCACGAATAAGCCATGGACAAAGTCGGATAATTCTACGTAAATTAAGGAATGAAAAAGCGTCGGCGCTAGCTGAGGAGTTTGCTGAAACAATCTACAACTGTTGATCTTCGCCGAAGATGGCGGTAAGTTGTGGTTTCTTTCGATGTGTATTGACGTGATTTTCCCTCATCACGACAGCCGACAGGATGATCTGATGGCTATGATGATAGGAAGGTCACCGGTCGTTGGTCGCAGGTGTTGGTAATTGACACTTATGATCCACCGTTTGGGATACCTGCCAGGTCACTTGTAGTTCTTTCAGTGATTCGATGTGTACATGAATAATTCTTGGGTTCGTCATGAAAATTTGCCAAAAACAACATTTTTGTACAGCCTACAGTAGTACAGGGACTTGGCCTTGGACTTGGAGTGAAATTGTAATTGAATTCGACCCAACTCACAGTCACACACTGGTTCCTCCACCAAATTCAAAGCCTTCATTGATTTAATTTTGATACTCAGAAGAGGAAGCTTTAGATTAAAAATAGGATTAGGTTTTCACAAATTCCTATGAGCAACACGCATGGTTGAGGTCTAACATAAGTGCCTGTATACTCATACTGAAGTGGATTAGGAAGATGCTCGATTTGTTGTCCTGGGGCTAACCGACAGCAATGTCCATACTCTGTAGTGCTGGGACGATTAATCAAAATAATCAATTAATCGGTCGTTTTGCCATGATTCTGATTCATCGATTATTGAAACAGAAGATCGATCATTTTCGATTATTATTTCTGCCCACCTGGTCAAAGTTTCAATTTAAAAGGGGCCTTGCTTACCATGAAAGCCATGCATAAAAATAAAAAAAATATTGTAATAAACATGAACTTTGAGTCTCTGACCATTTATCATTCAGAATTTAAGAGAAATCTGCCATATATTGGACACTGTTTAGTGGGCATATCAACATTAATAATAATCGATTATAATCGATTAATCGATCGAAAATTTGGATGATTAATCGAGCTGAAATTTTCCAACGATTCCCAGCACTAATACTCTGATATCTATATTTTTGCTATTGACTATGTGGTATGGACATCGACACCTCCCGATACCTGGCCATCTTAAAACATTCTTTCCCTGATAGCACGAATGTCGATCACCGGATACGCAGCCATACAGCAGATCTTGCTCAACAGACTGGACACAACTCCCAGCCCAGGTATTGACAAGAGCTGCTCAAGAGATGTGTTCTGTGCATGTGCATGAGCAACCTCCTCCATGATATAAACCAATATGAGAGTCCTCATAGGACTTTGTCTCCTAGTGACATCACACTGTTCAAGACTAGATTCGGGGAGAACAGGTGTGCCTAGGGCTTCATAATGAGTCCTACCGTAGTAATTGGTCTATGGCAACAAATCCATGTTCTAATCATCTAAACTCATAGCTACTTCATTCCTGACACAATATCTCAAATTATAGCCAGGGCTCGAAATTAAGTATTTTTCCAGGGAGCCCAATTGCATCTTCCAAAGCTACTTAAAGGTGTTGCATATATAGAAACCAGTACAACTTTGGGCTCCCTGCAGAAATTTGAGGGAGCCGCTGTCCAGAGAATTCATAAGTTTGAGCCCTGAGAGCATATATGCGTTTCCTTGGATGTATCCATGTGTGCCACTGGTGATTAATTTAAGAAATATTGTGTATGAAAATAGACTTCAGGATCCGCAGGATTTAGAAATTGGACCCCTTGCTTCAACCTCTCGCTTCAATCTCACATGAAAGGTGCCACAATTCCTTAAGATGGCTGCCAGAGTTATAATATGCTAGCTCACATTAGTCTTCCTAGGGCATTCAGATATGAAGTAGATTTGGCTTTGGGAGAGAAATTTGAAAAGGATGATTTTTAACAAATAGGGAGGTTCCCCGACTCTATTACCAGAAAACATCAATATATATATGGGTAATAGAGTCGGTCCTGGCCATATTGGGGCAGGAATATATACATGCATTATCTATCTAGCTATATGTTCCTGATTGTATGTGAACTTATTATAGACATTTAAGTCATCTTGCATTAAGAAAACTCTGGTGGCACACCAGAATTGTGCAATTTTGGAAAGTACCAGAATTTGTCCTGAAATGTACATCACATTAAAAACCATTCTTTGGTTGTTTGTACATTTGGCTTCACACTGATGTAATTTTGATATTTTAATTTTTTTAAATGAAAGTGACATTAAAGCCTTATTGACTGTTAATGTCCCCAGGGCGTTATCAGGATTTTACATATAGGCCTGAAGGCTGGTGACCAGTCTGGCCCGAGGTCCTGCCCACCAGCCTGAAGGCAAATCCTCATAACGCCCTGGGGAACAGTCTATAACTCATTATTATTGCTCCTAAAAGAAAACAGACCTCTGGAATTTAAATGATCATTTATTTCAATGAAACAACATTATATTAACTGGACAATAACTCAGCTCTGAAAAAACAACAACTTAACATTGCCCGCTGCCCTAGGGCTGAGGTGCTAGGGCAGCGGGCAATGTAAGCATGACCGCGCGAGCCCGGGGCCAGGGGCTTAGCCGTAATGCGTCCAGCGTGTCATTTGGACACGCAGAACACTGTTTTTTGACAGTTTGGACACCCAAAATTTTATGACAGAATTTGCTGAAGATGACTTTTCGTAGAAGATGTAGAAGCTGTAGTGTCACTTTTATAAGACACACAAAGCAGTATCTGGCCTAAAAAAGCAAAATCTGTAAAGGTATAGGGTCTATCTTATTAGTAGTATGTTTTTTGTACCACACTTTGGACACGCAAAAGTCTATGAAACCTCTATTTGGACACCCTGTTTCCAAATATCGGCTAAGACCCTGCCCGGGGCAATGTAAACAGAGAAGGAATCATCATGAACATATAAAATGTGGTCACATGGTACAAATAAAGCATTCTGATTGAAGGAGATAGCTGAACCAATAATAATAAGACTGATCATATGACAGGGATAAAAAATATCAAATTTGTTTTTCTACCCTTAAACATGGTTCGATATTTGTATGGTTATGATAGGACCAGCAAAGTCACACTCTCTTCCATTCACCTTCAGGAGGATATTCAATAGGCCATTGAATGGGGTTATTCAATGGAGCTAAGGAGAGACCTCACTCAGAGTTACAAACTTTCTACTCTAACCAATGTCAGTGTTTGCTGAGTGGTTAAACAAATATTACTGCCTAAATTGTTTTGTATATTCCCAACAACTAAAGGATACATGTTTGAATTGTAGGTGGGAGACGTGTTTCTTTTGGGTAAATTTAGCTCCCTTAAACACACAAACCTGGAAAAAAAAAAGAACTATATGCTATGGACTTTAGCTTGCTCCTAATATCATAGCCAACCTTCCTTCGTCAACCCATATTCTATATATCATTTCAATATTTACAACTTTTCACTCAAATGACATAATCTCACTACTTACACAGGTGATAGTCACTGCAGGTTCAGCATTACCTTTGGGATACCATTGTCTATGCCCAATATGAAGTAAATTTGAGATTACCGACTGCTAAAGATTTTTACAGGCCATAACATTGAAAATTCTAGTTAGAAATCTTCACACCAACAAACTAGGTAACCTCACGGGCTCGAAGCTAGCAACTACTGGTATTCATAGTATGCTGACCACTAGCCATTCAACAGTAAACGTCGAGGTGCAAAGTTCTGTCTTTTGTTTCCAGTGCTCAGATGTGATCAGTGAGGTATGTCCACTACTATCAATGGGGTTCCCACACCTCCACACACAAGATATCTCACTAAGATGTTTAATGTTTTGGCCTGTAAAAATGAAGGGAATCTGAAATTTACTTCTTATTGGGCATAGACAATGGTATCCCTAAGGTAATTCTGAACCTGCAGTGACTATTACCTTTGAAAGTATTGAGATTATGTCATTTGAGTGAAAAGTTGTAAATATTGAAATGATATAGAATATGGGTTGACAAAGGATGGTTGGCTTGTCGTATGATTATGTGTTTTGGGATGGGGCTTTTAATTAGCTTGCAATGGTACTGATCACCTTAAGTCAGGGTGTTTTGATGAGCAACTCAAAACTGGAGTCAACTTTTTTGCAAGGCACCTCTGTTTAAAACTTTTATGGCTTTTTTGATGATTATTTGACTTATTCACATCTGAATTGTACACTGAAATTTATGGAATATCTTGATATATGATGAAGTGATATTTTGAGATTCATGATATTTGACAGAAAGATGTTTTTTTGTTGGGTCTATCAATACCTTTTTGATTATTTTCAAAATATAACTCTGATTAAAGATTGATGTCCCAGTTGTCAGGCCATCTGTTCACTTAAGATGTAAAGGGGTTAACGCCATATAGAAGGAATCTTTGCTTTAAGCACTCACAAGGCTAAGAGATGCAGGGGAGGGCGGGGGTCATGGAATTTCAATTATTTTATCAGAGAACATGCGATATCAGCAAACCAGGGCAGTGTGTCAATTGAACTGATACTGATAGTTCAGTTTGTGTTTGTAAACACATATTGACTGAGAAGATTAATAGATTAATTTTTATCTAGATATATATCTATATAGCTTGGTCTTAAGACAGATGTATATGTATGTGTAGATGAGCTATATAGCCAACACAGTTTCAGGGCATCGTTTGGACATCTGCATTCTTGAATTAGCACAGGTTTTGCCACCTGGTAATGAAGTTATACCGCTAGCTAGTGCAGTTGTGGTTACAGAACCCCTCCCCTTTTTCAATTCAAAATGTTAATGTTTTACTAGGAATTGTCACAATCCTTTAGTTTTGCTCAAAATCAATTCATACAATGTAGATCACAAACGCCCTTCACAGAAATCATGGATCCCTCCCTGTAGTTTTGAATGTTTTTGTAAAAAGGGGTGTGGTTCCTGTAAAGAGAGGTGTTTTGGGTGTGTTATCTGCAGCTTAGGGAATTTCCTTATGCCTTGAGCTCTCAACACAACAAAGCCCTGCGTGGTAAGTGCAGAGCTTCATGGTTGAGCTCTCTGCCACCTTCATTATTGTGGTTCATCCAGGTGTGGGACTTCACCTCGATTGTTAATTCCCTGTAAAAATAAACACATCTTTTTAGGTCATTAACCCATGAAGGGCTGGAGATCGTTGTGACAGCATTGTCTGGTTCTATTATTCATATAAATGCAGATGATTTTCGAATAAATCTTTAAAGTCACAAGATTATGAAAGATAGCTCAGGGTTTAATTCAGATCAACATTTCTTCTTCAAATATTTTCTGATAAATGCTCTGGTATCAAAAGATTACTGCATTTGTGAGGGTGTTTTGGGCAGGGCAGCAGCAGTATTTGTTTAACCAGAGACATAGATACTTGAGTTATAGGTCCATGGTTTAACACACAAGGAGGTCAATGGTAACGTTCTGGTCTAGCTGGCAAGAAGTAAGGAGACTAAGGAAGTCATTTTCTTTTATCAATTTCATTAGGATATTATATTATTATTGCTTGTTCTTCATTGTGCAAAATGGAAAATATATATTTAAAGAAAAACAATTAAGATGTTGGTTTTCAGCTAGTGATCAATGAAGCCCATATCTGGTAGACAGCTAGATACCTAATAGCAATTTTTAGTAGAAAAGAAAAGAGTCCTTTTTTCATAGCCTATTTATAAGGGGACTGGTTTAGAAAGGTTGATTTATGGGCTTAAAGTGTGTTTATGGAGTACTCATCTTTGAATAATGTTCGGAATCGGTCACAATTTTCAAGATCGATCATCGGTCCATCTGAACGACCGATGACCGATTAATAATCAAAGTTGTGTACATGGTTTTCCGTGTCGCCATTGCTGTTTACTTTAGTCATAAGGTACAGCGACACCTAGCGATATCAACACACACTAGCGTAATTGCGTCATGCGCATTTGCGCTATGGTGTGCGGATAACCACAACAACAATGGCGGCATCGTAACATCGCCTCAGCACGCTCAGAGCCGTGGATCTGGAGCGGTCCAGCAGTGTTTCCTCTTTGGTGGGGCAATAAATAGGTAACTAAACTTTTTTTCTCAGATTTTCTGACCTGTGTGTAGGCAGGACTACCGAAAGTCCAGCTATTTCTTTGAATATAATTTTTATCCATGTTCGTTTTTTTGTTCGAACATGTGAAATTGCGTTCGATCATCATAATCGGAGGCACAAACGAACGCTGTTCGGCTTGTTCTAACAATTGAACGAACACTAGCTTTGAAGTGTGTTTATCAGATATCATGGTCCTATTCATCCAGAAAAATGACCTCACATGATCGTTGAACCATACCACCATCACATATATATGTCACTGTTCTCTATCCATCATGCTGTATTAACTTGTGTGATTGTTTAATGTACTTATGTGTAACATTATATGGCACAAAATGAAATTTATGCCATCCCATTAATTTAGTTTGATTGTGTGTGTTTGTGTGTGTGTATAAATATATATAAATATATAGATAGATAGATAGATAGGTAGGTAGGTAGGTAGGTAGGTAGGTACTAGGTAGGTAGGTAGGTAGATAGATAGATAAATATAGATAGGTAGATAGACAGAAAGATAGATACTAAGATAGGTAGATAGATATAGATGATAGGTAGATAGACAGAAAGATAGATAAATAGATATGTTATTCATTATATCTATACAATGCAAGTGATACATAATAGTAAAGGTATTTTTGAACTGGTAGGACCTCAGTATGAAATGTGAATAGAGTTGATATTCCACAGCTGCATGCCCTCTCTCTTTATGGGTTCTAGACAGTGGTGAAAATGGATGACTTCACAGTACAAGCTTGTGCCATAGAGTCAAAAAACCAATCATGCAAGTCTTTCTGCTGCAATTGGTAAGATGGGCAGGCAGTCCCAAGGGGAATATACACAGTATGGGACCTGAAAGGGGTTTGGGAAAGTGGCTGTCAGGAAACCAATGGTGATCCAGAAAGATTGAGGGTGTAATGTTTTGGTAGGACATGTGAAGTTGTGTGAAGACAGGGCGACCGCATGTCAGATGGAGAAGAAATAAATCAATCTCACTAAACACTAGAGACAAAAGTTGTCTGCAACCCATAAGAATTGTACCAGGGCTCAAAATTAAGGGGTGCCAAGAGCGCAGGGCTAACTTGAATTGTCCTATGGCTCCCTCAAACTTTGCCAGGGAGTCTAAAGATGTACTGGTTTCTATATGTAACACCCTGAAGTAGCTTTTGAATATGCAATTGGGGTCCCTGAAAAAAAACTTTATTTCGATCGTTGTGTACCCTCACAATTCAGGTGATATATCTATGATGAGAGCATTTTCCAGAAAATATTTGAAGGAAAAATACAGTTCAGAAATAAACCCACACCTCTCATTCAATTATCTTGTGACTTTATGCTTTTGTCAAAGTTATTTTCAAAAGTGTCTTAGGTCCAGACAGTACACATTGAGGAGAGCCCAAGCCCTGAAGGCATCCATATGTTAATCCACTCTGACTCAGAAAATGCCTGAACTATTTAGCTAATATTATTTGTGGCCTGCTCATTTTTAGGAAAATATTTGAAGGAGAGAAGTTGATCAGAACCAAAGTCACGACTGCTCTTCAAATATTCTATGAAACTATTCTTGATTCACAAGCTATTTTCACGAGTTACATTGGTCCAGACGCAATTTTAATGAGGAATCCAGGCGTGAAGGGGTTAATATCTGTGTGAGTTGCTGTGTAGTCTGCCTCCCTCAAATAGAGTTGAAAAAAAATGTTCAGCCTCAAGGATAGGTGGAGCGTCTATTAGAGTTTAGCACCTTTAAAATGTTTGTGATACGATACAATATTGGTATTTCATCAGTAGTAGTAGAAGTAGTAGTAATAGTGATAGAAATAATGGGAATAGGATCCTCCTCCTCCTCATTATTATTATTCAATTATTTTAATTTGATTAAAAATTAAGACAATGTCAAGCTAGATGTCAGCCTAGAGTCTAGGCTAGGTGCAGCTCCTGCGCCCCTTACAGGTCCCACCTTGACATGGTCTTGCTGCCTATAAGTGGCCTGGTCAGCATGGATGACTGGAGGGATCTCCTGGCCTGGCTCCACATGACAGACATGGAGAATGTCTACAATAGGCAATTACTGGTAATCCTACCTCCTCCTCATCCCACATGGACTGGTGCTGTTTGTTCTCAAGACTCCTCTTTTATCCCAGACAGAGAGTGAGAAATGTTCCATCTTAAATGCCTGCAGGGCCAGAAAAAATCATTGTTATTTTGGTTAAACTCTTTTTTTTCATTCCGCATAATGATAATGGATACACATGTTTTTATAAGTGATGTTTAATTTTAAGACTACACTTTTATCCCAGACAGAGAGTGAGAAATATTCCATTTATGCCCGTAGGCCACACAAACTCTAATATTATTGTTATTTTGGTTATATATCCCTTTTCTTCATTCCTCATACACTGTATTAAACTAGCGATGTTTAATCCTAGGCTGAGTCAGAGGGAGAAATATTCCAAAATATTCTGGGACATTTATGCCTGTAGGGATAGACAGTCTCATGGGTTACACATGTATTTACAAGTAATGTTTAATTTCAAGACCTATCTTTTATCCCTGACACAGAGTGAGGAATATTCCAAGATATTTTGGGAATGTAGGGTCAGAAAGTCTCATTGTTATTTTGGTTATATCCTTTTTCTTCATACCACATGTATTTAAGGGTTGTCTACTCTCACGAGTCAAGACCTATTTTCCGTCCTAGGCATAGACTGAGAGATATTCCATATGTCTTTAGGGCCATGAATCAGTGTCTTAGCCAGGATTTAGAAACTGGGTGCCTAAAATTGGCAGTTGTAAAATTTGGGGGCGTCCAAACTTTTATGGGGGATCACAATATACTCATATTTTAACCATAAACATGTATAAATTCATCAAAATAAGGCATTATATCATTAAACAATGTCATGGGAATTATAAGTAGATGAAAAAAATTAATTATAAGCTTGAGATTGAGATTTTCAGAAATTCCACACAAAAGATTTTGGGTGTCCTGAGGGGTTCTTTTTAAGGGTTTGGGTGTCCAAAATAGCACCCAGATGCCCTGCTGGCTAAGACAATGCCATGAATAGATGTATAATATTGTCAAATATTTGGGGATCTTGTTTGTCAACGTCATGAATGGGAATTGCATTAAGGTGACATGGCTGAACTGTAAATTGCCCTTTTTGACACAGTAGGCTATTAAATGTAGTTTGTAGAAGGAATTGAATTAGCTAAGTTGACTAAGCTAAATCTGGACAGGCAGAAATTTTGGAATTGCTGTAACAGTTTTAGACAGGCATTTATAAAATCCTGTCTAAGACCCTGTTGGGAATAACCAGGCATTTCTATGATTATGCCAAGGTTTCCTTAGGAAATCCCAGTTACATTTGAATAGGGAAGAAGTAAATTTCTATTCAATCCTTGATTTTTATTGCTTTATAAAAGATTGTTGCAAACAAAAAAATCAGAAACAACCTTAATTTCAGGCCATGGACCTTATATTTCTAATACATATGTGTGTGGTCTAACTATTGCGCTGTTCAATCTGTTGGATCAATATTGCATTTTGCTCGATTACTATCACATAGATTAAATTTATACTATGCCACCAGCTGTTTCTTTAACCCATTCATTGCTTGAGATCTAGGCAAATATTTTCTGGGCATATGTAGTGTTGGGACGATTATTGATAATAATCGATAATCAATCGTTTATCTCTCTGATTCTGATTAATCGATTACGAAACTGGCAATTGATAATAATCGGAAAAGGTGACACCTAGTGGCAAAATATAGAACTAAATGACAGACAAGTTGTCAGCTTTCTTGCTATGAAATTAAGCTCCAAAAACACTTCAAAACGAAGTTAAGGTAGGTGCTAATAGCAAGTAATTGTCATAGACTATCACTTATTATTAGGCCCTAGACCTCTAATACCCAATTACTGCAAAAGTGCGATGAACTGATTATGATCGATAATCGATCGGTTGGCTGTAACTGATTATCGATCATGAAATTACAACCGATTCCCAACCCTAGGCATATGAGACATGAAAAGAGCTTTGAAATTAATCATAAATCACTAAAACATCAAATATTTCGGAGTAGTTGTCTGATCACCAAGCTATAACAATCCAATGTATATAAATAAGGCAGTGTATAAATGGGAAGCTGGCAGAATCATGAAGATATCATTAACACAGCACATTTCCAACGAATGAATAACAAATTGTGTCACAAAAAATTCAAAGCTCCCAATTAACAATAAAGAATATTTTTTAGGAACTGATGCTGACACCAGATTAAAGCAGCCTGATTTTTTTAGTGAAATCTAACAGGTGAAAGCATGATAGTGAAAAAACTATTTGAGGGAGATTTTTCATTGTTTCGAACACTACCAACCACTCTCCTTTAAGTATGTAAATTTTCCTTATTCGAAAAATATTGTCAATAGCATCACAGATGCAAATGACAATCTTAGTGAAACTCAAAGCATGAAAGGGTTAATTCAGACAATTCAAGGTTAAACATCACCATTGAAGTGAAGGCATATCATATCACTTATACACATTTCGATATCAATGCTCAAACGTGAAATTATCTCACATATTACTTTAAAAGACAAAGGCATATATTTAGAACTTCTTTGGCTTTGTAATATAAGCTGAGCAATTTCCTCAGCCGCTTGGCTTTAGAACAGCCATGGAGTTATTGTTTTGCATTATGCCATACATGGCATCTGTTCTACCTGGATATTCACAGTGTGTTTTTGTTTGTTTTCAGAGCGGAGGAGATGGCTGGGGCGAGGAGGGCGACCTGTCGGGTCTCGCTGACGATGTCGCCGAGAAAACCACCAGCAGCACCCCAGAGAAGCCTGCTGCGGCACCGGCAGCCAATCAGCCGGCAGGCGATAAGAAGCCAGACACCCCCGGCAAGGCTGGCGGGAAATCTCAGGTAAGCTACCTGCTCAGGTATAACTCGTAAGTGTCATCAAGTCTAGAGGGATCATACAAAAGTTCATTAAAGGGGTATTTATTCTTTTGCAGCTAAAATTAGAAGAGGTATTTTAATCTAACCTGGGAAATAGTTTTGAAGTCACGATTTCTGAAAGACTAGGGGCTTTAGGTGTGAATAAGTTGACCCATATATACCCCAGACACTTAGCCAGGACCTGTCCTGCCTGTCTTTTGGACCTCCTGTTTGGACAGGCACAAATTTCTATGAAGATTTTTCAATTTTGACTTGTTGGGGGTAATAATCAAATATTTTCCTCACAAACCATGTCCTAGGACATAGCATAAGTGTAAGTTGCCCCTTTTTGACACACTAGGCTAGTAATTGTAGCTTGTAGCTTGTATTTATAGGATTTGAAGTAGATTAGTAGCTAAATCGGGACGGGCAAAACTTTTGAAATTGCTATTTTGGACAGGCATTTCTGAAATTCTGGCTAAGACCCTGATATACCCATAGTATGTTCAAAAGGCCATAGCTGTTTGTTTATTTCCCTCTGACTAAGGTATGTTTTGGAAATATTTTGAATGAGATGTTTTCAGAATAACCAAGCAATATCTCTTTACCATATAATTTGTAAATTCCTGCTTCATTTACTATTTTTTTTTGTTCCAAAGTATCATGAATCCTGATGATACTATTTAAAGGGGATAATAAGAATGAATGGGTTAATATATTACACCATTAACTTTGCGAGACCCTACGGTATAGAGGGAAAATGTATCTGCCATTCACTAAATGGTATATATAAGTAAAAATCAATATTCCACTTTGCATAAGTAAATGCCATCACAATATAGAGAGGACTATATTATTGACTACTATTCCCACTTGTAGATTCCTGTTTACATTGGCAAAAACCTGGTACAGTAGCCATCTTGTGTGGTGGATGTTTGCATGATCAGTTTTGTTTTCTATCACTGGCCCCTAGAATGTACCCATATAGGCATAAAAACGGCGTGTTTTGGCTTACCTGGGGAAACAGGTGAAATCTAGACCATGACTGCTCTTTCTGATATTTGTCAGAGGCTCTGAATATTTCATGATACCAGCCTTAGCTCTTTGTGATACTGCTAAGACTACAATATGCAAAATTAATGTGTTGTAAGGCCATTTTCCTTTGCTGTGTAAGGAAAACAGTAGCCAAAAATTATATTTGTTGGATTTCTAGTGGTGTAATATGTTTCCCTTGAAAATGGCATATTGTATGCATACTGCTATATACATATATGTATTTTGTTATAATGTGAGGGGAGTTAAAAGATATTTTATGAAATGTTATCTACCTGTTTTTTCATGAAACACACCTCTTTAAGCCATATTTAAGCATTTATTATCTTTAGATATAAAGTATGGAATGCACGAGGGAAAAGACTCAACAGACTTCTTTTTTGCATAATAATTGAATTTGCTATATTTGCTATATTTTGCCTGCTTTTTAGCTCATTCGCAACAGTTGCTTTTTCGATCCCTATACGATTTATTCAATCCCTATGAATCTGGGGCTGGAACGACATTTTTCATTCAAATATATTCCATATACCGCTTTTTCCTGCACTATATCATCAATATTGTTAAGCTGTGGGCATTAATAGATTAAAATTGATATGTTTGCAAAATCTCTTCCTAATTGTGTTTCAGGTGTTTTGGTATCCAAATGCCACTCAAGCTCCTGCTGCACAGTATAAATGGGAACCTAATTGCTAAAACAAATTATCAAAGGCCAGGCCTAAGCTAGGAAGGCGCGTGGATGTCATTTTGACATCAGAAAACCTAAAAACATTTTATAACAATATATTTTCTCATGAAGTTCTGAAACTGTCAATTTCAAACCAATAATAAGAAATTCTCCCTCAGCCTTGAATGTTAATACTAGGAGGTTACTTATTGCGGTGTCATTGAAAAAAGGGACTTTGGATTCCCAAGTTTTTAATCCTAGCTAATTCAATGTTCTGGGGCTCAACTAACACTGGATGTATTTTTGTTTCAGTTGGACAATTTGCCGAGAGAGGATCTGGTCAAGTTTGTCAAGAAACAGACCATGCTGCTACAAAAGTCAAAGGCAAAATGTGAAGGTGGGTTTCTCTCTTCAATCATTTCACATCTTGATCACCGCACATGGTCTGGCAATCTCTTGATTATGCAGCAATATTTTCAGAAATATTTTACTGAAAGATGCTATCCCTGTTTTAAGTTTGACTACTTATTTTACATTTCTGTAGGATACTATGCTTCTATCAGCAGTTTTGTGTTTGGCTTAGAATTTGGCAATAATGATGTATTTCAGAAATTGTAAAACATCTTTAGCCACTTTTTTTGCTGACATTCCTTCAACTGATTTAACTTAATGTCATCGAGGGGCATCTTATTTCGATTATAAATTGCCCTATGTTATTTCATATGGCTCTGGGCAAGTGGGATATCACTTTAGTATTACTGGTTACAGGAGACAAGATAATTCCATGCCTGATAATGTATTATCACAGGAGGCCTGCTTGCTGTCATCTGAGCTACTGAGCCTCAAATATCATATCCTCAAATATCAAATATCAAATATCCTAGGTTGTTCATTACTTGCATTCTGTGTTAGTGCTCGTAATAAGCTAACAATGTGTCGACTATTAATGCACTACTTTGGTGAATACATATGGCACCCTGTAAGGACTGTACCCTACTCAGGTAAAGAGTTTATATATATATATATATATATATATATATATATATATATATATATATATATATATATATATATATATATATATATATATATATATATATATATATATATATATATATATATATATATACATATATATATATATACATATATATATATATATATATATATATATATATATATATATATATATATATATATATATATAATATTTATATATATATATATAATATATATATATATATATATATATATATATATATATATATATATATATATATATATATATATATATATATATATATATATATATATATATACACATGTATATGTATAGTCTATTTGTGTGAATATGTGTGTGTGTGCATTTGTAAGTATGTGCACGCTAAGAACAAGATTATAGCAAAAAGGTTCACTATAAAATTCAAGTAACTCATTCACCCCAGCATTAACAAAAAAAAATTCTATCTCTGCGATATCTGAAAAGAATACATATTGGAAAATCTTTGAAGGAAAGACGTCTAATTACATGACTAAGTCTAACTGCAACATATCCTCAGAAATCTTCCAGTGCTTCCTGCTCTGTTTTAAAATACTTTTCTATCAGAGCTCCAAATGATATTTTCTAGGGAGCTCTATTATTTATTGCCTATTATTCTATATGCTTTATTACTCGGTTTATGGGGTAGAAGAATGAATATATTTCACTGCTGCTGGCAGTTATGTCCTCAGGGTGTGGCTGAAGAAAGCAGGTCAGGGTAATTATTCCAGGGCTCAACATTAACAAAAATCTACATTAGGAGAGCAGGGCTAGTTACCCCAACATTTAATAGGGCTCCAGGGAATATTTTTGCCAGCCCTGAAAAGTGATGACTTAAAATGTGCTCAATGTGTCAACAATTTTGTCCCATATTTATTGATAAAATTTGTCAATCAGTGACCTACCCCTAGCTTCCATTGATTACGCGAAAAGAGAGCAGATTTGACAGAGCCAGAGGAGGACTTCTTTACTCGATGATATTTTAATTTCATCTCACCCCTTTGACCTACTCATGATTGGAATTTACTAGCCATGACATTCAAAAACTAGCCATGGGCTATAGGGCTAGCCTTAATGTCGCACCCTGGAAACTCAGGTGTGGCAGGTGTGTGCTGTTAACGAGCACACACCTGTAGAGTGCAATGTATCACATGCAACTACTGCTATCAAATCCAACCTATTCACACCTGGAGGCCTCATTGATGAATCTTACCTGAAACTACGACTTTTTGAGAAATTCGCAATAAAGTTGGATTTATTGAGTGTTACAGAATTAAATTGGTTAATCCGTTGGTGTTCAAAGTGTCCCCCCAGAATACCTTATTCATGTAGTTTGTTTATGATGTTTTGTGGAAACTAGCAACCTATTTTAATCATGAAGGTTATCACATCACAACCAACAGATAGGGCAAAAGTTGGTTAGCCCCCTACATGTCTGGACCATTCACATTGTCTATGTGAAAAAGAAAGATCTTGATAACCATGTAATATATTGAGAAATATTTGAAACAAAGGTTTTTTTATTGGGATAGACAATTTCTCTTCAAATAATACACTATATGTGATGAGTTATGTTTATATTTGTCAGAGACTATGCACCTAAGACATAGTTGGGTTGAAATATGCAGAAATGAATATTTTATTACCACTTTGTGCCTGAAGCAAAGAAATTAGTGGACTAACAGGTTAGGCCATGCTGTGTCATTGTTATTGCATCTAATTTGCATAATGTTATTGTTTTAGAGTTGACCAAGTCCGTGAAGAAGATGGAGGCTGAGAAGAAGGCTGACGGGAAGAATGAGAACACGGAGAAGAAAATACAGGTAAGAAAAGACAGTAACCCTTATGCTGCTGGTGGCTAATTTGGCCAATACAAAACTAACTAAAGGAAGCAGAACACCTGAAAAATGACTGAAACCTTGACACATGGGTACTAATCGGAGAACTCAGCGAGAGCTGTCTAATGATTACCAACATGACAGGGTTTAGATGGTTTTAGAAAATCTTTGCATCCTTGTGCTTTGGACGAAAGAAACCTCAACATTGGAAGGGTTAATACCTGGATATGGTGAAGCGATCCCATATGTAAGCCGGAAACTAATGCCCTCAGCATAACCTGCTGTTAAAATAGGTGCAGAAGATAGTAAAGAAAATAACAATAAAAGCTGACAATCAAGATAATCCATAAAAAGGCAAAATGAGGTCACATTCTCAAATACATTATTCAGTTCAGGCTTCTTTTTATTCATAGTTTTGTGTCTTGTGATCTGAGTCCCAATAGCCCAATGGAATAAACAGGTCCTAGCCAGGATTTTTAAAGTGCCCGTCTGAAACAGCAACCACAGCATTTCTGCCTATTGTGGCAAAAAGATCCATTTAAACTTGAGTCGCGCCTTAGAAAATGTTTGTTTAAAAAAAGGTTTGGTAATTACCCCGAAAAATATCATAATTGAAAATTCTTTATGGAAATTCTCACCTGTCCAACAACAAATTTTCATGGAAATTGCTTGTCCAAGCAGACAGGCTGGACAGGTCCTAGCTAAGTCCTGGCTTAGATCAGATTACTTGTTTTACCATATTTGGTCTAAAGTGTGACTAGCCAGTCTAAAGCGTGACCTGACCTGCGAAAACCACTACGTAACCCCAAGTCACTGGCAACTTTTTTGCACAAGCCCCAACAAGCTTGAAAATAAAGAAAATATTCTTTGAAAAAGAATCTACAATATTAAATGAAAGATGATGTTGTTTTAGGAGCTCCAGGAGGAAGTGTCTGACCTGAAGGAGGAAAGGGAAGAAATGTTATCAGCTTATAATGCAACACAACAAGCACAGGAACAGTCCATACAGAAATTCCAGGTAACATATAAGAAACTTTTAAAAGATTGACTGGATAAGTAGTACTGTATACCATGTTGCTTTTGCGTGGATAAAATAATGCTCTTGGAATGATAAATTATTTATTGTGACGGTGTTTGATTTTATGCTATTTAAGCGTCGAGGAAGTGTGCAATACCAAATCTGTGTGAACAAGGCTAGGTAAATTGTCAGCCATATATCAAAGCATGTCGTCTCCTCTAATGGGAGGCAGGCAAAATAATAAGCCGTGCCAAGAGTTTTGAAATAAGCAGTTTGAGGATATATATAGATTGACAGATTCAACACTATTTAAGCTGCACTGACTGCTCACAAACTCAAGTGGCTTGATTACTGAAGCCAGACGAGTCAAGCTAGAGCTGTAGTGTTTGACACGTCTATGTAGGGAACAGAAACCTTACACAGAACACCTAACACACATTGTCTTGTTTACAATCCCTAATGTATACAGGCAGTGTTGAGTTTTATACTGACCTTTGTACTGCTGAAACATTCACTAGCCCATTTTACAATGAAATATACATGTAAATGTTAACGAATCTTCATCAGTAAGTATTATTTGTTAATTGCAGGGCTGAATGATAATTATTTATTTAAAAAAGTGTGCATCTATGAGCTCATGAGTCAAAATGGTGGTGAGCTCATGAGTTGATCTCCCTCTGTGAGTGCAGCTCTACTGCCTATACAGTGAAATTTTCCTCCCAAGTGATGCCGTTCCATTCTTGTTATTTTCTTTGTAGGAACTAGAAACAGAGCTTGGGGAACTTCGCAAGGAGAATGAAGAACTCAACACTAAGTGCCAAAATGCCACCAAGAAAAATAAGGTTTGTCATTAGCGTTTACTTTTTCTCCTTTGAGGTTAACCCATTTATGCTCAAGAGATCTTCTAGAATCAAGAGGCTGTTTATTGAACTCACCTGCCAGTGAATGCCCATCCTGACTGGTATATTGCAATTAAGGATTCACTGTGATTACACGCATCATTCAAATTTGGTTGTACGTACGTGTGTCCATGTATATACTTATGGTTATCAACTGACCATGTGTAATTTTGACTAGATATGCAATCTGAATATAAAATAGAACAAGTATTAACGAATCGGCCCCACTCATTAAAGTGGCTAATATTACTTCCACGTTAATATTTCTTACTTTACATTATGCAAAATATCAGGCTGATTTTAGCCTCTGTAAGCATTAATGGGTTAAGTACTTAAGATATCAGATTGGAAAGTTGGAATGTAGCAAGATGAAGGATGAAACTAACCTCTAATCCCTGTTCTAATCCTGATCCCACCCTAATCTCTGTTGTAATCCAAATCTCTGTTCTCTCAGGCTCTCGAGGAGGAGTTGGAGTGCAGCAAGATGAAGGATGAAACTCTCACCTCCACTCTACAGTGCTTCCAACAGGAGCAGGACAAACTCGCAGCCAAGAATAAGGTACGTAGATGATCACATAGACAGGGCATGGCAATAGCAATGGCCATATGGCCATTGCTATTGCCATATAAAAGTTCCAAATGTAAATCATATAACTATGTAGTTACATGATTTATATTTGGAACTTTTATTTTTGTCTCTCTTTCCGCCATGCTGAGACTAATTCATGACTAGCCTGTTGTAAGTGGTGCTGTAAAACTGGACTACCCGGTTAAAAACACCGCCTAACCTCAAGTCACTTGCTCCAGCCGGTATTTGAACCCAGGCAGTGGAGAGAGACAGATCGCTGTCAGTGACAACGTCTTTGACCACATGGCCATCAGGGTGGGCTGAATTTGACTTAATTTTTGTTTTTGCTTGTTTCAGGAGTTGGAGGAGCAGGTTGAGATTTTAACCAAGGCCAGGGACGACGTCCTGGTCAGTCTGAAGAGCATGAAGCAACAGCAAGCTGCTACTGAGAGCGACTCGGCTCCTCAGCTACAGGCCATACTGGAGGAGAAAAAGGGACTGGAAGCCAAGCTGGCTGAATTACAAGCTGATTCTGATTCCCAGCTTCAGGCAGCCACGCAGGAGAAAGAGGGACTTGAAGCCAAACTGGCTGAATTACAAGCTGATTCTGATTCCCAGCTTCAGGCAGCCACGCAGGAGAAAGAGGGACTTGAAGCCAAACTGGCTGAATTACAAGCTGATTCTGATTCCCAGCTTCAGGCAGCCACGCAGGAGAAAGAGAGACTTGAAGCCAAACTGGCTGAATTACAAGCTGATTCTGATTCCCAGCTTCAGGCAGCCACGAAGGAGAAAGAGGGACTTGAAGCCAAACTGGCTGAATTACAAGCTGATTCTGATTCCCAGCTTCAGGCAGCCACGAAGGAGAAAGAGGGACTTGAAGCCAAACTGGCTGAATTACAGGCTGATTCTGATTCCCAGCTTCAGGCAGCCACGAAGGAGAAAGAGGGACTGGAAGCCAAACTGGCTGAATTACAAGCTGATTCTGATTCCCAGCTTCAGGCAGCCACACAGGAGAGAGAGGTAATGGAAGCTAAACTGGCTGAATTACAAGCTACTTCTGATTCCCAACTTCTGGCAGCCACGAAGGAGAAAGAGGGACTGGAAGCCAAGCTGGCTGAATTACAAGGAGGTGGCGAGGCTGAATATCAGTCTGTTGTGGGAGAAAAACAAGCACTTGAGAAACAACTGGCTGATTTGCAAGCTGAATTACAGGTATTGATATCCATTCATGTTTTGAATAACTAACTTTTAGCTCTCACAAATAGTGTGTGGGTAGAGAGTACAGAGAGCTCTCAAGCATGACATCTTGGCGGAAGTCTATGCTAGATGCTACACGTCTTACCTAGTCACCATCAAAATGTGCGATGTTGTGAAGAGCTGCCTATGGTGACTTTGCATCTGAAAATTCTATGGGATTTTCTTAAATGAACAAATTTTCTTCCCAGTCCAAGGGTATCTAGTGATATGACCTAAGCTGTGAACATTTGTTAAAAAGCCTATTCAAAACAAACTAAAAGGAACAAGACTTGGCCCTTTCTTGAAATACACAGTAAAACGATCATAAACATTAGTATCGTGGGTGGACAGCTTCTCATATTTGTTCAGGTTCCTGAATTTTCAATGTATTGATAGAGAGACATGTTCATTTATCTTACATTTTCTACAGAATTCCAAGGATGAAATGGAGAACCTCAGGAAAACTCATGAGGAAGAGTTGGAAGTTTTAAGGACAGATTTGGATGAAACTAAATCAATATTAGACAAGGTGTCGAAGGAAAAGGAAGATCTCAGCAAGGACTTTGACATGTTTAGACAGTCCAGTTCTAACTTTAAGGTAGACTTTTCATCCTCCTTAGATAACACTAGTTTTATTTTATGAAGTCAGCAAAATAGTCATCTAATTTGTAATATTATAGAAGTTGGAGAATTTGAACCAAAAGACAAAATTGAAAATTCTTCATGATAATTTTTGCCTGTCCAAGAAGGTTTTCAGGAAACTTATCTACCCAAAAGACAGACTGGGAGGGTCATGGCCAGGGACTTCGCCAGGACCTGTCCAACCTGACTTTTAGGTGAAAAGGCAGTTTCTTCAAACCTCTTTTTTGGACAGGCAAAATTTTGTACGAAGATATTTCAACTTTGACTTTTTGGGGGTAAAAATCAAGTATTTTTTTCTAGGAAGTTGCTGAAGTGTAAATTGTCTTTTTTGACCCAATAGCCTATAAAATGTAGTTGATTTAAGGATCTGAAGTAGATCAGTAGATAAATCTGGATGGGCAGAAAAAGCTAAGCTAAGTCCCTGAAGTAAGGTAAAAACCTAAAGCTTCCTACGGCCATTCTCTGATTGTTTGTGTTTCCATTGTTTCAGAGTCAGTTAGAGTCAGTGACTGGCCTCCTATCCCAGATGGAGGAGGAGAAGAAGAGGGTCCAGGCAGAGCGGGAGGAAGCCGTCGCTCAGATGGACTCCCTGAAAGAACTCATCACAAGCCAGAAAGACAATCTCTCCAAACTGAGACTTCAGCTTCAAGTAAGAACCACACACTTATGAACTTTATAGGCAATAGAAAGGTGCAATATTGACTAGCTAAGCGTTTATCATTAGCATTATCTTAAGTCTTTGTGATCTGAGCGCCTACTTTTAATTTAGCTTATTTAAGATTTTATTTAGCTTCCACTTAGTTTTTAATTTAGCACTGTCAGCTTCAGAAAACTTTGTAAGTAAATAGCAACTGGAGAAATACAGCTAGCAGGCAAGTCTATTTTTCAAATCAAGAAAAAACGTATCGTTTTACTGTTAATGGAGAATCGATGCCACTGGTATCGTTTCAACAGTATCGATATCGGTATCATACCGTTTCGTGTTAACGGTATGCAACCCTAGATGTAATGACATCCTACTCATGAATCGTTATCTTTTGTTTTCAGGAGAGTCAGGAAGAGGGCGCCACTATGAGGGAGCAGCTAGAAACCGCTCAGAAAGAGAAAAAGTCAGTGGAGGACCAGGTAAGAATCGAACCCTATTGTTCCATAGGGTTAGCCGGTGCTCAACATAACAGATATCCCAATAGTCATGGCTATCTAATCATGGGAAAATGGCATTTCGCGCAAACTGAACAAGCCCTCAACTTGCCCCATTTGACTATCTAACATAAGAATGGAAATTGAGAAGTACATTCATTGAATTCATAACAGTATCTTTTGAATAACAATATAGCTGTCAGCAACCTAGAAGAGTCGTTAAGGATAAAGGCAGAGATAATATGGGCGAGAAAAATATACAGTGATAATATCAAACCCAAAGTGTGAATTTTTTTTTACCTTTTTCGATTATTATCGATTGCCAGTTTCGTAATCGATAAATCAGTAAAAAAAATTTTAAAAAGGCAACCAATCGATTATAATATATGATCAGCCCAACACTATCATATGGCCACCTGAAATGGATAAATGGTTGATGAAATGCACTTGAAAGGGCAAAATGTACTACTCTACACTGCACTGCATTACATATAATACTGTTGCTATGAAACTGGTAACCCAGGCAGAAATGAGATGTAAATGTTTTGAAAGTCTGCATGGTGTAACACAATTGGACAGGATCAAAAACCAGATTCTGATTGGAGTGCCGAAAACCAGGCTGTAATGTTTTCATTTCAAACACAATCTTAGCTAGGGCTAGTGTAAATTGAGACTACCCCCTCCATAGAAAATAATTCAAGAAAAAAAAAATGATTCATTGCTTCCTAGCAAGTGCAGAAACAGGTTGAATTAGTGGGTTAGTTTGAACTGAGGCCTCCTGAAAATTTCATTTCTATCTCTATGTTGTCTGCCCCCACCCCCTCCTATAGAAAATAGTTCAAATTGAAAACTTTGATCCATCTCTTTTTAGCAGGTGCTGAAACATGTTGACGAAAGTGGGCTACTTTGAATTGAGACCTGCTCCGAAAATTTAATTTCTATCTCTTAATTGTCAGCCCCCCTCCCATAGAAAATAATTCAAAATGAAAATTTTGATTCGTCACTTTCTAGCAGGTGCAGAAACAGGTTGATGAAAGTGACGCTGCGAGTCAAGAAGCTATGGAGAAGGTAGAGAACCTCTGGGGAGAGCTCGGCCGCAAAAACGACGAACTGACCGAGAAGGTACGAGAACTGGAAGAGAGGCTGGAAGAACTGTCATCGAGGAACCGCGAACTGGAGAAGGATCTGGTCGAGAGCGAACATAGAGTTGCAGAAACGGCTCGCCAGGGGGCAGCACTAGCCAAGGAGACAGTTGCTAAGATGGAGGAGGAGATTCAGAAGATGAAGGCGAACGAGGCTCAGATGGTCGCAGATGTTCAGGTGAGACGAATGTATAAACCCATTATTGCTCACAGCAGTTAAAAGGGAATGGGCAATTTTGATTAAATGTTCCTGGTGGAAGCATAGATAGAAAAATATTTGAAGGAGAAGTATTTATTGGAACATTACCAACTACTCCCCTTTGAATATTTTGTAAATAAGTTCTTAATTCCTTCTTTATTGTAGAAAGTAACAAAGAGCCAGACAACAATTTTGAGAGTATCTGATAGATATGAATGAGTTTACCCTTTTATGACCCAAGTATCTCCTTGTTATCTATCATCTGGATCTATGATACTTAATATAGCAACTTTAAAAAGTTCTTATATTTACAAAATATTCTGAATGAGAGTTGGAGGTTGAGATACTAAAGCATTTCGCCTTGAAACAAATCTATCTTCGCTGGTGAGGCTACCAATGGATTTTTATTAATACTTGTAGATTATCAATAAAATGAAAAATGTGTTTCTCTGCTGTATGATTTTACAAAAATGAAAACTGTTTGCACATGGAGTTATTTGTACGAAGAACATATAAATGAAACATCATCTTTTTGAGCATTATAGGAATATTGCTGATTTGATCTCTGACATTCCAAACTGACTTTCTCTTTCTCTTCGCGTACCCAGGCTGAGATCAGTGACCTTGAGAAGGACAAGCAGGTTCTCCAAGAGGCGCTGACGAAACTAGAGGAGCGAAACAAATCTCTGCTCTCCGAGAACGACGCCCTGACAACAGACAAACAGGCGCTGCTGGTCGAGGTCAACAACGATAAGGAGAAGAGCGACTCGGCCGAGAAGAGGACGCTGGCCGAGAGGGAGGAACTTGGCCACAAGGTGGCAGCACTGGAGGAGACAAACGCGCAGCTCACACGGCAAATTGAGGAGATACGAGAGAAGGAAACTGCATCAGTATCTCAGGTACAATGACATCCTAAGATAGGAAAACATGTGACCTGTGAACACATCTGATGAACACATCTGAGATGTGAATGTATGTGATGAACATATCTGAGATGTAAACATGTATGAAGATCACATCTGAGATATTAATGCATCGTATAAACACATCTGAAGTGTGAACATATCTGATGAACACATCTGAAGTGTGACACATCTGATGAACACATCTGAGATGTGAAAATATCTGATGAACACATTTGAGATGTGAACATAGATGATGAACACATCTGAGATGTAAATGCATCAATGAACACATCATAGATGTGATTGAATTTGATAACCACGAGAGATGTGAATGTAAGTTTTGAACTTATTTACGAAGTGATCACACCTTACTATGTTCTCTTGTGTCTGGTCCAAATAATACTAATTCATTATGGAAATCCTCTCAGTTTAGATGACAAGGTGTGCTGATTTCAGAGGTATCCCTGCACAGTCCAAAGAATGGTGGGGTTTTGACCTCCTGATCAATAGAATTCCTTATTAATTTCCTGATAGTTAAATTTGAGTAAGTGTGGTTAATTGTGAAAGTTCAGGAAAGCGTTTTATAAGCTTTGATTTACTCAATTTTAAGCCAATCAGAACACTTGGTTATTTGCTGCATATTATTATTATCATTATTATTAGTATAATTAGTATTAGTATTATCATTATTATCATTATTATTATTAGTATTAGTATTATTATTATTATTATTATTATCATTATCATTATTATTATTATTATCATTATTATTACTATTATTATTATTATTATTATTATTATTATTATTATTATCATTATTATCATCATTATTATCATCATTATCTGTTGGTTGTAGGGAGCAGAGGCTGAGACTGAGCTGGAAGAGCTGAGAAAAGAACTAGACGATGCCAAGGATCGGCTGACAGAATGGGAAAACATGCACCAGATGCTGCAGCAGGACAAGGAGAAGCTCGTCACGGATCTGGACGACATGGAGGAGCGCGAGAGCATGCTGCACAAGGAGGTCGAGGACATGAACTCTTCAATGCAGGAGGCCGTAAACGAGCAGGACCGCTATCGGCAGGAGCTGTGGAAGATCACGGAAAACAGCCGCCAGCAGGAGGCGCTAGTGGGCACTCTGCAGCAGGCCGTGGACAACCTGAAATACGAGCTTGACGAAATGACGGAAAAACACAGCCATCTCGAGGAGGAGAATTCACGCCTCAAGGACGAAGTGGAGAAACTCACCTCGGAAGTGGAGAGGATGGGATCGGAGGGAGAAGTCATACAGCTGGACAACGAGAGCCACAAAGACGAGATCCTGGGGCTTCAGGAAACGGAGCGCTCTCTAAGCGAGGAGGTCAAAACCCTGAAGGAGAGTTTGAAGGTCAAGCAGGAAGAGATGGAGGAGAATAAAGCTGCGAGAGAGAGTCTGACAGGGCAGCTAGCAGAATTACAGGGTAAGCCTTTCAAATGGAAAATATGGAAGGCATGGTAGGGTACTCAACAAGGTTGCAGTAACATCTAAAACTTGAAGTCCATTTAAAAATATCCCACAGTTAGAATATCATTAAATTTTGCATAAACTATCATTGTCAGGTCCCCTTTTGAAAATCCAAAATAAAAAAGGGGGGTCACCAGTCATGCTGTCCATAAAGGTGGCCCCAAATTGGCACCAATTAAATTTGCAAATTTGAGCTGACACTGTTAGCTTGTGCAAAGTTTAATGGATTTCTAATTGTTGGGTATTTTTTAAATGGACTTGAAGTTTTAGATGTTAGTGTCACCTTTATAAATACCCTAGTATGCCTTTAACCCCAATAGGCCTGCCTACCCTGTCCGATACTGTACCTCTAGTCTATATAGCCTGGCAGAATTACCCTAAAAATAGGCATGTGACTATTCAACCAGCAGGGGCAGGGACTGGTAATCTGCAGATAATCTTCCTAAGCTATATATCTAACTGAAGCCCAAGTTCTGGGGGACGCCCAATGATATGGGAAACTTGGGGAAAATAACTTAGTGTGGCGTAATAGGTCCACAAGCCCGTCTCTTCTGTGAGTAATTAAGTACAATTATTGACTACTATTCCCGTCAGAAGGAAATTGTATCGCTGACAGGAATAGGTGTCTACAAGGCCTGCAGGGTTATTTTATGATAAATCGCATCATATCTTTTCCTCTTTCAACTGATATGGTTTTATAACCTCAAGTAAGTCTGCTGGCATGTTTTTATGAATCTGCTGGTAGGGCTCAAGGATAGGTCTAGTGACTAGGGCTGATGATCAAAATCATAAAATATCTTTCAAAGGATAAGGTCTTAATACCAAGGCCTTTTTTCACATAATCCTTTTATACCTAAATAAAATGCTTTGAGTTTCATGTTTTGTTCACTCGTTCCTTCCTTCTTAACTATTTGTGTAAAATAGTCATTTTACTTGTAGTCTTTTCACTTAAAAAAAGCATATATCAAACATATGAATGATACATGGGTGTATTGTAAAATATTCATTAAACTTGTATTTACTTACCGTTTTAGTATATATTTAAAAATATTCACGATTCTGTTTTATTTCCACTTTAGTTTCTGAGAAGGAGGCGGTGAGGCAACTGCAAGATGCCAAAGACAAGGTTGAAGACCTTGATGCACAACTGACTGACATTCGTCCGCACTTAGAGAAAACTCTGCTTGAGATGCACGGTCTGCAGCAGCAACTACGACAGGCAGAAGAGGGCGCCACTTCCTATCAATCAACTATCGAAAAAATGCAAAGTGATGCGGAAAACCGTGATACTACCATCGCAGATCTGGAGAAGCGATGCCAGGAACTCGGCGCAACATCTGATGAAGCCAAGGTCAAGGGTGAAGAGGTCACGACCTTGACATCACAATGCGAAAACCTGGAATCAAGTTTGAAAAATGAGGAAGAAAAAGTGATGGAATTAACAAAGAAACTAGAAAGCTCTTCGGAAGAACTTCTGAATGTGAATACTACAAAACAGAAACTAGAAGATGAAGTAGTAGAATTAAAGGATGAAGTTAAATCCATGAATGAAGCACTAGAGGGACTGAAGACTGAGAAGGAGGTTCTATGTACTGAGCAGGAAAGCCTCAAACAGCAAATCCAGAGTCTGAACTCCGAGAGCGGAGACATGGTAAACCAGTTGAGCAAAGACCTGGAAAATCTGCGATCAAACATCTCAGAGAGGGAGCGGCGAGTGGCTGAACTGACTACTAAACTTTCCACCCTCACAGAGGAACACAAGTCACTACAAAACAGTAATGAGGAAAACGAAACCAAATTAGAATCCAACAAGGACATTATCACTCAATTGGAGACTGATAGGGAGAACTTTAAAAAGCAATATGAGTCGATAGCTGAGGAAAAAGGTAAGGTGGACGCAGATCTTAAGGAGACACTTGAGAAAGTGGAGAGTTTGTCGGTGGATCTGAGCAACAAATCCTCCGCTTCAGAGGCTGCGACGAAGGAACTGTGCGATGTTAAGGGACAGTTCGAGGAGATGTCGGAGCAGTTGAAGCATGTTCATAGTGGCTATGAGCAGCTCAAGGCATCCCATAATAATCTGGAGGGTCAGCTCAAGAAAAAGGAGGTAGAGAACGAGGAGTTAACGACCATGCTGAGCTGCCTTAAGGAGGGCACCAGTACCTCTATGCAAGAACTTGCCGAACTGAAGCAACTCCTGCTCACGGAAAAGGAGGAAAAAACGCTGGCCAATGGGCAGCTTGAAGAGCTACAAACAGAAATCGGTAGACTTCAGAATGAGGCTCAGGAGTATCAGAGAAATCTAGATACAGAGAAAGCGGAGAATGAATCGGCAAATCAGCAAATTCAAAGTTTACAATCGGAAGTTGAGAGGCTTGAAAGGGAAAGTGGGCAAATAGAGGAACTTAAAGAGGCGGAGAAGGGAGAAAAGGAACACACCAACCAAGAAATGCAGAAAGTGAAAACGGAACTTGAGCGGTCCCAAAAGGAGGCAGTCGAGTTACAAGATTTGTTAGCCAATGAGAAAACGGAGAAGGAGGCAGCCAATCAGAAGCTTCAGGACATCGAAGCAAAAGCCGAGCAGGCCCAGAAAGAGGCTGAGGAGGCCTTGCTGAAATTGAAGGAGGAACTTCAGGAAATGTCTGTGAAAATGTCGGATCTGCAGAGAGAGTTGGCTGAGAGCAGGAGCAAAGTAACAGAAATAGTGCAAACATCGGGGGTAAGTCTTTTCTTCTTAGTGTCTCTAGCTTAATGGGGCCTGCCCCGATAGCCGAGTGGTCTAAGGCATTGCCACTGACTGCTAGCTGCTTCTTACCACTGAGTTCCAGCCTTGATAGCTGAGTGGTCTAAGGTGTTGCCACTGACTGCTAGCTGCTTCTTACCACTGAGGGCCAGCCCTGATAGCCGAGTGGTCTAAGGCATTGCCGCTGACTGCTAGCTGCTTCTTACCACTGAGTTCCAGCCTTGATAGCTGAGTGGTCTAAGGTGTTGCCACTGACTGCTAGCTGTTTCTTACAACTGCGGGCTAGCCCTGATAGCTTAGTGGCCTTAAGCATTGCCACTGACTGTTCCCTGCCTCTTCCAACTGCCTGGGTTGGAATCCTAGCCAGGGCATGTGAAAATGTTGCCAATGACTTGGGGCTTAGCAGTGTATTTCGCCAGGCGCACTAGTTTTCTCCATCACTTACAACTGGCAGTCATGACAAAGCTGCACTATGGCAGAAAACGTGACTTAACAAAATTCTGAATTCTTGTTGGTACAAGTGCCAATCTGGTTTATTTGTTTTAACTTATCTACATAAGAATACAATATATTAAAGAAAATATTCCAAAAATACCAGACCAGAATTAAGAGTAGTTTTTTTCTTGGTTTTTCAAATTTATTTGTAAATATGAATGCCATATTCATTTGAGTAAAAGTAGAATACATTCAGGCAGGAACACAACGTTTCACTATCTGTTCCTGATTCAGAAAAAAATGATGAATGCTAGTGTAACCTTGTGCATGAATGGTTTGATACTATGCGTTTCCTGTATCCTAAAACTAATTCCTGATCTCCTTCATGTCTGTTTTACACAGGAGGAGACGTCCGAAAAGTTATCGGCTCTACAAGAGCAGCTCAACCAATCAGAGGCTGCCAAGAAGGAAATCGAGGATAAGAGCAACAAATTCAAGATGGTCGCCATCAAGACCAAAAGGGAGTTGGCAGATATGCTGAAAAAGGTTAGATATCCTAGGAGACATGTGCCCACATCCAATGGCAGTCATTGGCAAAAACTATACCCACATTTACATAGCTTTATAAATTGTACACACTTAGAAAGGGAAAGTAGCTGTGCTATTTCTTTATGAAGATATATGTTACAAAACTGCATATGGCTAAACTTTTTTAATTTGTACATTTTTTAATGAAAAGAATCGTAGACTGTACTGTTTTCTTATAAAACATATTTGACAAAAATGTATTTGGCAAATTTGTATACATTTTTGAAAAATGGAAAAAAAAATAGCTTTGCTATGCTGTTTTGTTATGAAACTATTTTAAACAAAACTGCTTATGGCTAAAATTTTACCAAACATAAACAGCTTTTCTAAGTAGTACATTAAAAAATACAAATACAACAGAAAAACAAGTACAGTCTTGCTTTGCTGTTTTCTTATGAAAAATGATTGACAAGTTTGCCTAGATGTTAATATTTTACAATATATACAGTTTTTTTGTGCCTTTTCTTAAATGGAAAAATTACTAGTGCTGTGTTTTTAATTAATTGAGTGTGTTCCTGTCTGTGCTGTTTTCAGAGTGAGAAGCTTGGTAAGGAGTTGGAGGGAGTGAGGGCTGAGAGGGACGCCCTACAGTCAAAACTAGACGCCCTACAGCAGGCAAAACACATGGACTCCAAACATCAATCAGACAACTATAAGGTAAGATGCTGCTTTTACATGTCTAGAAAAAATGGCAAAGATAACCACACAATAATCTTGAAAGCTCGGAGAAAAGATGGTAAAGGGTAAAGGTATTCGGTTTATAGTCTTGTATCCACCGAAATGTTCACACAACCTTCCTCTCCTATGATATGATGTGTAGGCAGAATTTGTACTTGTAAACTTAAACCAACTACTGATTTCACAACTGTAGGTTCAGCTTATTGTGTAGGTTCAGCTAATTACCAAAGTCAGCCGGCTGTTCTTGGACATATGTGTGTCTTGATATGTGTGGTACCTGATTATTATGTTTGACTGTTTTGTGATCATGTTTTCAGAGTGTTCAGGAGGAGTGTGACCGCCTACAGGACCTGCTCGAGGATGAGAAGAAGAGGGCTCACCAGTTTGAGCAGGACGTCGCCAGCACTGTGGCCGAACTCACAGACCTGAAAGCAAGCATGACTGAAATGAAAGATGAGAAAGAAAAACTCAATAAACTCCTAGAGGCTGCAGGGACAGAGAAAAAGGTAGAAATTGGCTGTGAGAAAGTAGTGGTGTAGTTCGAATACTGCTGCACAAAATCACAGAAATTGAAATATTCAATTTAATTTAATTATTGACATTCTCTGTGTACTGTAACGGTACTGTAAATGGTACTTCATTGCATTCTTGCTTTATAAATATTGTCATGAATAGTCATGTTTAGGATCATGGGCAATCCCCAATAAATGATAACTTCACAGTGGATAATACCGTTAATGGTACCTTTAAGGAATGAAACAGTAAATATGATACTTTTTGAAATCATACCAATACAAGTACTGGTACCTATTAGCAGTATCCAACCCTACACAAGGCATATTTTCTTTCTATTTCAGGGTAGTGAGAGCAGGATTATTGAGCTGGATGGTCTTGTGAAGACCCTCACTAGTGAGAGAGACGCTGAGAGGCTACAGAAAGAACAATTCATCAAAGATAAGCAGCAGGTAAAGATGTTCTGTTGTTATAATGTCATCCTTGATATATTAAACAGGCGTAGTTCATGCTATAAATGCAGAAAGGGGGGTACGGATTCGGAATGTTTTTGTTATAACCATTATGGCTAAATTTTAATTAGGCAGAAGTAAATGGTTGAAGGAAACTGGAGTACCTGTTTAAAACCAATAGCTAACCTAGGGTGACATAACTTTCTAACATGCCTTTAGCAAGTCTCATACCCATTTTTGGTCACTGGAGCAACTCTTTGAGCAGTTCATTCCTACTGGTTATAATGAACGGCTAGAGTAGTGATGGGTTCATTTGTGTCTAAGTCAAATTGGGCAAATGTTTGCTATAAATATATTGGAAGGATATAGGAATAGTTATTATTTGTAAACAATAGTTACCTGCAACCAAATACTGTATATTTCTCGGACCATGACCCTAATTATTCTATATAGGGAATTATTTAAGCACAACGCATCTCTTATTCTATTTACATGTAAGTTTTGCGTTTTCAGTTAAGTACTGAGATTGTATATTTCAGCACAATGCATTTCTTATTTACATGCATGTTTTGTGTTTTCAGTTGAGCACAGAGATCTCTGGGTTTCAGGCTAAGATAAACAAGGAGAAGGAAGAGAGGAAAGCAGAGGTGGCACAACTCCAGGAGAAACTGACAGAAAAAACAGAAGAGTTGAACGCGGCACAGAAGGTAATGATAGCAGAATGGTCTCTCTCTCTCTCTCTCTCTCTCTCTCTCTCTCTCTCTCTCTCTCTCTCTCTCTCTCTCTCTCTCTCTCTCTCTCTCTCTCTCTCTCTCTCTCTCTCTCTCTCTCTCTCTCTCTCTCTCTCTCTCCTCTCTCCTCTCTCTCTCTCTCTCCCTCTCCCTCTCCCTCTCCCTCTCCCTCTCTCTCTCTCTCTCTCTCTCTCTCTCTCTCTCTCTCTCTCTCTCTCTCTCTCTCTCTCTCTCTCTCTCTCTCTCTCTCTCTCCATCTGTCTGTCTCTCTGTCTGTCTCTCTTGCATATCCTGCAAGAAATAATGTTCTCAAGAAATAAATGTATTTTGTAAAAGTATTATGAGCTTCACATACTAAAGATGCATCTCATTTCCTAACAAGAACGTTACAGTTTGTGGCATACAATCACAATGTTAGTTTCTCTGTTGTCCACCAGGAGGCCAAGCAGAGCAGTATGATGGACCTGGAGATCGCCGACTATGAGCGTACGGTCGAGAGCCTGAACGCCCAGGTGGCTGAGCGGGAGAAATCCATCAAGGAGGGCGAGACCGAGATTGCCCGACTACAGGAGAATCTCAAATCCACACAAACTCAGCTCGGTACGCGAAAAAGTCTTTTTTAGGTTTATAAATAAGAAGTAATTTTATTCATTGTTTATGCAAATTTGATATAATATAACAGAAACTCCACAAGATAACACAGGAACATTCTTTCTTTGACATTGAAAAAAGATATATAGGCACTGTTAGACTTGGTTCTAAACACTCTTTCTCATGCAATAGTTGCATAAAGGGGCTTTCACCAGCTGGGTCTTAGCCAGGATTTAGAAACTGGGCGCCCAAAATTGGAATTGTAAAATTTTGGGGCACCCTTTTTTTCAAGGGAAATCACAATATACTGAGATTATAACCACCAACATGTATTTACTTATTGTAATAAAGCATACTATCCTTCAATATCATGTGAGTTATAGAGGTGGGAAAACTTCAATTTTATGCTTTAAATTGACATTTTGAGAAATTCCACACAAAAATATTTGGGTGTCCTAAGGGGTTAGTAGGGGGCTATGGGTGTCTAGATGCCACCCAGATGCCCTGCTGGCTAAGACTATGTTCACCAATATGTCATGTTCTAAATAGTTTGACCGATCTTTTCATGATTCCCTACTTTGGACACGTTTCTCTGGTCAAGGCCCTGAGCCTGGTTGCATAAAACATCTTACGGTCATGAATCCCTTTAATCCCTTCAGGGTATACTGAAAGTGTCAAGGTTTCATTTTGTTTTAGCCTCTAAGGTAACCATGAAACTTTACGTAATTCCTGATCTTGATGTATATGTAACCAGGCCCACAAGTCATCTCAAATTTAAAATTAAATTTAGATTTTAAATTTAAACTTAATTGATCTTAATTGTCTTATGCTGTGTTGTTGTTTAGATGCGGCTGAAGCTCAGCGACTGCAGTCGGAGGACCGGGGAAACAAACTGAAGCAACTTCTGGTCAAGACGAAGAAGGATCTCGCGGAGGCCAAGAAGACAGAGAGTGAGCAGCGGTCGTCAGACGCGCAGGTCAGAGGTCAGCTAGAGTTCATGACACAGCAGGTGGAGGATTATAAGGTAGGGGGCAGCAGCATTCAGAGGTGGTTTCTGAGAGGAGGGGGCAAAAATTAGTCTTGAATTTAAATATTTTTTTGGAAAATCTGTAATGAACTTTTAAAGAAAAGTTTTATTGCTTTTAATTTTGGGCACCCAGTTTCTGAATCCTGGGTAAGATCTACCCAGGATTCAGAAACTGGGTGCCCAAAATTGGCAATTATAAAAGTTTTGTGCATCCTACTTTTCAAGGGAGACCACAATATACTCAGAAATACAACCATAAACATGTAATTACTTATTGAAATGAGTCAAATTATCCTTATACAATGTCGTGAAATTTATACTGGGGTGGAATGAATTCAATCATATGTTTGTAAATGACATTTAAGAAATTACTCCCACAAGATTTTGGGTGTCCTAAAGGGTGATTTTTGAGGGTTTGGGTGTCCAAATGACACCCCAACGCCTTGCTGGCTAAAGCCCATTTACATCTGGAGTGCATACATGGACTCCTCCACACATTTTTTCAATAACTTATGAAAAAAGTTCAATTTAAAGGGGGTTTGATAAACCTTTCAATAATATTGAAATAGATTCTATGTATGATTTTGGAATTCTGTTTATCATCATGTTCTCTGCCATATTGAGGCTGAGTCATGAATTGCCAGTGCTTAATTTAAGTGGTGGAGAAAGCCAGGGTACCCAGGCAATATGTTGCCAAACATCAAGTCATAGGCAACTTTCTCACATGATTTAAACCGGTAGTGACGAGAGTGGATGAGCTGTCTGTGGCAATACCTAGACCACTCAGCACTCGGGGCAGGCCCTGAGTTCACGATTCTATCAATTCTGTCCCCTCACAGGTGCAGTTAGCAGACATGACCCTGCAGAACCAGCGCCTCACCGAGATGCACCGCTCGTCCAGCGACGTCCAGGTGCGCAATGTTCGCAGCATGGAGAACCGACTACAGGCTCTGCAAGAGGACCTGGAACTGGCCAGGAGTCAACAGGTGGGTATAGACCACAAGGCAGGATAGGTCTTAGCCAGGATTTAGTAGATGGGTGCCGAGAATTGGCTAATGTAAAATTTTTGGGTGTCCAAATTTTTAACGGGGACCACAATATACTCCGATTTTGACCATAAACATGTATAAATTCATCAAAATAAGGCTTAATACCCTTATACGTTGGAATTATATGGAGATGAAAAAATTCAATCATATGCTTGAGATTGGCATTTTAAGAAATTCCTCTCAAAATAGTGTGTGTCCTGAGGGGTGCTTTTAAGGGTTTGGGTGTCCAAAAGATGCCCAGACTCCCTCCTGGCTAAGACAATAAAGTCAATAATACAGACATGACATAATAAAAACAATGAGGAGTCAACTTGACCTACAAGGACGTTATGCAACTATATCAAGTTTCAATCTGAAAACACATTTTGCTTTATTCTGATGTATATCTTAAAGTGATAGTTACTACCCTCTATCCAGGGGTCAATAGGTTTGTATCTTCTTCCGCATTTCTTGACAACTTCAGGAGATTAAAGGCTTTGGAAAGTTTTGCAGGATTGCACCAGTGAACAGCAATTTTTTTTAAAGTGCTTTTTACGAGAAAAAAAAAGCAATGTTTATCACAAACAGAAAATCACGGAAAAGTAGAACCACAGTCAAAATTATTGGATGTACAGTATGTTTGATAGAACTTAAGGAATGGATAGCATAATAAAGAAAAAGTTGTATGCACCTAAAGTGTGAATGTTTGTTGTATTTCAGTTGGCTATCCAGGAGGAGTATGATGGCTATAAGGTACGGGTCCACAGTGTCCTGAAACAGCAGAAAACACGACCAGCCTCGGACGCAGCCGCAGACACTGACAAGCATGAAAAGTGAGCACCAAATATCTCATTCATAAGATGCAATAATACATATTACTTTAAATTAATATTAGATTTCTCATATGGAGAACCGGCTGAGTTTGCTCAAGAGAACAGTCACAAAAGATAAATAACTATAAAGTAATTAAAGATATTAAAAATGATAAGTAGGAAAGGATTACCACTAAATATTAGCAGAGAGATCTAATAGTAAATACTGCAAGTCAAATAGGTTTCTCGTGTGAAAATTTCACTAAATTTACTAAAGGAGATATGAAAAAAGATTAATTTAAGATATGAAAAAATGATAATGGTAAGAAAGATTCTGAGTGGATTTTCTTTTAGAAAAATTGGCTTGTGCTCAAATCTTTGGTTGTTGATTCAAGGTCATTGTTCTATTGTTTCCCTATTGTTACCAGTACTGCTTATTGCCTCATCTATACGAAAAAGATATGGAGCTCTATTTTCTGTGATATTCACAAATACCTCTCCTTTTCAGAGCGCGATTTCAGCAGGCAATAGAACAGCTCAAGAGCAAACTTCAGGAAGCCACGTAAATACTATTACATCTAATGTTTTTACCATAACTTCCACTGCCACTGTTACTTCTACTACTACTACTACTACTACTACTACTACTACTACTACTACTACTACTACTACTACTACTTCTACTACTACTACTACTACTATTATTACTAATACTACTACTACTACTACTACCACTACTACCTATTGCTAATGCTACTACTACTACTACTACTACTACTACTACTACTACTACTACTACTACTACTACTCCTACTCCTACTTCTACTACTACTACTACTACTACTACTACTACTACTACTACTACTACTACTCCTACTTCTTCTACTACTACTACTACTACTACTACTACTACTACTACTACTACTACTACTACTACTACTACTACTACTCCTACTCCTACTTCTACTACTACTACTACTACTACTACTACTACTACTACTACTACTCCTACTTCTTCTACTACTACTACTACTACTACTACTACTACTACTACTACTACTTTTGCTGCAGATGCTTATGATGGTATGGCAAAAAATGATAATCATAAGAATTCTCATAATGGTAAAATGATCATCATGGTTAAATTATTGATATATATATGATGATGATAAATGCAGTAACGATGATGGTGATGATGCCTAGAGCATAAGATTAGGATGAGTACTTAGAGCAATAGTTATACATTTTACGAGACCTTTTAGAATATACTTTGCCTGTTGGAAAGTAGTATCCATGTCTGACTTTAAGATTATGCCCTGTTTCAGAAACCAGCTGTCGCTAGCGCGTAATGAGCAGGAGATACTTCAGGAAGAACACGATCGCCTTCTACAGCGCCACAATAAACTCCTGCATGACATGAGTGAGAAAGAGAACCAGTGGAGAACCAGGTCGGTGGGCCAAAGAACTAAGATGAGACAATTATGGTGTTATTTATTTTATAATGGTGTTCGGTATTGAAACAAAGATCACTTTTTGTTACTGGCACCAACATACATGCCTGCCTACTTTCCATGGCAGGTTAAAATTGCTGCTGGACAAGTAGATATTGTTATTTACTTGCTAAATTTGGCAAGTTTTTAATTCCCAAACTTTTCTTTGGTTGAATGGATCAGTGTATGAAATGCTTAAATGAATCTGATTTATATTTTCACAGGTTTCTTAGGGGGAAATTGAGAAAGAAAATATACCTTCAAACATTTTTCAATCCTCCAGATATCTAACCAAGATTTAGATTTTTGCTGGGCAAATGACATTTTAGTTGGGCAAGTTTATTCGAAAGGGAACTTGACCATCATGGCTTGTAGATCCTGAGACGTATGTTGGTCTTGATCTCAGAGTTTATGACAGTCATGGTCCTGTAAGGTATATCTGTCTCAAAATGTATATCAGTCTTAACATATTTGTCAGTCTTAAAATATTTGTCAAAATGTATGTCAATCTCAAAATATATGTCAGCCTGAGTCTAAAATTGCAAGTCAGTCTTGAAATGTACGTCAGTCTCTATCTCAAGATGTATGTTGGTCTTGAAATGCAAGTCTGTCTCAGTCCCATAATGTATGTGGGTCTCTGCCAAGACATATGTTGGACTACAAATGCATGTCTGTCTCAGTCTCATAATGTATTTGTTTCTCTGCGTTGTAGGTACGAGACGCTGTCTGCGGAGAAGTCTGCCTACACTGACGAGCACTCTGAGACGATCCAGCAGCTGACGCAGCAGAACGAGACGCTCGCCGTGACGTTCCGGGAGCAGCTGCGAGCGCAGCAGGAGGACCACAGGCAGGCGGTCGAGATGCTGCAGGGGCAGCTAGAACACGCCGAGAGCGAGAACTACCGCCTACAGAGGGAGCTGCAGCAGGTGCAGAGCCAGCGTGCGCTCAAAGTGGAGCGCGAGGCCTCGGAGTCGCCTCTGGAGTTTGTGCGAGATCCACGCCAAGAAGAGCGCGAACAGGGAGAGGTGAGAGAGACAACCAAGCAGCGTCCACCTTAACCCATTCCTGCCTAGAGCATCTCCAACTGCCTGAATATTCTTGGGGATATCTTTCACACACGGCAGAAAATTTTGGAAAAAATTTTAATTGAAAAATGTCAACCACATATCAGCCTGTAACTCTCCTTCCTTGGACATTTTCTAAAGTGTTGTAGCTCCAGATATCACCTTTCAAGAGGAGCTCTAGGCAAGAATGGGTTAAAAAGCTGTTACACAGTCACAATTTTTGACCAAATTCAACATCAGGTTCACTCCAGGGGAAGTCAAGGGAGTTAAGTTCAGAAGTGGTCCAATTAACCCTATCATCCCTGCTGTCATGTGAAATACCATTTGGAAGACATTTCAAGTCACTGGAAACTTCCTCACATGCCTCTGCTGGGACTTGAACCTGGCCCTGGGGGAGAAATGATTGGGAGTAATCAGGAAATGCTCCAGTATTATGGGAGTGTTCAGAAATATTTGTGTATTATTGGGGGAGGGGGGGCGGGTCATTTAGTGAAAGCATTCCTATTTATCCTTTTTATTCTTTTTGTGGGTTACTGCTAGTCACAGGCAACTTTATGTAGCACCTTAGGTGGGACATGGACCCTGTGCAGTGGTGAGACTAGGGGCTGTCTATGTGTAATGCACTAGACTGCTCAGTCACGCAGGATGTTCCATTGAATTAGAAAATAAATACATTTATTCGAGGCAATAAGTTCCTCTTTCTCAATGTTGGTTCTTTTGTGTCACATTTTATAGAGAACTGCACTTTAAAATCTTATTTTACTGCATGATTGGTCTAGTGTATTACTAGGATATTTTGTTGGATAAGAAGTTAAGTATGAAGCTGCGTTTAGTATTTTGATCAAGAAGTGGAAGTGCTTTGTATCGCTTAGTTCTGTCAAAGCATTTAAATTAAACTACAACTGCTCATTTATGAATGTTGCCATGTGTACTAAAACAAAAAAGTGCTTTAGGTGGACTTTCAGAAAATGTTTAATTTGGGAGGTAATTCAACTCATAGACATGATCAAAAGTTGACAGGTTTCATATCAATTTGACTGAGATGTTTTAAGCATACGATTAGTTTTATCTTCCTTCACGTAAAACGAAATTCCTCTTTTCAGATCGCCCTCTCGGTATGAAATATCATAGCTTAAAGCATATCTGGTCAATCCTTGTTTGCGGCCAATTTATTTCAACTTTTAGTTTGCATATTTTTGTGTAAGGACTAGCTAGTTATTGTGTTATTTTCGTGCATGTTTGACTGATTTTGTGTTTTATTTGGCCGTGCAGGGCATGGAACACACAGAGCTTGAAGCCTGTCCGAGGGTAAGTAGCCCCACCTTCAGTAGACACACATTTTTCATTTCCATATATTCTTATGCCATATCCTCATTTCCCTAGTAGTTATCAGGAGGTGTTTGAAAGTTTTAGACTAGTATTATGGGATATAAGAAGTAGTGATGAGCTGGTGCTCAATGAACCTGTTCTTACCTGAAGATCTCTTTGACATATGTCGTCTGGACGATTGATACTTTTCAAAATAACTTTGGAATTAATCGTAAATTCACAAATTATTTGAAGAAAAAGTTGTGGGTTGGATTTTGCTCAACATTTCTCCAAATATTTTCTGAAAATTGCAATTGTTAGTTTTGAGTGCTAAAGGCCTAAATGGGTTGAAGTCAATCAGTAGTTGATATCATTCGCCGAACAAAGTGCTTCAGATGTGAAATCACCAATTAACAAAATACTTAGTGATTTCTAGTGGTGTAACCATAGCATACTTAAGGTAAAAACTCTGAGGTTTTTTAAGCCATTAAACGAGAAAGCGAAATTGTGATGCATTAGATGAATTAATAACTATGAACCTTCATATATACTGTATACGGCTTTAATTTGGAGTGCTAGAAATTTCGCTTTACAGCTCTACATTGAATTTGCACATTCAAGCACTCAAACTACATAGATACAAAGCAGGATATTTATTTGAAGGATGTAATTTTGATGAAATCATGTGAAGCACGAAAATAGCAAAAATTAAATGCTCGTTAAAAATACCAGTTATACAGTATTTATTTGTGACGCCATTTTTGTTGTATTTCAGGGAGCCTCCGTCCCAACGTCGCCATCTATTGTGCCGTTTGAGCAACTACTCAACTCCCCACAGGATGATAAGATGAGTAAGTGCAAAAAGGGTTCCTGATGGTGCCTTATCCTATTTATGCCTGGGGATAACGCTTTTTGAAAACCATTTAAACCCTGACAGGTTGGTATTCATTGGATACCTCTCACTGAGTACTCTCAGATGAGTATTTTCAGGTTTTTTGCATCATTTTGTTATCGTCTAAATTAGGCACCAAATTAGGTTATTGGTCAAATTAGGTGCATAAGGTTTCAGAGCACTAGGATTTTTTCTAAGTAAAATTAGAGTACGAAATACCGAAATATTAGAAGGCAGGTTGTATGATGAGCTGTAATGAACAGTTCACTTTCAAATATTTTCTATAATATTCCTTAGTCAACTTCTATCATACATATATATATATATATATATATATATATATATATATATATATATATATATATATATATATATATATATATATATATATATATATATATATATATATATATATATATAATCACCAGTCATGTTTTCTCTAGGCACTAAATGCATGAATGGGTTAAATTTACCCATTCATGCTTAAGATCTATGTGAATCTTGTCATCTGTATGTTTGATACTTGTGAAAATAATTTTAAAATTAAGCATTCATTCATAAAATAGTTGATGGAGATTTATTGGATGAGTTTGGATTGGCATTTCTCTTATGTATTTTCTGTGAAATGCCCTTATTCTAAAGATATCATACTCAGGACGGTTTTGGCTGAGAAGATAAAAAGGTTAATGATGATTAAATGTTAAGGTAGGAATAGATTTCAAGGCCCGGAATGTGTGTATTTCAGATAAAGAGATTATCACGATGGACTTGTCGAGACCGAGCATACCTGGTATGGCTCTGTGTTATGTGGTGTGGACTTCTCTTCTTTTGTGTCTTCCCTATTTATTATACACTTGATATTCCCTATGGATGCTCTAGGTTAAGAGTCGTTTAAATCTAGAGTCAAACCTGTATTAGGAGACCACCAAAGGTAAGACCAAAATAAAGTCTCTCAAGACAGGTGGTCTCTTAATAGAGGGTCATTTAAACTAGAATTTTAGACCAGGTGAAATGAAAATGTGGTCTCTTTATAGAGGTGGTCTCTTAATAGAGGTGGTTGTTTGGGCAGGTTTGACTGTACTTATATTATACAAAATTCCATATTCTACTGTTTTCCTTTATTATCACTCAGGAATTCTGCTAGAAATTGTCATCTATTGAGAATGACTGGTCAAACTATTTGACTGAGAGAATAAGAGAGATATCCTGTTCTAGTATGGGGATTTGAAACTTATTATGCTGATGGCTGTTTTTGCATATTTGTATTTGTGCACAATCAAATTCCGCAACCATTTAAGCCATTAGTAGTCACCACAGCCAAAATCTGCCTGAGGTTTTGATGAAGTCTTTTTTAAGCAAATGCATGTTTAGGAAAGTATTTGAAGTAGAAATATTGAGCGGAATATTACCAGTAACTCTTCTTGAAAATCTTTTCTAAAATCGTTTCCCATTCCTCAGTCATGACCGCTGACAATTTCAAGTAGAGTTCTTAAAAATGGATGGTACAATATTCAACTTTTGTACTACTATTCTGATTCCTGCCACCAATTGCACAGCTGTGGATCTGTTGCACCCTTAAACACAACTATTCTGGTATTATAATGTTTTATTTTTATTTGTCTTCTAAGTCTGGTAATAAGTCAAGTATATTAGTAATCTCGATTTTAATAAGCATCTCACAGAGTCAAAGGACTAAAATTGATTGAAACAACAACCCATTCCACTTCTTTTTGTGCTGGGTGAACAGTTTGGTAATGATTAAATTTTTTAACATGTTTGCAGCAAGAGTATTACTTTTATCAATATAGAGTGTGAAGAGCACATTTTCATTGCATCTTTTTTCACAAAGGCAATTTAGTTAGGCATCTGGCCACCAGGATGCTCTAAGGATGAAAGAAGACTTTCTATAATGTAACTTACCTTATTTTCATTTATTCATTTATGAAATTCTATTTCTTTACCTACAATTTCCTTTTTTCATCTATTGATTTAAGAAGTTCTTTTTCATTGTTCATATCTTTTAAATCTTGAAAATATATTCCTCATTTTTCTGCATTTGTTTTTAATGTTTTTATGTTATTCACCTTTTTAATACACATTTATGCTCTTTGCACCCAAATGTCTTGTCTATTTTGGTAAAATCTTTATAACTAGAGCATTTTTTGAAAATAATGAAAGCAGACAGACCGACTACAGACCCTAGGTACCAGCTGACTATTTGGACCTTAATTCACATATTTGGAAAGAAGACAAATATGTCATTTTACCAAATTTGACCAATTAATCATTAGTGATAACTATAGATGTAAAAAAGAAACTGAGAAGAAAAACCTCTTACTAGGGCGGCATCTGAGGAAAACTATCGGTAATAGGGTATGCTTATTTGTTTGTTTATTTGTGTGTTTATTTGTTTGTAGGTATTCGCAGTAATAGCACAGTGGATGAGGAAATTCTCAAGGCCAATCTGACCACAGCAGAGAAGAGGATAGAACATCTTACTGAGGTCAGTGCATGAACCTTTTAACATTACTACCGTATTCTTCCGATTAGCTACACGGTGCGGGTAGAGGTTGGGGAAATTTTCTGTAGAAGGGGTGTTGACAATCTTCCATTTTACCGCACACCTCAATGATTGCCGATCGGAAAGTATTGGCCGTTATTGCACCTTCGCGTTCGTGCTGTTCAGCGTGCTTAGACATTTGCCGCTATAATCCCACATGTGAAAAGATTGTTAATTGGTCAATAGTATGATAATGCGCTAAATCGTACAAATACGGTATACTTACAGCTGTCATTCACAAATGCTGTTTGGATTTTATGACGTGTTTAACATTAGTGAGTCTAAATTTGTAATTTTGGCCACTTATCTCTGATGCAAAGTTGTCCTGGGGATAATTTCCCTCATTCCAGTACCAAGTTGCTTATGTTTGACTATCTTATAAAGAATTAGCCCACCATAGTCTTGTGACAACAATAGGTAGAAAATACCCACATCGTTGTCTATTTTTCTTGTAAAAAAGCAAGAACACCTAACTCTCGTTTCTCATCTCCTTTAGTTATGTTCTCTACTGCATAACATATCCAAAAATGAAAATAAACGAAAAAAAAATCCCAGTACAGAAAAATAAATAGGTGCAGGCATCCTTAAACTTTTATGTTAAATATGTATGGTCGTCCTACAGCCAATTTTTTCAAAATGTTTTACTTGTGTGTTTCGTCACAGCTGATGAATGAAAGTGAGGCTACGGTGATGCGCCTGACGGAGCAGGCGAAGATCCTGAAGGACGAGATCCGGCGTATGGAGAGAAACCAGGACAGAGAGCGGGAGCTTGCAAACATGGAGTACCTCAAGAATATCATAATGCAGGTCAGTCTGACAGGGATTCACCCTTACAATGCTGACGCTAGTTTCAACCAATGCACAAAGACTCAACGATTTTTGAAAAACATTTAAACCCTCTCCTGTTGGTATTCACTGGATAGCTCTCACTGAGTTCTCTCAGATGAGTACCCATGTGCCAGAGGTTCAGTCATTTTTCAGCTTTTGTATCCGCAAAATTAGCCACCATTGGCATCATGGTTAAGATCACATCAGCCAGCTATGTTGGAAAACTCAAAGCCAAGAGAGGTCTGGTGTATTTCACAGCTGAGGGTCGAGATGCATCAGACCTCCCAAGGACTTCCGTTTTTCCACATAGCTACCTGGTGAGGGCTTTATGGCTATTAGCCATTGAAAAAAAATACTTATTGGTTTAGTTTATGGGAATAATGCCTTTGATTTAAAGTTGCACCCATATGGTTGCTATGACGGTAGACAAGGACAACTTACGAGGGTAGGAGACAGAATATATATTTCTGGATACATTCATTGTGTGGGAAAGTAACATTGTCATATTTCTATGGCAACATGCTATAAGAGCAAGCCTTGCTTCTGTTCCGAGCAATCTCTACACCTTATAATGCTTGGACATGTCTCGACAAATGTCATCTGAATTCATAATTTTTCGTATGATACTGAATGGAATGGACATAGATTCATCAAATATGTTTGTTTGCTTTGTAAACTTGTTGTTTTTGAAAGGTTTTGAAAAACTGAAATATATGATCAGTCAGTCATCATTTCAAATGTCATCATTTTGAATATGTATTGTATTTCTTTTCACAATTTTTTCTGAACGTCTTTATTGTGTTTCAGTTCCTGAGTCTGAATTCGGGTGATGAGCGTGAACAGTTGATCCCTGTGCTGACCACCATGTTACGGCTCAGCCCCGAGGAGAAACAAAAGCTTAGCAACATCGCCAGCGGTCAGAACGTTGGAGCAGAGGCAGGTGGCGCTGCTGATGCATCAGGCTGGGGAACGTACCTACACAGATGGTCCGGGCTGGTGTAGTACACGGAGCGCAAACCAGGTGGCTCTGATGCATTGGGCTGGGGATCGTACCTACACAGATGGTCAGGGCTGCTGTAGGGATAGATAATATAAATGTAATATAAAAACACTACATCATTGTGATGGATTTGTGTATGGGCTTTGTTGCTATGGAAAAAGATTGCGTTAACTTTGAAGTTGCCATTCATTCCATTAACGCAGAGGTATGATTTACATATGATGTAAATTTTGTCATATTTTACATTGATGGAGCATATGATATCAGATTTAACCATTCATGCCTTTAGTACCACAAAGTAGCCTGACTGTTCTGGAAGTATTTCTTAATGAAAAGTGTTGTCAAAAGTATCATATATGTGAAAAGCATATAGTAACATAATATTTGAGGAAAAGTGGTTTCTAGGCTGTAATGTTATGAGTGTTATCGAAATTTCTCATTCAAATAGTTTCTGAAATTTGCTTTTTCAGAGAGGTATTACCAAAATAGTCAGGCCTTTTTTGGCAGCTATGAGCATGAATGGGTTAAATAAATATAATTTGCTGTAACCTGGTTTACTTTGGTCCTTGAGAAAAAGACTTAAAAAGATATGTCATATATTGAAAATTTGTATGTACAGACTTGGTTCTGCTCTGTTGTGGACAATCGTTGGTGGCAAAGTTGAACCAAACCTTGAATGGCGGACTCTTGATAAACATGACTTGGAAATAGCGATACTTATGATGTTAACTAAGGGTTAACACTTGAATTCACAACTTATTTGACAAAGTTACCCCTAACATTCCTCAATGAAATACTTCACAAATGATGCTCAGGCCAAAGAGCTAGCGAAATAGCCAGGCTTTTTTGGAAATCTCTAAATAGCATTCCTGTCTTGGCTCTATATGAGTTTGACTTAGGGTTATTGTAAATAGCCTGCCTGGTCCCACTTTGGGGAAATATTTTAATCTGTCTATGTCCGTAGTGCTAAAACGACTATTTTTGGGATATACCCCACACAAACACACTTTTCTTAAAATATTTCACGAAAAAATGTTGTACAGAAACAAAGCAACAACTCTCATTGAAATACTTATTGATTAAATCCAAAATTATTTTTAAAAGGCATAGAAGGAGATGACAGTTGCCAAAGAGGTCTTCAGGCTTGAATGGGTTAACCTGATCCTGTCTGAAGTTCTAAAAGACCTGCCTATTTTAATGATATATTTCCTACAAAACATCCTTTAGGAAGTATTTAAAGAATAACTGTTCGGAAGAGCTCAGTTGATAGCTTTCCCCCAAGAATTTTGTGAATATATGCTTTATTCCTAAGTTATCTATAAAAGTATCAGTTCCAGGCGTTATGCAATAAAGAGATCTCCACGCCATGAATGGCTTACTGTGTATAGCAAAAAAAGTAAGCAGTGTATATTTTTGCTGTGTGTAGAGTAGCTTGTACTAACAACTAGCCTCTTCCATGAAGTCTTTCATCACAGGCGCAAACTTGTTTTCAGGAAACTTTCCATTTTCTGTCTGAGATCAAAGTTGCTGTTCCATTTCTTGATTTTGGGGATGCTTGCATTAGTCAAAGCGGAGGTTATCAGTTAAGTAGAGGTCAAATATATTTTGTCTTGCTTGGCCTAAGAGTGGTTTCTAATTATGGTTGCAGATTTCAGTATAGATCTGAATTTGCTTAATTTTAGAATTTAATTATGAAGATTTATTTCATTTATCTGATTTTGAAATCTGTGAATGTAATTTTGAGCTATGCATTCCACTGGTTGATCCTATGTTTTTTTGTGAACACATTTTGCTGGTCGGTGAAAATACCCAAAAATACCTCTGTGTGTAGGTGTGGGTGTGTGGGTGGTCCATGTAGCTTGTGCAACATAAAACGCCTTGCGACTGTTTGCAATGAAAAGGGAATTTCTTTCAATGCGAGATGACAGAAGCTGTTGAAAGTGATATAAAAACCAAACAAGAGAGTTATATTGAATCGTATGATAAACCATGATCAAATATGAGTATAGTTGAAGTGTCTATTTTAAAGGTTAGATTTGAATAATCAACCCATCTTATATTTTGGGAAGTTTATTTTGTGAAAAGGGCATGCTTGCTTTATGTTCAGTATTTGTTCCCAAAGCAGGGCTACGGATGGGGTCTCTTTTAGCACAACCTAGTAATGCCTGGAGAGTCTAGCAAAAGCAAATTTGGTAAAATATTTGCAGTAGAAATGTTATTAAGAGCACTACCAACAATTTCCCTTCATATATTTTGTAAAAATCCTTTTCATTATCAAAGTTAATGACAAGGTTTTATAGATCCAGACGACGATTTCTAGAGGAATTCCGATGCATTAATTGGCTTAAGGCAGAAAGCACCTGCCTACTTTTTAACTTGCCTGCTCACTGATTCACTGATGATATGTTAACCCATTCATGCCCAAAAAGGGCCTCGCTATTCTGATGATATCCTCTTAACCAGAGCCTGTTATCTGATGGTAGAAAATGTTGAACCTAATTTATAACTCTCCGTCGGATATTTAGTGAGTTTATACTTACTTCCAAAGATATTTTCAAAAATATCATAGATCCAGAAGACGCTTGTCATTGAGATTTATGGGCATAAATGGGTTAAAACCAGGGTCAAAAATAGGCCAGGACTCTCCTATAATAAGGCAAGTAAAATGATTATGGAAAAACTGTGGTAACTGAAATATGTTGTTTTTTAGGATATTGCATTCCTTAAAATATTGTTTATCATCACTTATTCTGTCATATAAGGATAAATTTTCTGACGTACTAACTACTTAACATGTATATGGGCTGGGAAAAGGGTGTTACATGTGGTACACTGTTATTGGGTACATATGATTGGGGGGTACTAAGTTAAATTTGGATATCAACCACAAGATGTGGTCATAACTGGATGCTGTGATATTGAATAAATATTAATAAATACGATTTTTATGAGTTGTTATTCTTGAGAAAATGTACACTAGTTCAACTGTGTTTATATTGAGGTTAGTTCAAGCAGCTAAGGTAAAGAAAACTTATATTTGAAACGACAAGACCTAAGGGATTAGATAACTATTGTTAGAAAGGGGACAGGAGTGCTAAACTAGGAGTTGTCTTATTCTGCCACCTGGATGGTCTGTTGTCAGGAGCATGATAATGGCTTTCTAAAATGATAGGCAGATGGTCACTGCTATGAAGATCATCCTCCACCCTCCATGTACAATCCATGAAGTGGGAAGGAGAGCACATGGTGAAATCTATAGATGTAAGAGAACCAGTTGCAGGGTGTAGATAAGTTGGGGTATCGTCATTAAAAAGACAGATATTACATTGGGTCATAAAGGTCTAAAAATAGCTTAGTCAGTATGCAAAATTTGTTGTGTGTTGGAGTGAAATGATAGAGGGGTCAAACTTTGCCTAACAGCTTTGACATGGATGATCGGATTTGCTTTTGGGAAAAGGGGAGGATTGCATTTCTGGGGGGACGCCCTGCACATATCATCTATTGTTCCAGTTTTATGATAAGCGACATAACATCATCTTTGATGTTTGTTTCTTGGAGACAAATGACAGGAGTATTATACTTTTGAGTCAATAATTCAAGTTCCTGCCAATTCCCTGAAAGTCCTCGACTGTCCCACTGAATAATGAAGCCACTAGCCATGGTAAGGAAAAGGAGAAAGGAAAGAGATAGGTGTGCTCAAATCAATATAAGTGTCATTTTGATTATGTGAGGTGTAATCTCGCCTTTGGTTGGTGTGGCTTTGGTACATCCTCAGTCCATTGTTTCAAATGACCTTCTTATTGGGCCTAGTCAATCATATCTCTAAGGTATCTGTGAACATGTAGGGACCATCACCTGCGTAAGTAATGAGATGATGTCATTTAAGTGAAATGTTGTAAATATTGATGTCTTTCTACATATCCATTCCTATATTTAACTAATATAAGCTCAATCCTACCCGCTCAAAAATTAATGAATGAAATAAATTGAGTGGAATAGCATAGGTAAAATAACATAACATTTCCAAAAGATAAAGTAGAGAGAAAAATAAATAAACAAATAGATAGATTAATGAAAAAATAAATCAATAAATGTATTAATCAATTAATAAATAAATGAATTAATCAATAAATAGATAAATAAATGTATTAATCAATTAATAAATAAATGAATTAGTTAATAAATAGATAAATAAATGTATTAATCAATTAATAAATTAATTAATTAATTAATAAATAGATAAATAAATAAATGAGGGAACGAGTGTAAGGGCTTTTTACCCTCTATATTAAAAACACATTTTCAGGAGAAGTCACTGGTTCCTGCTGACTCTTCTCCAGTCATTTTAGTTATGCTTGAAGTTATGCTTGAAATGAGATGAAGAACCTGCTCTTAACATTTCCCAACAAAAGTATTACATTACAACAGTTATCAACCCTTTAATAGATAGATAAAAATAGTATACCACTAACTAACTTCAAATGTGTTTTTATATCGTGACATACGCAAAGTAAATAATTTTCGAAAATGTGACCCAATCACGATCGACGAATGACAAATGCGGGACTGTGCTCTATTAATAGCCATGAGCGGCGATTAAACAAGATGCAAATACACCCACAGAGGTGTAAAAGGTACCTAATTCGGTAATGTGACAAAATTATGAATATTTCTTTCAATAGAAATATTCTAAACTATTTACAATTTCGATAAAGTTAAAGTTGAACAGTTTTATTCAATCAAATAACTTGCAAAAGTTAATTAGGTCAACTACTCTAAGCACATTACTGTACTCCAATCTACCTATATAAGTAGCATCATTGGCAATATTAGGGCAAGCACAACCGATGGTTGTTGCGCTTCCCTGGTCTCCCTTCCGATACGTCATCAGATCGGGAGAGCGAGGGGATTGCTAATTTTGAGTGAGGGTGTGTCGGTGGTTCGTCCCGATACCCTCCACTGACCTTGACCGTGGCCTGCCGTCTGCACCACGGCGATGCCAATGACTGCTAGCCGTCTCTCGTCCCTGTCCGAATATTGAGTCCCTGCTGGGGCATGAAAGATTGATGCCTTTGACATAAGACCAAGCCGGGGATTGGTTTCCCTATATATCATCCATACCTAATTACATGCGCCCTAGCAGCAACTTGGCAGAAAAACTGACCAAAAATGAAAATTCCAAATTCTGGTCTCAACGTGTTCCTGAGCGGCAGCACAGGCAGGGTCTACCAACTGCAAGTTCGCAGTTCATGTAGAATGCGATACCTTCACTATTCTACCCTCGAGAATACTCGTAGCGTTATGAAATTACGAACAAGATAGGGTTGAGTTTAGATCCCAGTTAGATTTGAGCGTTCCCGGCATGCCTTGCGGTATTAGATATCCGCGGGAAGGTCAAAGCTCATATAAAGCTACACTTAGTTTCATAATGGCATATAAAAGACAATATTGACAAACAAACAAATTTACTTTATATGTTTGGCCATATTATTCATTTTGAAATGAAGTCTTTTTAATCCAATTTTTGAAAAACAAGTCACATAGTTTTAGCATCTGCGTTACACCGGCTCGGTTTTCCGCGACTGCTACGACGTGCATTGTCGAGCACGTTTGTGGTGAAAGATCTCAATAAAAACGAAAGGAATATTTTCCAAACTTCTGTGAACAATATATGCGTATATATCGCTGCCAAAGATAATATTTGAGTTTAATCGCGAAATTTATCTGAAAGGACTAGGTAGAACTACATCGAGGACATGACGAGCACCCATATTGACAGTGACGTCACTAGACTGCAAAGCATGCCGGGAACGCTCAAATCTGACTGGGATCTAAACTCAACCGATGCGAAGACGCCCAAGATAGAACTAGAATTAATCATGAGTGATGTTGCAATCAGATATCCAGATAGGGCCCCGTTGAAAGAGGTACTGGGAGGACAGTACAATTACAGAGAAGGGGGAGGCAAGTGTTGCGGCAAGGCGCTTAAGGCCGCAGGAGGAGTAGAAGTTGTCGATGTAATAAGGATCCGTGCGCCCAAAAAGTGAGTGGCGGGCGCACGGATCCAAGCCCAAAGTGCAGGTGGAAGGTACATGGGATTGGATAGGGCACTGATCAGCACGTAGAGATGTGTGAAAGGGCAGATAGAAGGTAAATGGGTGGGAGTTGCATAAAGTAATAGTCATGTGCCGCAAGTGTGCATGAAAGTGACAATACCAACGTCATAGGGAACTTAATGGAACATTTCCTTCATCAACAGATATAAATTAATACTTACACCCATTAAACTTCACAGAGCTCAATTTTTATATGAAGGCTAGGCATTACTTACATTCATTAAACTATATATTTTCTCGAAGAAATTCCTAACTTCACAACTGTGGAAATGTTTATTATAACCAGGGAATTTCATACACTAATCAAATCGGCCCTTATAGCGAACGCCAATTCAGGCAGACCTTCTCTCTGGGATCAGTGGATTTGACCAACAATTAATTTTAGTAAAGTGAAATAAAAATAATAAAACTATAGACATCGTTATTTGGAGTAGGAAATGTTTCAAAGTGCCAGACGAAGGACTGGGCAGGAAAATATAACTAGTTGCGGTCAGATGGATTCGAACCCGCAACCTCTTGCCCTGTAGGCAGGCGCTCTACCCACTAAGCTACGGCGCCATCTGTATGACAGCTACGTTTGAAAAGAGAGCTATATTGATGGAATCCCGTAACTCTATTTAGGTCGTTCCTTGCATTCCGAGTTTAGACCTGTCATTTACGTCACTGAATACCGGAGTAAATCTTTGAAAAAGACCGCCAGGCCACTTTTATCAATGACCCCACATATTTACATAAGGCCCGAAACTGATTATGACCTACCTACCTCATGCGAGCCAGTAAAATAGCCAAATCAAATCTGGCGCCTGTTATCTAACTACTCCAAACCGGCTCGGGATAGCCGGAATGACGTTAGAACCCAATAAGGAGCGCCAAAATAGCTGAAAAATTGTATTTGATCTTTTAATCTAATGCCTTTTCAAATAGATAAAGAATAATGATTATATCAATACGCCTTTACATGTCGTTAACTTTATGGCATCGCCAGTTTCGCAATCCAATTTTCCTAGTGTTATGAACTTCCTATCCTGGGGTTCAATTAGTTACATTTGCCGCCGTTTCACTTTGTGGGGGCGCTACGCGCTGCATGAACATTAGCGTCTAGGTGCTCTGATCTTTTTGGTCAATTTGAAATATTTCATGGTAACTATCTGCAGGACGGGTACTTTCCAGTTGAGTACAAATTTATAAATCAATAGTTGTTTTGTTTTTATTTTTGCATTTGCACCATTTGAAATTCGCCCAAAGTATGCCTTTATTCGGCAGATAGTACATGAACCTGGATGGTAGGGCCTTTTTGGGACTACTGTGAAAGGTTTGACATGTCCAGAACATTATGTTTGATTGTTAACCCACATTAACCACCTGCATTAACCAATGATTAAGATAATTGGTTTCGCATCGTTTTTCTAGGGTTGTCCTGCCACTGAAGAATCAGTGATATTAATATTTCATATTTTCCTTTCAATATAACTCCATTCTCTGAGTGCAATTTAACTGCCAGCAGACTCCCCGCAGGGCTTGTTCAGAAAAAAAAGTGGGCAGAACGCTCTCCTATTCAAGGGGCCGGGGTATCTTAGGCCCCACCTCGAAACCGCCTTTGGCTTGCCATACCTCCCGTTAACTCATTTTCGTTTTCTCGCGGGATTTTCACGTTTCGGGAATCCTGACGTCATTTTCCCGCTAAATTCAATCAAACGGCACTTCCGTCGTAGTCGTTGTGTGGGCCCCTTCACCCCTACAGAAAAAGGTACTAATTTTGTTTTGAAAAATTATAAACTGCATTTATTGACGCAACCTCTTGTTTGGTGTTGGCCTACGAAATGTCACCTGTACATGTCGCACTGTGCCCATCAACTATTGCTGTGCTGTTGTTGTAGTGTCGATTCCCAGTGGGCACGGTAACATTTTTACATTCATACTCATAGAATATTCCAGGAATGTTTGGGCGAACATTCAAAAATGATCCCCCAATAGTTCAAAATAAAAATTGTATGAATGTTCAGGTGCGAACGTTCATAGAATGTTTAGAGCTGAACGCTAAATGAACTGAACCATTTTGATTCTGAATGTTGTCAGAACATTGGAACGAAGTTGTCTGTGCAGTGGACACACTCTCTGTAACAGTTCAGTTTTCAAGAAATAGGAAATATCTCAATTTGATGTTTACATAATGTCAAATCTGGACATTTCTGGAATGTTCAGACCTGAAGGTTGCAGGAATGTTCATTTTTGGTGCATGACATTCCAATCAAAATTGAGCATTAACATGACAACAAATTAGAACTTTCTAGGAATTTTATAACCTAAACATTGCTGAAATGTTCATAATTCGTCCAGAATATTCCGACCAAAATTGAACATTCATATAACATTCAGGTAATATTTGTGCCCACTGGGAATTGTTTTGGATCCGTTTTGCGTACTTAACCCTGCATCTGGGCATTGTATGGGGTGACGTTCGTATGGCAAGTCCTGAGATGAGTAGACCGGGATCGGGCACTGTCCATGCATCATCAAATGTCGCTGCCTCCCATCTCCTTGGCAACTATCTGACCTAGAAAGGATGCTGCATGCTAATTGCACAGATCAGATCACGTGACCAAGGCTACACCGCGTAACCCGAGGCGCACATACCCTATGTGCTAGCATGCTGTGCCTATGGCGTTGCGGTTCAAGGGGATGTATTTCTCTGGGCAAGTCGAAGTGCCCTAAAGCACAGGCATCTGTAACAGAAAATAATATTATATAGACCTACAAGTGCAATAAAACGAAGGTAAAACAAGTTTGAAGTTGTCTGTTATGTTTATCTACTATATGAAGAAGTAAATAAACATAACAGACCACTTTAAACTCGTTTCATCTTCGTTTTATTGCATTTATAGTTTTATATTTTCGGTTGCAGATACCTGTGCTCAAGTAAGCATTTATGGAATTCCATAAATGATTTATGGAATGGTACACTTGCCGATCTATGGTCACACCATGTGTAACACCGTGACAAAAGTACTTTTCTCCAACAAAAGTTACTTTTGTCTGACAAGGTTACCTTTGTAGGCAAAAGTAACTCCTGTCTTGACAAAAGTAACTTTTGTCAACTAAAGTTACTTTTGTACCTAACAAAAGTAACTTTTGTTGGGCAAAAGTACATTTGTCTGTTACAGATATCGTGATCATTCGCCAAGTGTAACCAGGTAACATCTGAGAATTCTGTTGTACTATTTTTCACACCAATTGTAGGTGGCGTGAACTTCCCAGTGGGCGCAAATATTATCTAAATGTTATTTGAATGTTCAATTCTGGTTGGAATATTCTGGACCAATAATGAACATTTCAGCAACGTCCAGGTATTAAAATTCCTGAAATGTTCTTATTTGATGTCATATGAATGTTCTACTTTGTTCAGAATGTCATGCACCATCCATGAACATTCCTGCAACCTTCAGATCTAAACATTCCAGGAATGTCTCGATTTGACATAATAAAAGCATTGAATTGAGATATTTCCTATATCATAAAAACAGCTGTTACCAAGTGCTTCCACTGCACAGACAACTTCCAATTTTCAGACAACATTCTGAATCTAAATGGTTCATTTAGCATTCAACTCTATGAGCATTCTCACCTGAACATTCTTACAATTTTCATTCTGAACTATGAGAGGATCATTTTTGAATGTTTGGGCGAAACATTCCTGTAATGTTTCATTAATGTTGCCATGCCCACTGAGCTATAGACTAGTAAAGCTAATCTGGCATATCCATTCGGTCTACTGCTACTCCAGGTACGACCTATTACAATCGTGTACCTATGAAATCAGGTTGTGCTACAATTTTGAACCTTTAGAACATACTACTCATAACATGATAAATTATTCATCAACTGTCAAGCAGAAAAAAACATCTAGTCATCCAAGAGCCAAACAATTTGAAAGTTTTAACCTCAAAGAGAAATTCAAAAGAAACTAAAAAAAAAAGAAAAGAAAGATAAACCAAAGACGAAAAAGGCTGAAAGATCAAAAGAAACCAACGTCAAGCAACCTTACGCTCGCTTCGACACATTGAGGCCATTGACCTTGCTCTCGTCATTGTAAACTACAAAATCACACTATTTTCTTTCTTTCCAGGGATAATTCAGCCAGAAGAAAGACCATTCCAGTATGAGATATGTGATAAAGCATGCACATATTCTTCACATCTGATAAGGGACAAGAGAATTCACTCCAGTGTAATCTATGTAATAAAGCATACTCCAGGTCTTCAGATCGGATGCAACATTAAAGAATTCACACAGGAGAAAAACCATTCAAATGTGTTCTGTGTGATAAAGCATTCTCCCTGTCCACTAATATGATGCAAAATAAAAGAGAAGGACCATTCCAGTGTGAGATATGTGATAAAGCATTCTTCCACTCTGTGACTCTAAAACACCACAAACGAACTCACAAAGGAGAAAGACCATTCCAGAGTGATCTATGTGATAAAGCATTCTTCCACTCTGTGAGTCTAAAATACCACAAACGAACTCACAAAGGAGAAAGACCATTCCAGTGTGAGATATGTGATGAAGCATTCTACCACTCTGTGAGTCTAAAACACCACAAACAAACTCACACAGGAGAAAGATCATTCCAATGTGAAATATGTGGTAAAATATTCTCCCATTCTTCACAACTGATATTGCATAAAACACTTCACCCAGGAGAAAGGCAATTTCAGTGTGAGATATGCGATAAAACATTTTCCCTGTTAGCATCTCTGACATATCATAAAAGAATTCACACAGGAGGAAGGCAATTTCAGTGTGAGATATGCGATAAAACATTTTCCCTGTTAGCATCTCTGACATATCATAAAAGAATTCACACAGGAGGAAGGCAATTTCAGTGTGAGATATGCGATAAAACATTTTCCCTGTTAGCATCTCTGACATATCATAAAAGAATTCACACTGAAGAAAGAAAATCCCAATCTTTGGTACGTGGTGAGACACTTACCACAACATCACACAGAGTACAACAGCATCTGAAATCCCACTCAGAGCAGACACTTCGAACTTCACATCCAGAGTCTGTGCAGCCACAGCAGTGGGTATTTGTGAAAGGACAGTACGTTCCCATAAAACAAGAGATGAATGATAATACTGAAAGTCAGGTCATTATTAAACAGGTAAATCAGCGGGTAGTTGTGAAAGGGCAGTACATTCATATAAAACAAGAGGTGGTTGATAATACTGAAAGTCTTAGTCAGGCCATTATTAAAGAGGAAAAACGTGAATTCTAAGTTGAAACCAGTGATATCTTTGATGACTGTTTGCTATGTCTATACCTTAAATAATTGAGTTTGGTCACCTGTCATCAAAGTATCCTGTCCTTACATCATTATTATGGTGTGTCCTGTATTATTTAATGACGCAATATCTCTCAACAGGTGCATTCCAAACAGTCCCTAGACAACAATTTTACACAGAAAAAGGCTGGCAACTACTTTATTTTATTCATTTATGATTGTATCCTGTCCTTACATCATTATTATGTTGTGTCCTGTATTATTTAATGACGCAATATCTCTCAACAGGTGCATTCCAAACAGTCCCTAGACAACAATTTTACACGGAAAAAGGCTGGCAACTACTTTATTTTATTCATTTATGATTGTATTTGGTCCATTATAAGCCGTATTTTAACACTTGTGCATTGCATGTCATGAATGTCATTATCTGGATTGGACAGTGAACTATTTATCAACAACAACTCACCTGAGACTAGATTGTCAGTGGCTATGACACTTTGTCCCCCTGTGATATTATTACCTACTTTTTAATGTATCCCCAAACTAGGATTTATTCTATGATGTTTCTTGAATCATTAGGACTAACAACATAATAGCATAATTTCCTTCTCTGTAAACTGTACTACTGATGACTTGTGAATTCTGTCAACCACCAAGGATGAAGCATCAGACTCTTTAAGACAACGTCAATGCTTTTTGAAACTGGAGTTTAGTTCCTGCTGGGTATGACAATGGACTTCCTTGAAAACTCTCTAGCCAAGTAGGGTTAGTAGTATCAGCTTTTCCGAATTCTGTATACAATTAAATAAAGATGCTGCTTTAATGATCATTGAGCAAATTGTTTTCAGGAGGGTTATTTAATTCTTTCCTTGTTGTAGACTGGGAAAACTCTGGGATATCAAATTTTGTCATTGATCATGCTGATAGCTTTAAGTATTTCCTCTTCTCAGATCAGGCTACAGGGTTGGACATATAACTGGTCCGTATAGCACTTTTTTAGGTCATGCTAGAGCGTGCTATTGGAGGGCCGTGTCACTATGTGAAGTTTTGTTTTCCTTACCAAGAGGAAGATATCATCCCATAAGTGTCAGTACTCAAATGGAAACATGAACAGTTAACACAAAAAATACATATTTTTCTTAATTGAGAGAAGAAAGTAAAAGATTTCTCTCATTTTTAATCTGTTCTTGCTTTTTAAAGGGTTTCTCTAGGATCTGGATCTTTGATACATTTGACAATTAATACTCGAAAAACAGTTCTCCTTCCAACATTTTATAAACTGTGCTTTCACTTAAAAATATCACCAAAATTTTCAGGCTGCTTTTGACTAGCACAAGAACTGAATGGGTTAGTATAAAAATTGAGAATTTGAAAGTTTTCTCAAGCATTTTTACATTTAGATTTAAATGTTGATTTTCTCTACTGGTGTATGAAATGAAGGTTTTGCTGCTTTCTCCTGTTTTCTTAACATTTGACACATACATTCCTTAAGGTAACTCTATTATTCTTTCCTGGATGATTTTATACTTTATTAGAATATCCTGAGAACTCGGCATAAATAAGTAAAATTGATTGAAGGAATTTTGTTGGTTTGGTCATATATCATTCATAGAGAAGTCACCAAATACTAGAGATGTGTGACAAGTAATTGATGCCAACTCTCAAATGCATATCTTGCGATTAAAAGGTGAAATGAAAAAGGATATAGCCCCTCTCTAAAAGGAATGCTGCGAAGGATGAATTGGTTAATACAGAAATGTTTGAAATGTCAAATGCTTAAATCTTTCACCCAAATATGTTCCTTAAGAGGTTTACACCAGCATCTGTTCTTCTTTTGGCACTCCTTTAAGATTTCTCCAGCTTTTAACTAGGTCATTTTACTATGAGTGCTTGTACTGAGATTAGCTTGCTTCTGTTTTATAAAGTGTGATCGCTTTTGCATCATCTTAACAATGTAATGTCTGTGATGATACGTCTATTCATGTTTCTTATCTAATTCTATTGTATATATTGTTTCTTTACTTCCATTGTATATGTATTTCTCCATCTCTGGATGTTTAATATATAAATGAATAAATACATAATGTCAGTCTCCCTATTTGAGATGTGATATTTTATTACATATCTTTTTCTTGAGGAATTTGATTGTATTAAACATTATTATAGTATCTTTAATAAATTATACACATGATCCAAACCCACAATAGTTGTTTTGTTTTTAATTTGTACTTTGCTCATTGAACATGTTCATTTTCTCCTAGTATTAAAGACTTATTAAATACATTGATTAATCAGTCTTTTAATGTTGGCTTTGTTAACACAAGATTAAATATATTCCATCTTTAATCAAGAGAATTTGGGTGATGATTTTATTTAAATAGTGACTTTGCTGCTTAGCAAGTCTGTTCTTAAAGGATGAAAAATTAAGGCTTTCTGAACAACTCTTTTGCCACTGGACATTGAGGGGGTAATTTTCATATACCTGACAAGAAATGTGACAAACAAGCCAAACAGTGTATACACATTTTCAGCAGCTATCAACTTTAGTAATACATTGAAAAGCAATTCAACACTGCTAACATAATATCTTGTAAGTCTTCTAAGAAAAGCAGATCCAGCATGTTACAACAGTAAACTATCAGTGATAGATTATACCGTTTCAAAATGGTGCTGGCTTCACTTGTAAATCTATGTCAACAATATTAGAAAACATGGATAGAGCATTGTGGATAGCATTGTATACATATATTTGATCATTATTTAAATGAAATCTGTGATTCCTCACCCCTCTTAACTCTTATGCTGCTGGTGGCTAATTTAGCCAATACAAACCGATGCAAAAACCTGAAAAATGACTGTAACTCTGACTTAACTTATGGGTACTCATCTGAGAGTACTCATTAAGAGCTACCCAATGAATAGCAACATGATAGGGTTTAGATGATTTTTGCATCTTTGTGCTTTGGAGGATAGCAGCCTCAGCATTGGAAGGGTTAAGCATAACGCGGGTGTCGTAACAGTCTGGTAAGAATCCCTAGTAATATGTCCCTAGTAATTCCTCTATTTTAGACATCAAACGACAAGGAAAGAATACAAAACAACAATAGTAATTATGATACTGTTTTATTTACTCATACCAATTACATGCACTTAATGATACTTGATGAATAAGAGAATAGTAGCAAATTCAAGCCTGATGCATATCAATAGTTGATCAATTTTGGAAGTATTTACGTAATAAATGAATATTAATGAAATTATCTGAAGGGAAAATGTTAATCAAGACAAAAACAATAGATATCTTCTCCCTGACAAAACCAACAAATTCTTCATTAGTTTTTTAAAGTCATGCTTTAGTCCTCAGTTACTGTCGACAGTATTGAAGATGCAGATGACACTTGTCAAGGAATAACTTCAGCATGAATTGGTAAACATCTAATGACAATATTGACAATGCCACCTGACAATGTTGTCACCTGTCACCAGTGGCGGAACTCTTTTTGTTAATCTATACATGTCCTGAGTTTCTGTTGAAAAAATTAGTCTTGGTCTAGGACGGTTTTGAAAATAGTTTTGTTACAAAGCATGAAATCAGAAAAAATTCAATGGAGAGTTGTTTGTTAGGTTATGATTAACATTCTACTCTCAAAAATGCTTTAGTTAGAAAAATATCAAGAGTATAGGCAGGCTGTTATCTGGTGCAACAGGCTTGGATCGAAGAAAATGCCTTATTCAGATTAACAAGGCGATGCCCTGGACAATAATTAGAGTGTACAGTACTGTAAAACTGGTAATGATTGCGTGATTTTAATGATTGCATTTTAATGCGAATGCATGAGGACGCAATAATTAAAACATGCATAAATCTGTCCCTTCTGTTTCAGATATCTGACGTCTGGTGGCGTTCGCATTAATTAAAACATGCATAAAAGAGAAAATGAAAAAAAACGCAATATTTACTACACGCAAACATTACCAGTTTTACAGTATTTAACCAAGCTATGCCTGTAGCACCTTCAACATCCTGCCTATTTTGGTAAAATCTTTGAGACCAAGAGTATTTTTCAGGAAACTTGAAAGCGAAATATTGAACAAAACACAGCCAACAACTCTCCTTAAAATCTTTTGTGAATTTATGAATTTGTATTCAATTATAAAGTTATTTTCAAAAGTGAGATTTTCAGATCCAGAGGACACGTCTTAACACTGCTGGGCATGAATAAATATTTGAAAAATGGCACATCAATCCTTAGATTTAGGAAAAAAGTCAAGAGCGTGCAAGATCAAAGGAATCGTCCAAAAAGATTATCCCAAGTCTTCCTAAAAAGCACAAAATAGTATCACAAGCCAAAAAATGCACACCTACATTGCAACTTCCTCTCCCAGATTAACACCTATTGGGCCATACATTGATTGTCATATATCATAACAGTTAAATCAAAAGATACATCATCAAACTATAATGAAAAAATCTATAATACAATATGCACCTTTCATATTTGTCAACTTGTAATAATGCTTGACTTGACACAGAGAGCTGCCTACCTTGTCAGTTAAAATCACTACAGGGCAGGTAAAAAGTGCTATAACCATACTCTCACTTGCCCTATAAGGCATGTACAAATATAGGACAAATGCAATTGAAACAAAAGGACACACATGAAGGGCAGGGTGAAAAGATTAACGTCAAGTAAAATGTTGAAAACACTTTCTCTACATGGTCAGATGAGCTTAAATATTCATTTCCATTTTATTTCTATGTAGTTTTTAAGCTCAGTGTTGAACCCTGTAATGTTTTGTGCTAAAATATTTCCTGTGAAATTTAAGTGCAAACCTCTACTAGCCGAATAATAATTATAACGATAAGTGATTGTAAAGATCATGGAAGGAACAGATACAACTAAACATCAAAGCAACCATTATAATAAGAATAAAAAATCTAATAAAGATAACAGATAACCCCCTTCTAGTTACTAACCATGCCAAGATTTAACCAAATACCCATGGCAGAATATGTGGGCGTTTCCCTAACAGAACACCACTCTTTAAACAATTAGCACCCTATACTTCAACCACACATCTGGGGCAGAAACAGGCACATCCCTTACTGAAAATCTCCTATAACATAATAGCAGGCCACGTTTTCATCACAAATGTGGCCCCTTCCAGAACCCCTTTCCTATTTTACCACATGTAAGCGGTATCTGATTCCAGTGGAAGCATGCTCTTAGCCAGCAGGTCGTCTGGGTGTATTTTTGGACCCCTCAGGATACCCAAATTTCTTTGTTCGGAATTTATTAGAATGTCAATCTCTCGAAAGCATATAATAGAATTTTTTCATCTCCGTATAAATCCCATAACATTGTATAAGGATATTATGCCTTCTTTTGATAGATTTATACATGCTTAAAGGTTGAAATCTCAGTATACTATGGTCCCCCTTAAAAATGTGAACGCCAAATAATTTTACAATTGTCAATTTTGGGCACCCAGTTTCTAATTCCTGGCTAAGACCCTGAGTGGAAGGCCTAGAAGGTATAATTTCCATGTTCTGACTACTGACCAATGCTAGTCCTGGGGAGTATCTTCACCACAAGTCCATCAGCTCTCTGCTACATATCAATTAACCATGATGTGTGGCCATGGCACAGCAAGAAATCTCACTCGTGTGCTAATTGTGCAGGCAGATGGGGAATTTAACACGACGGACCGCATGACATGCATGTGCCTGGGCATAGACACCATCACACATCCATGACATCACAGCTTAAAATAGCTTTACAACCCAGCTAAGTGGGTCATGAATATATGTATATGTATACATGTCTAATTATCTTCACTGCTCAGCCAGGCATCTTAGTCAACCTCTCTACTGGCTTGGATAATGCGCATTCTGCGCATACTGGTGCAAGTTTCTCTGTTATGTAAATGATACGAGAGCCCTCATCGGTCTTTGTCTCCTAGTGACGCCACTCTTAGTCCAGATTCGAGAGCCCTAGCATAGCCAGGCCTTCACTATAGCGCATATAGTAACTTGGTTTCCTCCACCATTTACAACTGTCTAGTCACAATAAGTCTACTATAAGCTCACCCTCAAACTACAAGATATGACAATTCAACTCTTTAAGCAATGTATATACAATAAATACTGCTATAGAATATAAATTGCAAGAATATGTACATTCTTCACAAGAAAATATTATCCTTTCCTTGGTGAGCCTCTGCTACAGGCAAGATGTTGATGAAAATCACTTATCACTAGCATGCTCACGTTATAGTGTTAGAATATAACTGGCCCACAAAGCTTTGTGGGGGGGGGGGGGGTTCACATGACAGAATGGATCCCCAAGGAAGGATGGTTTTCCTATGGCCCCAGCCCTAAAAGACCATCCTCCTGAGGGAATCCATTCCATCATGTTATCCACTGCCATGTCATATAGATTTCATTACACCAAACAAACTTCTTCCCAATGACGGGGCGTCATGAGTAATCTTATGAATTTGAAAGACATTTGAATAAATAGAGTTGTAGTTTGGTTTCAGATTTACATTTCTTATTGAAATACATTTTTCAATTGAGAGGTCCTTTAAGGGGCACTTTGGGCACAGATTACTTATATGAGGTATAAACATACTTTTTCATTTAAACTAAGCAGGGCTGAAAGCTTATTTTGCTGAACCATCCATGCCTCTGGCAGACTGGCACCCATAAACACCCTGAATATTTGTAGAAAAGCAGGAAAGTGCTCTCTGTAAAATGTTTACTGGGCAAATGTTGCTCAGAATATGACCCACAATTTTCCTTCAAAAAATATCTTATGATTAATTGCAGTCATATTTTCTGAGGAATAATAGGTGCAGGCAACACTAGTCAAGATATCTGGGTATAATTGATTAATTATAATACTTTCAAATAAGAGCTATTCTGTTTTGCAAGTGGGGATAGGGAGGGAATGTAGACAAATTAATTTTGTAATAGGGAAATGAGGGACAGAGGAATTCAACAATTGAGAGGGAAAGGGGACTTCAGAATCAATATTTTTGGGGGGACTTTTACCTTCCTCATTCAAAGGCATTCATCTTCAACATACATCGATAAAGCAGGGTCAGAAACAAAAAAGGCCCCTTTTTTCCATTTTTGATTAGAGTATCCTCCAACCACTAAAAATAGAACAGCCCAAACCCCAAATTAATCGTTAACTTAATTTTGTTTATCCCAGCGCTCTTTCCAGGTTATCTATGTAGAACTCTCTCTACTCTGTTAGAAACATAAGGGACAATAGATTCCTCTATGAAAGTAGAGGTGAGAACTTGGCCACGTTCTGTCCTCCAGACGACATTGCAGTGAAATACAATGCTGGATCAGCACCCCATGGGTTTGCCTGGAAAGACGGCCCTGCCCCTACTCCAATGTTAGCACCCTTATCTGAGCTAGGGCCGGGTCCACCACCCCAAGGGTTAGGCTGAAAATATTGACCTGGCCCTATGGACATGGGAGCACCCTTAAGTGGCACGAGGCCAGGATTAGCCCCCCATACCCCTGGCTGAAAGGACCTTCCCGTGCCTACCCCTAATTTTGCACCCTTTTCTGGAGCTGCGCCGGCTACACCACTCCAGGCATTAGACTGCAAGGCCCGGCTTGCGCCGATCAAGCTGGCATCCTTAAATGGAAATGTGCCCCTTACCGTGTGAGACCTGCTAGGAGTCCTACTGAATTCCTTCATTGGATTCCGATTTTTACGGTTATGTAGTTTCTTGTGCTGGTACATTGTGTACCCACGGGGAAAGGCCTGCGTGCACACAGAACAGCTATAGGGCGTCTGTGCTGAATGGTGCTTGGTGTGACCAACCAACATTGCTCGGCAACGGAACCCCTTCATACAGTAAGGACATCTGAAGCTTCTTCGTCTCATGAAATACTTTGAAGCATTATAACAACGATTCCCAGCAGAGCGCTGCTTATGCAATAATTCACTCTCATAAGAACCATACCCTTGACCGTGAAAAGTGTTTGATAGGTGTCTGTGCTTTGAGTGGTAGTTAGGATTTGACGTCTGTGAATAAACGTTATCATCAGCACCATATGGTCTGTAATCAATGTCGGGGGAAGAGTGGCGCTCTTTCTTGTGCTGTTTTAATTTGCTTCTAGTGAGGAAGGACTTCTTACATTTGCCACATGGGTGAGATTTTTCAAAGCGATGGATCTTTACATGCATGCGCAGTGCAGTTCTGAATCTAAACCCTTTACCACATTTATCACATTTGTAGGGCTTCTCTCCAATGTGAGCCACATTCTGGGATCGACCAATCAGCTGCGACGATGATTTTCGGTGCTGTTCGCTGTGATTTCCTGGTCTTACGTCAATGTCCTTGGGAAAATCCTCCACATGTTTTGTCAAAATACAATCCATGCGTGCGCATGCATATTTCCCGTTGTGGATATTTGACTCCATTTCAGGACGTTCACTTGGGAAGGAGGAGGAGGAGGACATGTGGTCAAACTTGTGGAATGTCCTGATGTGATAGACCACATACTCCTCAGTGAGGAAAGATTTCCCGCATTGATCGCAGCGATACGGTCGTTCCCTAGTGTGAAATTTCTTGTGTCTCTGCAGCTGGCTAGTACTAGCGAATGTGAAATCGCACTCGTCACACTGAATGAAGTTCATGGGCTGCTCAAAGGGGGCTCTGATGTTGTGGTGCAACTGCTTGTGGTAGTTGAGATAGTCGAACTGCGTGTAGGCCTGATTACAGATATCGCACTTGTATGGTCTCTCTGCAGCATGGGTGTCAATGTGAAGAGTCAACTCCAGCGCACTGTAGAAGGTTTGGTTGCACTGCTGGCAGCGGTGTCGCTTCTCCTCCGCATGCTGAAGCTTCTTGTGGTTGACGAGATGTGAGGCACGTGTGTATGACTTTTCACAGTACTCACACTGGAAGGGCCTCTCACCTGTATGCCTTCGCGTATGGATGACGAGATCCTCGGCTGTGAGGAAACTGCGCCCGCATTCAAAGCAATGGTGTGGCCTGGCGTTTGTGTGGGTCTTGATGTGCCTTGCCATCTGCGTCCAGGTGATAAAAGCCTTGCGACAATGCTGGCATTGGTACGGCCTCTTGTCACTGTGCAGCTTTCTGTGAAACACAAGGTGCGAACGGCGAATGTAAGTACGATCACACTGATCACATTTGTAGGGTCGCTCTCCATTGTGCCTACGAACATGAACCACAAGATCCTCCATGGAGAAAAAACTCTCCTTGCATTTGTTACATGGGAACTGTTTTTCCCGCGTGTGTGTCTTGCCGTGCCTGGCAAGCTGAGTGGACGTGACGAATGCCTTTGGGCAATGCTGACAGGCATAAGGCTTCTCGCCTGAATGAAGCCTCTTGTGCTGCTTGAGGTGGGAGGGTCGCAGGTACGACTTACCGCATATGTCACAGACGTACGGCCTCTCCCCTGTGTGACGGCGCATGTGGATCCTGAGATCAGCAGGCACATGAAAACTCTGCTCACATTTATCGCACTGGTAGGCGCGGATATTGGTGTGGATTTTGAGATGTCTTGCCAGCTGAGTTGAGGTGAAGAAGGACTTTCCGCAGACCTGACAGTGATACGGCTTATCGTTGGCATGGCGCCGTTTATGCTGCTTCAGGTGGGCGGCACGGAGATAGGATTTATCGCACACATCGCACTTGAATGGTCTCTCGCCAGTGTGCCGACCCATGTGGGTTTTCAGGTTCGCCGCTGACACAAAACATTCGGCGCATTCTTCGCAACGGAAAGTTTTTCCGATGACGTGGGTGGTCATGTGACGTTTCAGCTGCTTGCCCGTGGCAAAGGCTTTGGTACACTGCATGCACTTGTAGTTCTTCTCAGTGATGTGGCTCGCGAGATGCTGCATGAGATGTGAACGCTGAATGTAATTCTTATCACACTGATTGCACTGATACGGCCGCTCAGAAGATGCCCTGGGACCTGATTGGTCCATGCCTCTCACCCAATCAGTGAGCTTCTCCGCCTTGATGGCCGGCGAACTGAGCGTATACGGACCTTGCACCTGGTTGGCACCAAATTCAGGAGGTAACATGTGCTCGACGGGAAACAAGCAATCTTGATTGGCAAGCTCCATCTTGATTGGTTGAGTAATTGGGAAGATGCTGAAATTCAAGCCATGGTTAGGTTGCTGGCCACGCAGCACATTCACAGGACTCGCAGCCGCTTCTCTGCTAGCAGCGGCAGCAGCGCTTTTGGCCTGGCTCTTGAGAAGTTGGTCAGCGATGGCTAGTTTTTTCTGGCGCTCTGCCTCGGAAGGGGTGTGCTCTTTCAGGTGTGAGTAGAAGTCCAGGCGCTTGAGGAAGTGCTTGTTACAGATGTTGCACTGCAAGGGCGCCTCCTCTGCATGTACGATCCTATGGGCAGCTAGCTGCGACTGCACGGGGAACTCCTCTTCACATCTGCAAAATCCAACAAAACAAACACTCAGCAAGTTTTTACAGGAGCTGGGAATATAACATTGCTTATTTGCATCTATGACAATTATCAAAGATTCATAGACTGCATGCAGGTTAATACAGGTATCAGCAAACAATATAATTTGCAAATGGAAGTGCCACTTTGGCACCACCTATATCGATGGCATGGCTGGAGAGCCCCCTTTTTTATTTTAGATATTCCAAGGGGACATTTGAGAGTTACAAACTAGTATATATACTTATGTCACTATTTTTTACAATGTTGCTAAACAATACTACACACTAGTACATACTAATGTCACTACTTTATACAATGTTGCTAAACAATACTACAAACTAGAACATTCTAATGTCACTATCTAACTATCTTATACAATGTTGCTAAACAATACTACAAACTAGTACGTACTAATGTCACTATTTTATACAATGTTGCTATTTCCAATACTACAAATTGGTACATACTTATGTCACTATCCTATACAATGTTGCTAAATAATACTACAAACTAGTACATACTAGTTTGGAACAATTCTAGAAAACGACATTGGCAGGACTGACTCTACAAGGATTGTTCATTTGGACAGCTCTACTAATTCTGATAATTTTAGCACATACAGAACTTTAAATAGTTATTTTCGAGCATCATGGCCTCCGTGGGTAATACTAGGGGTGTCATTATTATCTAATTTATTTTGATGCAATAATCAACAAAATATTTGTCGATTTGGTGTGTCATCATTTCAATCAAATCTGTTAGGATAGGAAATACTGGAATATTTAACAGTTAATAAATATAGCATTGTAGCACTTATTGGTAAAGCACAACACTTGTGATATTTTTCTGGAAGATTCTCAAGCCAGCGAACACCGCAAGGAAACTAAAGGTAAGTTCTATGGCGCAAAGGTACGCTGTTAAGTTTGGGGCAGGCAGTATATAGCCCAGATCGATATTGCAGGTGAGCACTTGAACCGATCCGATTATTGGCATCTAAAACATATCAATCCATTGATCCGGTGTGTAACGATGACAGCCCTACTAATGACATGTAAAATGAACAGGTAATTGATTAGGAATGCTGTGAGGGACAGGGGGAAGGATGAAGAGAGTGAAGAAAGTTAATAAGTAAAGCTGGGGGGGAGGAGGGAGGGAGGAGAGGGCAAGAGATCATTTCTACTCACCTATCACACTGGTATATCTTGTTGCTGAACATGCTGCAAGTTACTATTGCCACGATAGGTTAGGTATGCACTAAGCAAGTTCTCTACTGCCGCCAACACATATATGACAGTCTGGGATGCTCTGCTTGGTAAAATGGTAGGTGTTGCTAACGGTAGCATCACAATTTCTTTCATATAGTAATGGATGTTTAGGTCTGCCAACCTTATAAGTGAAATCTACAATGAAAGAAAAACATAACTAGAATGTCAGTATTTGCCTGCAAATGTGAATGTCTCCCTCTGCTGGGATAACTAAAAGTTACAAACTCATAAGGGATGATAAATATTCTAAAAATGAACCCTTTTCAAACACTTTTTTCCTCACTTTCAACAAAGAAAAGAAAAGTTATAATTTAATCTAAATGGATTTTTTAAAATCATAGTAGATGAAGATGATAAGCTACTTTTCTTGTATCACTGCCAGATTCTGTGTGTCAACGTTATGCATGTTCAGCAAGACACACATGACTCAAACAGCCTAGCTATATAAGAAAGAAACACCCATATTCTCCTGAAAACAGGAATAAAGGTTAACCCATTCATACCCGTATCAGCCAAAACTGCTACTAGTCACGTAGATCTCCAGGTATGAAAGGGTTAAGGTTGATAAGCCCATGTCTTTTGCAACAGTTCTATAGAAAAACATACATAATTACAAGGATGGGAAGATTTATGAAAACCATCTAAATTCTGTCATGTTGGTATTTATTAGATAGCTCTCACGGAGTACTCGGCTACTCGCGGATGAGTACCTATATGTGCCAGGGTTTCAGTCATTTTCAGCTTTTTTGTATTATTTTGTATTGGCAAAATCCGCCACCAGCATAAGCCAAGGGTTAAATAATATTTACCACCTTGCCAATATTTTCCTTCCAGCAGCACGAACAATTTTAGTAGCTAGCTCATCACATCTCTCCTATGCCAATGGAGGTTGTGAGCTTCAGTATATGACCCACATATCTACATCTGGGCTGCTGGGAGTCTGCTTGTATATACTACTGCATAATAGTACTATGTAAATATTTCATCACGGTTTGCGTGACGTACATATAGTCGCCATTCTTCTGCCCTAGCGACTTTCATACGTTCTCTAGCTCGACACTTTCGTCCACTAGTAAAAGACAAACCGACAAATAAGTACGGGGTGTTACCTTCAAGTCCTGATTGGTGACACAGCGAAGATATCAAGTCATTTGGACGTGCTGACTTTCCGGCCTTATAAATTCTCAAGCTGCAATGCAAAGTGGTGAAAGTCACACATGCTCCGAATCTACGGCTAACATCCCCCCCTCATACTCGATGGCAAGTGTGAATAATAAATCAAGATTTCACTATATGCAATGATATCCTATTGTGGATGGTCTGTGTAAGGTTCAATGCCACCCCCTGATTTTATGTTAGGAGAGATAGTTTAGCATAACACCCATAAACGGAAACCAAAATATGGCTTCTTGGTCATAAAAGCTTCATTAATCAACAACCCAGGGAAGGGACTATGGTATTGGAGGTGGCATAAACTTGTTATCAATTTCAAGTTTTAGCCAAAAAAAGGCACCCTTACTAATACAAAAAAAACCCTGACTTTTCCAGATAACTCTGAAAAAACACCCCATCTTTAACCAAAATACTGGTTTCGGATGAAGCCAGCCCTAGACCAGAAGTAATGTTTCTATACATCTCTGTTCTGTGGTTACCCCAGGATATGGATTATCAAATGATATATAGCAGCCTATCAAGTATTTTTCTATCTACCCCTTACAAAATCTCAAAATCCCTCAATTTGCTGATGTCTGCTTATTTTCTATGGTGTCGGAGGCCCAGATTTCCTTGGATATTTTGTGAATATTTGGGGTATTTTCACCCCATACTTCATACCTCGGTACAAAAATGTACCCTTCGTTTAGACATCGTGGACATTCAGAAGACCCCTTTATTTGTGAAATCCATAATGCGGGTGTGCACCCCTCTGTACCTGCTCCCCCCCTCCCCCTCCCCCGGATGAACATATGATATGCCTCCTTCCAGCAAATATTCTGGAATTTTTATCATAGAAACAATACATGCTATTTAGGTTAATAATATACTTGTCGCATTTGTATTAATCCAAATTTCAAGTTAAGGCCATTCTGTAAATGTTTCCGGCTTTTACAAAAAACAATGTGGTGAACACTTACAACTTCTTCAGCTGGATCGCTCATTGTAAGTGAAAAGAGTCAGATATGGTCTAAATTAAAACGGCGCGGTCTTTAATTTATGATGGCCATACATAGACCTAGCCATCGGTGATTGAAAAAGGGGGAAATATGTTTCCCAACTCTTTGCATGTGTCTGTATTTTAGCAAGATGCCTCAGACTTGGTTTTGTTCGGAATTCTGCTATCATAGTTTATAAGAGATGACACTAAACACTAGCCGCCCATATACAATATCAGAACACAGTAAAAAGGGAGCTAGGGTTTCGGTACTGAACTAGTGTGAACAAGAGATATTCCACAATACAAATGATTTGGGGAACAATACATTTCAATTCGCAAATTGAGCAGCTTTCCCCACCCAGTGACGGGGTCTTCCTTACATAAAATTCCCCCATTGTGCCTATTTCGTTATCCTTATAGTTTCAAACCTAATACATAGGCAGTTTCAATGCATCTCCATGTCTCTGCTCTCACAGAGTATGCGATTGTGAATTTTAATGAAAGTGTTTACACAGTTATACGGTACATAGGTAAAAGTTGACGGGGCCATACAGCCCCTTAATGGGGCCATAACGGGCCCGTTTTTTGATCCCTCAATTTATCAACATTTCACAACTTGAAAACCTGTAACGGTCCCATTATTTCTATTATTTTAACGGGCCCGTAACTGACCTGTAACGGGCCCGTTCTAACACGCCCGTTACGGGCACGTTATAACGGGTTCAGATTGGACCCATCATTTTTTACCTGTGTAAAACACACTTAATGATATCAGCTGTAGTTTATGGCCCAAGATCCACAGTCCTAATAAAATTCATTTCATTTACCGTAGGACGTGAGCAAGTTATGCTCATATGTATCGCTTGCTATGATAACGCTGCACTGCCACCTGCCGGATGTGTGCATACCTGCAGGCACGCAAACATACGCAAACATATATGCGCCCGCATCGCTGGCAAGCCGGCTTGTCATGAATATATGCATTGTAGCTACCTGCATTTACATATGCTTCGCTCACTCTCTATTCAATATGCTATTCGTTCATGCATTATTGATACTACTGGGCGAGGAAGAGAGATCTTGTTTCTAGATATCTGCCCGTTCTTACTTTTATCCTTCGATGAATAAAATAATGGATAAGTAGCGAGAGACCAATTACTATATGCGCTTAAGTGAAGGCCTGGCCATGCAATGTCATGTGTCTAGAACCTGACCTAAGTGTGACGTCGCTAGGAGACAAATGAGGGCTCTCGAATTGTTTATATTACAGAAAAACCTTGCACGCCAACATTCGCAGAGCGCGACTTTTGGGCTGTTCGTCGCCGCAGACAGCCGGTTCATCTTGACCAACTGGTTTTATATCCACTTATTTTTCATTTATCTAAGCTTTATCCAAAACAGAATGTATTTTCTAATCCATCCTTGCCTCGGCCTCGAATCCATTATATACTAGTACTTATAGGGATAAGAAGGGGATGGTATATGTTAATACAATTTGTTAAAAAAACTTAGACTAAGTGTCTATGCAAATAAATAGAAAATGAATCACAAAGGTGTTTTAAAAGTCCATTATACTAATAAATGATTTGAAATATATAAATCAGTGTTTTACTTTATATTCTTCCCAGCACAAAGTATGGAGGACGTGTTAACAATTTTGCCCTTATGCTGCTTGTGGCTAAATTGGCCAATACAAGAGGATGCAAACAGAAAAATGAAAAAAGATTGAAACCCTGGCACATGGGTACTCATCTGAGAGTACCCCAGTAGAACTATGTTTTGAATACCATGCAGACAGGGTTTAGATGGTTTTCGATAATATTTGCATCCTTGTCTTTTCGACAAAAGTAGCCTCAGCATTGGAAGGGTTAAAAAGATTGAAATGCCCTCAACGATATAAAAAGAAACAGATTGTTATAACCGGGACGTTCCATACATCTCATCCTTCATTATGATTGATACTATATAGTATTGTAAACATAAGTGTATGTGAAAGTTAAAAAGACTAGCCAAATCACAAAAATTATTATTCAGTACTCATAAACATAATGCTTCTTTAGCCAGGTGCCAACAATATAATGGACATAGAAGTATTTGATCTTGAAAAATCACATAGTGTATAAGTGTTGTTGATAATGGTATTTCCAGTGCAGGATTGGAACTAAACAAAATGCCGCGAAATAGGCGGCTGGCCCCACTATCACAACGATGAATGGAGCCTATGGAGGTCTGTAAAGGACTATTGGGAGTCCAAACGGAATATCTGCACTGTGTTCCTGCTCAGGGTGAGGCTGGCGCAGCCAAACCATTGCGCCAATTACAGTAATTAGCGGAAGGTAACCATGTGTCGTGCCATATGACCCTGTCTTACTGGATCTCAGTCAGGTCTCACACAGTAGCAATACACACTGAAATATTGACAGTCACTGAGGAAATGATTATCACGGAGACGACGCAACATTGATTCTAACCTGTTGCGCCAGTTTGCACTCTATACATGGTAACAAAAAAGATGGGTAATTGTATGTGGGTTTAAATACATGTGTATGACAGGAAGACAAGGAAGGGACACCAGATACTTGTTAGGATATATGTACAGGACAGGAGGACGGGAGGGTACGGACCTGATGCAGGATGCATGACAAAGTACATGGGATCGTAGTCTGGATCTGCACACAGGTATCTGTGGGGGGGGGGGGGGGGGGGGGGGTAGGTGCTAGCTTATGCGATCAATGTGACCTAGCTGCTTTAGATGATGCTAGGCACCTCATTTTGCAGTGTCCAAAATGGCAAAACGAGAGTGGTATTAAGCCCAGAGAAATCGCGGCAATACAAGATGGGAGTGGTCTGATGGTAATTTACTGTATGTGCTGATGGGAAAGTCTGTGGCGGGTTTTTCAAAGGACCAGATGTTCGACGTATGGAGAATTGCAGCAAAGCGCATCTCTTTAACGTATAGGCCAAACGTTAAGTGGGGCATAGGCTAGAATAATGTAGTTAGATGATGTTTGCCTTAAAAGATTACCGACCTATGCTCAGCCAAAGGAGGGATATCTAGAATATGTATTCCTAGTTTATACAGAACGTTTTTTAATTCTTATTTATGTTTCATACAGTTGATTCACAGGGTAGTCTTGATCTGAACCCTTACCCTTACTATGTTATTATTATTTGATTACCGGTACATGTATCGTATTTTTATGCTTTTGGCTTAGTCAATAAATATACATACATACATAGGGAACATCAAGGGAGTTAAGGTCCGGGGGCGAAGAGTGGCTTGGGTGGAAGGGGAACTCTGCGTAGGTCCTCCCTTGGGAGTTGAACCCGTGGAACAAATGCGGTTACGGATCCAAAACAAACAAACAAACAATTAGTGCTACATGAGCCAGATATGAAATTGCATGGTCCACGATGTGTGTTGTGTGGAAGGTAAACTGGGCTCACTTCTGCTAATACTTTATGTCTAAAACATTTTACTTTTCCAATTCGCTCGTGATTATATAAAAGGTTTTCTCTCAGATGAATATTAAGTTGGCTCATGGGGTTGATTTGGGAATAATAGATCATTTATATATTTTTTCAAAAGTTAAAGCCTTCACCCGTTTTCATATTATCAGATAAACTGTGAATGTCTCAGCCATCACTGTAGAGCAGAGTATAGGACCAACTACAGTCTACTACAGAAGTTCCCGTAAGCTTGCTCACAAGCGGTAAAGGTTTTTGGCCCATTCCTCTATATCAAATATCACCAAAACATGGCTGCTTCAAACATGCGTTTTGTTGGGTATCAAATGTTAACAGATTTGGTTGAAATCGGGCATGAGAGTATTCCGGGAGGAAGGGTATTGCAGTTTTACTATTTTTCACTGTTTTGAAAAGTAATTGAATTTGGAAATTGCAAAAACAAGCTTTTTCTCATTTTTAAGAAAAATACAAAAGGAAATGTCAGTGGATATCTTAGATGAATAAAAACAAGTTCTTTTCTTCATCTAAGACGGATATCTAAAATTTGAGTAAATAAGAAAAACAATGTGGTGGCCTTCCCTCTGTACTGATCTTACATCTGCATATTGTACATTTGTGAAATGTAAAGGTCCGTGTTTAATGCATGATTGTGGATAGGAGCTATCCGTTTGAAATCAACCCCCGCCCTATGCAAGGAGGAAGCTGCGTAAGGGACGGGCATCCTTAGGTACCACGGGCCCATTTTGGGCTAAGACAGCTTGTGGGGTAAATTTCCTTAACTCAGTTTTTCCTCTATATTGTTTTAATTTTACAATTTAGCGAATGCAGAGTGAATATTGCCTGATGAAAGGTCTTCTGATGAGGATTACATAAGATATCACAGCAGTACCCTCACAGTAGGGTGTAAGCTATTTGGGACCGGGAAGTCCTAACGTTCAAATTTCTTTAATGTGGACAGGAGGAATAATCAACAGTACAGAGGGAATCCTACCACATATTGTTTTCCAATTTTCACTCCGTTCATATATTATTACCATTTCTTTTGGAATCTGTGTTGAAAATGTGAAAACGAAAGTTTTTTTAAACTCTCAGCTGAGAGTAGTAGACATGTATTTCTCTGCTCTCAGGTTCCATTAATTTCTTTGAATAAACTTAGAAATACGATAAAACTTTTATACCCTTCCCTTCGTAATATTCTTAGCTACAAATATGCCAAATTCCAAGCAAATGTGATCACCAAATCGACATTGAGTTTGTCACCTATCGACTGATATTGGAACTATTTTTCATAACAGAACGCCTAGTTCGAACTTCTGTCGAAAGATGGCAGCACACGATATACTTCCGGTCTAGTTAAAGCAGTCTGACACTTTACAGTGAGGACATCTCGACTGTTGACCTGTTCATCACTCAGCTGGGTCTGTGCTGTTCATAACTTTCGCGACAGAGCGAGAATCGTGGCCTAGAGTAACACTCTCCCCGTATGTATCAATCATGGCTTTTCCTGGTGACAATCCTGGTACAATGAATTGTGCAAAATCCTGGAATACAATCCCTCTAAAGTCTAATTCAAGTAATTGGGTTTCATGGCCATGGGCCTAATAAATTGTAGTTGACCTGCTGTAGTGTTGACTACTAGTACTTGAAGTAGTTACTAGTAGTACTTAGTACTATAGTACTTGGATTGTACTTTGTATGTGCAGTTATCACAACTGAATTCAGTATGTTTATAGATGTTTGTAAGGTAAATAAACCCATGATTAGATGTAAATTCTTAAACAAACTTTATTCTTGAATAAAAATAAGTGGATATAGTGCAACTTTTCTAATTGCACCCTTGAACTTAGTACCAAACTGAAAGTCCTCTTCCATTTCTCACTAGAGTGTTTATTTTGTTCATAGTAACAAGCCACGAAGACTCGAAGTCCACAATTAATTGTCATCTCACATATAATACGGTCATGATGTACTTTGCGACCTCAATTCTGGTACTACCAGAATTGTTGAGATGATTTTGCAATTTTAGTACGTACCAGAATTGTTCCCTGCTAACAATTCTAGAACGTACCAGGATTGTCAGAACAATTCCGGTATAACAAGTGTACCAGAATTGTTGATTCTGGGAATACTGGGACGTACCAGAATTGTCAGAGAATTTTTTAACCTGCCACCTAATTGGTGCCGTTGGTCACATACTTTGTCGTAATGTATAGAGTAGTTCCGGAAGAAATCAATAAGCGGCAAATTTGAAAGTACTTGAAACTTACTGCGTCATTAAGCAAGCGATAGGAAAATAATTCACGGACAATTCTGGTACGTCCAAGAATTGTAGTAACAATTCTGGAAGAAAACGTGTACCGGAATTGCACAATTCTGGTATGTACCGGAATTGCACAATTCTGGTATGTACCGGAATTGCACAATTCTGGTACGTACCGGAATTGCACAATTCTGATACGTTCTAGAATTGCTACATGTAATAAACAATTCTGGTACATACCAGAATTGAATGCACAATTCTGGTACGTACCAGAATTGAGGTCGCGAAGTACAACATGACCTATAATACTTGGGTATCGTACCGACCATTTGATATCCTTGTAGGCCATGTGCTGGAATAATTTTGGAAAAACAATCAGTCTGTAAATATGAATACATAACTTTGGCCCTCCCCCCCCCCCCCCCCCCCAAAAAAAAAATACAAACAAAACAACAACAACAACAACAACACTGGTAACAGAATCACTCAACACAAATACCAGAGTTGATGAAAATATACTTACGGTTTTAAACACGTTCAGGTTCTACTTCATAAAAATTAATCTTGTGGCTACTTTGGATTTCGATGTGGAATCCATGCACTATCCCCTCACTGATTTACATATTCATACCCTTCCCATTTGGGGCTAGTGTGGATCTTTTCAATTACTTACCATTTCCAGTGGTCTTATCCAGGGGTCCAGCTTTCGCTAACAACTCTGGGAGACGACAGGACTACTGGTTCTCCAATCGTCATAGCCCCACCCAAAATCTCATTGCCCTTGCTTTGATAAATACTGTAGTCCCGCTTTAGTCCTTTTACAAAAACAACTCTGAAGTTGTAAGGTATTTTTTCGCTGTTATGTTTAATTTTGGAACAGTAATTTTGGAACAGTACTTTTTATGACAATTGATGTGTTAAATGGTGTTCTTCAACTGTCCATATTCCTGATATTCATCTGAGCATGATCATGAAATTTGTCTTTTCTTATAGCCAGCCGGGCTACATAGGCAAATATTATTATGACCCTTAATAAAAGCTGTAGCCTTGGACTATGGGGCTAGTGGTTAGCTGGACCCTTGAAATCTCGCTATCTGAAGTCAATTTTCAGGGAAACAAAATATGAAATACCACATGTTATATAGTTAATAAGGAATATTCAGAGTAAGTGAAACAATGGGTTTTGTCGATAAAATGTTAGGGGGACACCCTGTTGGGTTGGTCAACTTAAAAAGTCAAATAAAGGGGGGGGGGGGGGGGGGGGGGGTAAAATATTCTGGAATCTACTGTAGTAGGCAAGCCTTACAAACAAACTGGTGACTTGAAATATTTTGTTTGCTAGGCCTAACCTTAGATAAATAAGAGCAATTGGATGTGAAACCAGCCAGTCAACCTGAACAGGCTAGCCTCCACGAATAGCCCAAAAGTTGTGCTCTGTGTATGCTGGTGCACAGGTTTCTCAGTAATGTAAATAATACGCGAGCCCTGATTGGTCCTTGTTCCTTTGTGACCTCATGCAGACCCCTGGCATGTCCAGCCCTTCACTATAGCGCATATAGTAATTAGTCTCTCGATACATATCCACTCTTTTCTTCATTTAAGGCTTAACTTCCTGAAGCAGACTCAGAAGGTTCCAAGAAGATGTCGGGGATCGGCAAAGTGCTGAGAGGAGTGATGACCTACCGCAAGACCCTTCGCAAGGATCTCATGAAGGAGTATCAACGCATTGCGGATCATCCAGAAGTGAGTAGGAGCATCACTAGGCTTTCCTAAGTACTGTAGTGCCCAAAAACTTTTTCTTTATAGAATTTATAGGTAATTATTCATGTGAATATAATAAACTTCTTATTTGTTTTATTAATGAGGTATTAATTATAAATGTTATTCATACATTTATAATTATTATTATAATTATTATTATTATTATCATCATCATCATCATCATCATTATTATTATTATCATTATAATTTTTATTATTTATCATTTATAGTAATAGTTAATAGGTATTTGTATACCAACGCTCCTTAAATCACTTGTTTAATGCATGCTATAATCTTTCAAAAGTATTATAGATCTCAAATATACTTCCAAACTCCAGGTATGAAAGGATTAAACCGAAGTTTTATCACATAAAAAAAGACTGTTTTATGGTGCAAAACCCATGATTATGATATTCGTTTTTCTCTGTTTCAGCCATCGTCGGTAGTATTCAGTTGTGTTGACAGTCGTCTTTTGCCGACCCGTATCACGCAGTCACGAGTAGGCGACATGTTTATCGTACGTAATGCTGGTAACCTGGTCATGGAGTCCAAGTATGCCGAGTATGGCGCGATCACCACGGTGCCCGGTGTCCTGGAACTTGGCTGTATCATCAATGATGTGAAAGACGTGATAGTGTGGGGGCACTCTGATTGTAAGGTAGCTACTCTATTATCAATATTACTATAATCATTATTATTATTATTACTATTGTTATTATTTTAATTATTATTATTATTAAGATTCCAATTATTACTCTCAGGGATGGGCACATTGGGACTTTCAAAAAATAGGATATATTTCCTTAATAATACAATTTCTAACAATAGATTTAATGATACGTCCTGTCTCCTAGGGACTTTAAGGCATAGTTCTAGTAGAGTATTCTACAAGGTGACGGTAACATCTAAATCTTAAAGTCCATTAAAAAATAGCCCACAGTTAGAAATTCATTAAAGTATGCTATTATCCCCTTAGCCAGATCCCCTTTGGAAATACAAAATAATAAGGGGTTCACCAGTCATGCTGTCCATATATATGGTACCAATGTCGCAAACAATGTGTTCACTAAAGGTGTTCATATTAAGAGGCTTCATTGAATTATCAGACAACAAAGTATAGTCAAGGTGCACTCTATGAATGAAAAAAATCAAAAATAGACCAATCATATCATTTTCTCTTCTCCCGGGTTTAGGCAAAAACTCTGGCGACTGTCACTACACTTTTAGTCTCTCGTAGGTCAAAATTGACCGTCCATTGTTCCTGCCGTGTCATGTTTGTGCGATTCTATAATGGGGGAGTCTTTAATAAAATTTTCTTATTTTCTCTTGTAGGCCATGAATTTACTGTATTCCATACGGAACCAGCGAGTTCTCTCTAGTGACAGTCCACTCTCAGTCTGGCTACAGAAACATGGCGAACACACTGTGCGCAAATACGAAATGCTGGAGAAACTGGGAGGCGCAGGACCCTTAACCTTCCAAGCAGAGACAGCCGACAAAACCTTCGAGGCCTACATAGACCCTGAAAATAAGTTTGATAGACCTGATAAGTTTTCACAGGTAAGAAATTGTTCTTTAGATTCGTCGGAGACAGTTGACAAAAACATTAAGGCCTACATAGACCCTGAAAATAAGTTTGATAGACCTGCTAAGTTTTCACAGGTAAGATATTGTTCTTTAGATTCGTCAGAGACAGTTGACAAAAACTTTGAGGCCTGCCTATGTAGACCCTGAAAATATGTTCGATAGACCTGATAAGTTTTGTCTGGTAAGATATTGTTCTTTAGATTCGTCCAACTATGCATTGGGTATTGGTTATTGTATATCTGACAACATTTGATAATTTTGCAATAATTAGAATATTTAATTCACTTATCTGATGGAATTCGAGATTTTTTGTGATTTTTCAATTCCATTGAACCTATTGATACCTGGAGTTCTCCTTGACGAGAGTCGTCTGCACCTTTGATTCTTTTGGAAATAAATCATAAATTCACAAAATATTTAAATGGAGTTGAAGGAGATTTGTTGTTCAGTTTTTGGTCAACATTTCTCCTTCAAATATTTCTGAAAATTTCTTTCGTTAGAGAGATATCCCCAAAAGAGCTGGGCGGTTTTGGGTGCTGTTAAATTAAGCTGTAAGCACAAATGAATTAATATGGGAGAAAAAGGGATGAAAAATAAAATAATGTTAATCATTACACAAATTTGTGGGTAATCCAATTTATTGCAATTAGCATTTGGCTAATCACAACTTAGCCTGATGATGAAAGAAAAATTATGATTTTCAATTTGTTTGCAGATCAACACCTTGCAGCAACTTCAGCATCTGGCCAGCTACAAGTTTCTGCACGAGAAATTCAAGGCAGGTGATATCAAACTCCACGCCATCTGGTTCGACGTCTACTCCGGCGACATCTACCTCTTTGACCGCCAAGAAAAAACCTTTGTTGAGATTACGGAGGAGACGGTCCAGAAATTGATGAAAAACACAGGGGTTGATTTGATGGAAGGATGCTGTGATGGTGATCATAATCATAAATAAAAGCAACAGCGACAAGGATGTGTGATAATAAATTAGGGAAAAGAGCTATTCGGAAAGGGGGTGGGGGGGCAGGAATGTGCGTCGAGAAAATATATAGGGGGGGGGGGGGGAAGGGTGGTCACAGGGAAATGAATAACCATTTGAAACCTGACAAATTGTAATAAAGTGGAGGGGGACTGATTTGGAAAAGAATAAATATTGGTCTGAGCTGACTGAGCACCCAAAAATCATTGTGGGGTGGGGGAGGTAGGTTATTAACACCAAAGGTAATTACATTGTACTTGAAATATCTGTATTTGCCACCGACTCATCAATTGTCCAATCATCATAGTTTATTAGGTCAGACCTAGCTTCATTATTTATACCCTTATACTGATGGTGGCTAATTTGTCCAAAACAAGATTATGCAAAAAACCTAAAAGAAATGTCTGAAACCCTGATATATGGGTACTCATCTGAGAGTACTCAGCAAGAGCTGCCCAATGAATACCAACATGGTAAGGAAAAAAGGTTGGATGTATTGTGAACTGAAAGGTAGTTTCTATTGTGGTAATTGAACGAAGATGGGGCATAAACCAGGGAACACAAATACAATGGGATCAAAGTAGAGATGGTTTGACATAGGTCATTGCAAATAAAAGGCACGCCAATGGTGGCAAATCGAGGATGCTGAGATGAGGTTTTGACCCTTCTACTTTATTTTCTGCATATCCTTCTGGAATAGAATCATGTGACAGGAAACATTTGAATATTTTGGTCGATAATAGGGTCAAATGTGTTTAACAAAATAAATGTAAAGTGGGGGGGGGGGGGGGGGGGGGACAGATGACCCACCAGGTGGTGAGAGACTTCTTTTGGCACTACACTATTAGTGAAGTGTTGGTACCAACAGAAGCCTCGTCAATCGCTAGGCTCAAAATGAGATAGGCACAAGTGATGATAAGATGCCATGCTTGAAAGTCTTCAAACTGTGAGATACATGTGTGAGTTTCATCTAAACATTTTGATTGATCTCAAGTTGAGAGAGAAGCTTGTGAAATAAGCTTGCCTGATGTAATGATGACGTAAACTTCATGAATTGCGGGTGATTTTCAAATGCAAGCAGAATGTCTAGTGTATAAATGTGGTATTCATATTATGTCGCCAAAAATGCACAAAATAACATACTTATAGATTTGTTTTCAATTTTAGTATCATATCTAACCGGTTTGGTACATGATTTTTATTGTTTTTTTTGCATGTTGGTTATTTGTACATGGAAGACAGAGGTGCACAATAGTGCTTTATATTATAGTAATACATTAAGCATTGGTATAATTAATCATAATTTACATTTGTTGGTAGTTGTATAGACCCAATCTTACAAATAATAAGCAGTGTTTTTAATACTTTTCCATATTGGAGACTGAATTCCCCAGAATGTTTTACCTTGTTATAATTGGTAGCTAACATACTTATAGATTGATAATCAGATAAACCTTTACATGTTTCTGCACAATGAAATATCTACATGTTTATGCCACATTTCGTATTTCCTTTTCTCTGGCAAGTGGATGGCTGTGAAGGCTGCAATTTTGACCAGTCAGAGGAAATGTTCTAAGAAGTAGCTTTACAATAAGTGCTCACATTAGTTACCAAACTGATAAAGAGTAGATTATCAGGAGCAGAGTTTTGTTTTTCAGTGAATTTAGAGATGCAAGGGTTTTTCCTTTGATGGCATTTTTTCTTCAGGTGTAAACATGATGGACTTTGCGATTATGCACTTTGTCACATAAGGGACTACTTTGTTGACCACCTCATGAGTGGAGGGTTTAATTTTAGTTGAGATTTAGCCTATCACCGATAACTACAGCAAGATAACAATACACTTATCTTTTATTATGTTAGATATTGCAGGACTGCAGAAATTGTTTATTGTTAGGCTTTTTGTAGTTTATATAGATATATTTTCATCTATTTTTCCAATATTTTAAGCATTCATTGTGTATTAGTTCGTATTATTTTTTGATCTAGCAATGATAACTTGGGGCGTTAGGTTCTGTGTTTTTTTGCAGTTGCTTACATAAAAAAACTTGACCCAGGAGATATTTTGACAATATAGATGGCAGCACTGCTCACACTCGCAATATTTTACAAAAACAACAAATCTAAAATCAAGTCTTATGGACGTATCATGTACTTCAAATTAAAATGGAATATCTATAAGCAATTTGATTTAATGGACTATCATTGTAAACAAATGATTGAAATAAAATCAATCCTCTGCAGCCTGATTTAACAGCATCTAGTACTAAATATTCTATGCACAATTTAACTAAAAAATATTTTTATGGTAACTTATGATCCATTGTTGGGTTATTTGTATGTAGTTGCACATTTCGTTTACCACTGCATAGGTGTTGATTTTGTTTGAAGGGATGCAAAAATAAATATGAAATAAACAAACTAAAATCAAAACAAATGGTTTGTCATTCATTCTTTTGGTATGCATGAAAGCTGCATTTTGATATTATTGCAGCATTTCAATCTCCATTACTTGTCTATTTTGGATCTGTAACCTCATTTGTCCAATGGGGTCAACTACCTAGGGAGGACCTACAGAGAGCTCCCCTACCATACTCATCATTCCTAGTTATCATGTTTCCTACTTCCAATTTAGATGATGAATGTACCCAATACCCTCATATATAACACATTTATTTAGCTTCATACCCTGGCCTCCCTGACATTGCATCATTGGGAAATGAAATTACTTCAATTGAACTAAGAATAACAAATAAAAAACAGAATGCAAGAACAGGAAACCTTTTAGCAATTTATTATCAATGATATTTTTTCATACAAAATGTACTGCTTATAAATCAATCAATCAATAACATGATTATATCATAGACAAACTTGTCTGTAGAATAGAATTCTCACTTGACAAGATATAAGGGACTTCATTAAATTATGGATTTGTGAACAACCTTGTCCTGGATTCAACTGGATTTACCTAATTTAAAGTCAGTGCCTGAGCCGGCATTTGTTTGAACATAATTTGGACACCCATACCTTCAAACAGTCGCATACCAGGACAACCAAATGTTTTAGACAATCATTTCTAAAAATATCGCTTTCGAGCAAATATGTGAAAAGTTTTACTACAGTGTAAATACTGATACTACTCTGCAATATTCTCAACAAGTGAATGCATGTTTATGTTTGTTATCAAGATGTATTCTACTTTTTGGTGAAAAACAGGTCACCCGTTTTTTATGACCCAGTTTCTAAATCCTGGCTAAGGCTCCATAGTGCCTGAATATTGCAATCTAGACTAGATGTAGTGCCCAAGTATTTAAGTGAAAACTTTTGACCAGAACACTTTTTTTCAAAATATCGTAGAGAGAAAAACTGATCAAAAGCACAGCAAGAACTCTACTTCAAATATTCTGTGGACTAATCATTTATTTGTTTTTAAACATTTTATAGGTTCAGCTGATACTTATGGCAGAGATCTTCAGACATGAATGGTTTTATTCTATAATTATCCTGTACAGTAAAATTATACAGTAACCCAGGTTCGATAGTTATGCCTTGAGGAACCTGGCATGGTGGGCGATGTGTTCTCCAATGAATGAGGCAATAAAGTAGTAGCTGTGGTCGTAATCCTGAAACAAGTAAACACCAAAGATTAAGATCAAGGTAGAATATCAAAACCAGTGCATGAAAATATCACCAGAAAGCTTGTTACAGCTAAGCTGGCTTTAGAGCTGGAGTTTGGATTATCATGAATTTTTTTTACAGCTAATTCACAACTTTAAACACTTCTTACTGGTATCGGACTCTGGAGTGTCCATGAAAAACTACTGACTAACCCCAAATCACTACCAATTTTTTCACAAGCCTACTGTAAATTCTTAGTAATTTGGGACACCTATAAAATTACAATTTTCATGGGTTGAGGATGGCCCATGTTTTATGAAAATACTGACAGAGCAGTGTAATAGTTGTCCATACCTTGTGAAATAGCTACCAGCGATAAATCAAGGGTGGTCCATATTTCCCAATAATTATTTTGCAAAATAAATATTAGAGTGGTCCAGATTCCTAAGGTGGCCTGAATTTCTGGTATTTCAAATATGTGCAGTGTCAGTAGTTAGTTGCAACACCTTGAACCACTTGGCTATCAGGGCTTTGTAGATTACCACAAGCCAGGGCAGAGAGGGTACATTTGTTATGTTCAATGTATTGCTCAAAGAAGACCTTTTTATTGGCTAAATAGTCATATAAAACAGGGTAGAGGCAAAACTGAGTCAAAGAAATTAATCCCACAAGCTTCCTTGAATAAATAGCAACGAAATAGACAAGCGACTATAAGATTGCATTAGAGATTGAAACCTGGAAATTATGACAAAATATTAATAATCTAGAATATTAAGGTTGTCAATCTGAGTAAGGTATGCAAACTTTTATACGAAAATAACAACCATTTTCCAAGAGTAGCATGAATGCAGCCGTAATTTGTAATTCAATAGAGAAGGGTCGTATAATTTGACCAACTTAAACTAATGAAGATGTGGTCAAAACAATAATGGAAATGGATTGGCCATCAAAACCAGAAGTAACGTAAACTCTCAAAAATTTAGACCATCCTAAGAATTCAGGCCACTATAATTATCGTGCAAAATAAGTTAAAGGAAATCTGGGCCACCCTAAATCTATCGCTGGAGTCAGTAAGGGAAATCTGGGCCACTAATTCTCTGCTTTGTCTGTATTTTCTTAAAAAAGAATTTATGGTAACGAGAAAGTGAGTTCAGTTGTTCAGTAGAATATGACAAAAAGACCTCCACACCTGCCAAGGAGGCCTCTGGCAGGCATGGGTAACTCACCTCCTGCATTCTCAGTATGACGGGAGTTTTTGCCTCAGCGCATGCCGCAACAAAGTTATCTGGCAGAAGCTGTCCAGCTCCCAGGAAATTATCTCCTTTACCCTACAAACAAGAATATGGTATAAAAATAAATAAATTAGTATTTGAATAGTGCTATCTCCATTTTGAAATGATCAAAAACGCTTGAGAAGCTCTGTAGGAAGTCCTGATGTGATCTTAATGCACCCTGGGAATTTCATATCCATTCCATACACTTCAAACTGTAAAGGCAGTCTTCAAGAGGTATGCTGTGAGGTTTCTCTTAATACATGGCACAGGTGAGTTCTGAGCTACTGTGGTAGCACGTTACAGAGCGGGAGAAGGCTTGATCACCTTCGTAGAAGAAAGATACTTGAGAACTCATAAAGTGGAGCAAAATCTGTGTGGGTAAGTACTAAGTTTAAGTTTCAACTTATGGTGTGATTGGTTTATAGAAGTGATTCATGACAAAAATCCTTATGAAGCTACCTGAATAAACAGGCCTGCCAGGCAATAATGTAAATACCGTAATTTCGCGTGTATAAGACGCACCCGTATATAAGACGCACCCCTTGTTCAGGCCTTTGAAATGATGTATAGACCTTAGCTTTGTGTATAGTGCGCACCCCCTTTTCGGATATATTGTTCAGAATTAACTACTCTTGATTAAAGCTAGAAAGCCAGTAAAACGCACTTCATTATGTCTTTTTATGAGTTAAATGTGACATCAATGCGACATAAGTGCTTATCACTCCGTCTGTGCGTAATACCCATTGTCCTAGGGGTGATATTGATTGTAATCAATGCATTCCGACTAGGAGTGGTTCGGTAATTACAATTCGTAAATGCCGTGGCAAACATCGGTGGGCACAGTCCTGGCAGCATTATAATTGTAATAAGGCGATCCCCGAGTGGCCTGGGGACTCGATGTAAAACACCCTAGATCCCTAGCTTTGTGTATAAGACGCACCCCCACTTTGAGTGTGAAAATTTGTGTAAAAAAGTGCGTCTTATACACGCGAAATTACGGTAGTCCTATGAACATTGTAGATATAGGAACATGACTGGATAGACCCAATTACCTTAGTATTTACCTACCTGGTCAATAAGGATCTCTAGAGGAGGTCCTGAGTAGTTCTTTACCAGATGGCAGGAATCATAGGCCTAGAAAAAATGAATAAAGAAGGAATGATTACCTTTTAGTATGGGACTCTAAGGATTTAGGTCTTTTTCTTAGTAAGAAACGCTCTTCATCATAACATGATATTACCAGATAGTGCTTGTGGTCACCTACTAAACAATTTAAGTACATGGCACATGTAGTGATTATGCTATCTGCATGACACATACCGTATAACTGGTATTTTTTTACAGGCATTTAATTTTCGCTATTTTCATGCTCCCAATGATAGCACCAAAATAACATCCTTTAAACAAATATCTATATAGTAATAAATATATAGTTTAGTGCATGAATGCACAAATTTAAAGTAGCACAAATACCCTCCAGCAGGGCTGTAAAGCAAATTTTTTAGCACTTCAAATTAAAACTGTATACAGTACTTGATTAACCCACTAATTCTCCCAGCACACAAAGAGGCCAAAAGTATTTTGTCATTAGCTTTATAATAATTCAAAATGCCTTTTGAATTTTTCACAAAGAAACCTCAAATCTCGAGGATTTAAAAATGTTGGTGCTATAGTTTTCTTTAGTATTTATTTCAGGATGCAGCAATACGGCTGGTTAGGGATTTTGGCTATTGAACTTGCTCTGGGCCTACATAAATTATAATGTTAGGGGCCTAGCCCCCAAATAAAGGCTTTATATATATCGAGACTGGTAATCATAAGTTTGCCATTGTTAATTCATTCATACAATAAAATATAAGCATGTTTTCTGGAATAAAATAAGAAAAATGAATATGAATTTTCACAGGTCTGTAAAATATTACTTAGGATCCTCAAATTAATGTTATTTGTTTAGGGATCTAACTGGACCCTAATTAGAATATTAATTTCCATCTGTCTTTTTCTGAACATGGAGTGTCCTGACTACTTACCTTCCATGCTTCCTTATCCTCCCCTAGGTACCCTGAGAAAGCTTTCTGTCCCCAGGGGCACGCAATAGGGTTACAGATTGGAGAGAAGGCTGAGACTGACGCGTACTTGCCCGGGTTCTTCAGGGCACAGACCAGGGCTCCGTGACCACCCATACTGAAAGAGGAAGAATAGACAATAAATAAAATTATTCTCTCACTCTGTATTTCTGACCATTTGTCCCTTCTCGATGTCTTTTGTCTGCCTCTTCCTTTGTCTAAAGTGAAAATATTAAAAAAAAATATTGCATTCTCTTAGATAGACAAACCTTGCCACTTAAAACACTGTCAATATTTGATTTATTAGTAAAGAATCTGGGGTAGCTATTATGGTTGATGTTATTGAATATTTTTCTCTACGATATGAGAGCCCTCATTGGTCTTTGTCTCCTAGTGACATCACATTGAGACCAGATTCAATACCCCTGGGATAGCCAGGCCTTCAATATAGTGCATATAGTAATTGGTCTCTCGCTACATATCTATTCTTTTATTCATCTAAGATCTTACCTATGGCCCATGATAGACTGTTTGTCTGGCTGTGCAGGAAAGTTAGCATTGATGAGAGCAGGCAGCTGAAAGCAAAGCAATAATTCAATATCAATTCAATTGAATCCATTATAACATATAGACATACATATTTGTAGTACGAGGAAGTATCCAAAACCAAACATCTTTAGATTTTCATATGGCTAGGTGAATTGCAACTCTTCACTTTGATAATTTTGTTCCGAAAAAAACTTGCCCAAAGGACATAATAGTGGTATGTTAATACTTTTCACCCAGATTATTATCATAATAATCATCATTATGGTTTTTGCTGAATGTGGCTTAGTTTGAATCTGGCTAGAAGCATGTGGGAAAGTTACCAGTGACTTGTGGTTATGCAGTGGCTTTCCCCACACACCCTTGGTTCCTCGAGGACTTACAATTTAGACTTAACGGGCCAGAAAAAGTGAAGATAACAAAAAATCCAAATCACAAAATTAACATACCTCTTCAGTGACGTAAGCATACATCCTATAATTTGTCTTCCATTTCTCTTGAGTGGCATTGACGTAAAATCCTGCTCCGGTGCCAAAATCCCACCCATCCTCCTCGCCTTCAATGTTGCAGCCCCCTGGTGGAAAACAAGCAAACTAAATAAGCAACATAAAAACAATTATTTATTCCTTTTAAAGCGTAATTGTAAGGCACAATTTTGTTTCTAGATCGCCTGTTTTTTTAATACTATTTTAAAAATATTGTGTTGGCATTGTTTTACATTTTCAACTGAAGAACCTTTGAATACAGATAGCTGAGATTATATATTGCTTGGAATATTGAAATAAATTTACATATGGAAAAAATAACGTGAACTTGGTAATTTTCTTTACATTTAACTGTTCTTGAAGTCTTCCACACAGTTAAATCCATTTCAAGCAATACTCCATTCTGGCCTTAGGCTTTGGGATTGGATGAAACTTAACATGAATTATGTGTGGTCAATAATGATACAGGCTATCACTGTTGCTATACTCTCAAGCACACCTTTTAACCACCATTTTAGCAAATCATTCTGCCAAAGTCATCCAAAGATAATCCTTTACTAAGATTGCTAAAGAAATCCTTGAAATGGGATAAAAGCTTACATGAATAAAAGAATGGATATGTAGCGAGAGACCAATTACTATATGCGCTATAGTGAGGGCCTGGCTATGCCAAGGGACCCCCAATATGGCCTCAATGAGACGTCACTAGGAGACACAGACCAATGAGGGCTCTTCTTATCGTTTACATTACAGAGAAAGCTGCCCTGCAACTAGGACTGTCATTGACATCCATTTTTTTTCGATTCGATCATTGACATTTTATTTCTCGATTCTGATAATTTCGATTTGATTGTGAAGAACTGCAGTAATAGAATATTTTCACATGTTCCACACTATTTTTGTGGCTAGGATCCCAAGATTCCCACAATGCAAAGACAATGAAGGTTTTCTCAACACTTTCTGATTAGATACTTGACTTTCTCTTCAAAATTCTTAATAGCGTTGGCTAAAAATTGCGTAAAAGGCTGAAAAAATGTGTTTCGATTAATTCAATTCGATTGACATAATATTTTTTTCTCGATTAATTGGAAAAATTATTTCGATCGATCGATACTTGTCATATCAATGACAGTCCTACCTGCAACATGCGCAGAACACAACTTTTGGGCTATTCGTCACAGCCAGTCTGTTCAGATTGACCGGCTGGTTTCATATTCATTTGTTTTTATTCATCTAAGATACATAAGTACATTTGCTGCTGGTAGTATCGATTACTAGTGACCACATGTGAGTGAGTCTCTGTTTGTACCACCCTGACCACCTCAGGGCTCATGAGGGCAGTTTCCTCAGACACTGACAGAAGTACTTGCCCGCTTCCCTTAACAGTTTTAGATGCTTTCTTGATGCCATTATCATTGCAGCATCAATACTTTGGTACATAGCATAAACTAGGGAGTAGGAAAAACTTTTATTAATGTGCGCTGCGAAAAACTACTGCAGAATAGGAAATTAATCTGAGTGATTTATTCGGCCGAACTTGGGGTCAGTTGGTATAATGAAAGTCGGATATATCATTCCGGTCATAAGAATGTTAACCTTTAATATTGGCTTTTCGGAATAAAAAATATCGTAAAAATCCAAAATCACAAATTCGGTTAATTTGCACCTCAGATTAATTTCCTATTCTCTAGTAATCTCCTTACGTGGACTGGTGTCTGGAGCCACTATGATGACCTCGTGTTCGGCAGCGTATCTCTGAGCGCCGGCTTTAGTCACGAAGTTCTGCTCCGTACAGGTGAGTCCAGACAGCCAGTAGATGACGGGAAACTTCACATCTTCCTTAGCCTGGCCCGGCACAAATACACCAAAATTCATGGAACATTTGAGCTCCGAACTGAAATGAAACAGTCCTTTATTTATACATGCACTGAGTCTGCCTTGAAAAGTGTCACCTTGATCTATACAGCCTAAAAACATTGAATGTTTCATGGTACTGTAGTTGTAATGCAGTGTGTAATTACAATTTTCTTATCATTAATATAAATATCATACTTAATCATTGTCATTATCATTATTATTTTTATCATTATTACTTTCATTATTTTTTATGATTATTATCATCAAATTACTAGTATCACTTATCATAATTACTGAAGAAACTCACCTGTCATGGCTGAAAACTTTCTGTAATCCTCCAAAGATTTTATTGCTGGAAACCTCCTTCAACGCCATTTTCCCTGAAATCCAACCCTGTTCAAAAGAAAGAGAAATGATCATTCAACTATTAAAGACCCCCACCAAGGAATCTTTTTTGGTCTGGACCAGTGGACCCCACCACCAAGGACTTTTCTTTTGGTCTGGAGCCCCTCATCACTGTCTATTTTGTGAAAATATGGATGTGATCCCAAAGTCAGCAATTTCGGTTCCCGAAAACGCCTTCAGAAATATAATACTTCAAAAATATAATAAAATGCAGGAATTATGATCTTACATTTGTTGTCTATCACTAAAATTAAAGGGATTTGCGATTCAGACAAAGGAAAATAGGTTAAATTTACTGTTTTCAGTGAGTTGCCCCTCAGGAGTGCCTCCAAAGACAAACAATCAATATGGCTTCCAGACCACGAGATGAAGTCAATTTGTCCAATGATATTTCCTGAGGCAACCTTTACTCAGGCATCTGCCAGCAAGATAAAAAAACAAAAGATAAGAAATAAAAATTGACCCACCAGCCAACACTAGTTGACGCCTGCCATTTAGGCTGCCCATGATAGTGAAATTCTTTCTATTAATTGCAAGAATTAAGGGTCTAATACAACATCCGCGAAGTGCATAAATTGCCGCAGCTTAACAGTAGAAATACTATAGGGTCTTTAGTAGATGTATGTACACAGAGATGGGTCCTGTTGGATCTATGAACTGTCATCGTCATTATTGTCTTCCTATAACCACCTCCGCCCCCCCCCCCCCCCCCCAACATAACTGTTTCTTATTTTCTTATAATAAAACAGTTAATTGGGTCCAAGTTTAATTTGCCCAGTAAATTGGGTCAAAGGTCAATTCCTTTAAATAACATCATTCAGTTGTCAAAATTTGGGTAACTATTTTAGGTGCTCTAGCATTCTTATATGTACTCTAAAAAAAATAAAAAGTGCAACCTAATTGCATTTTGTTTGTCATCACATTTTCTGACATGGATGCTAAATCATAACTTGCCCATTTAATTGGGTCAAAGGTCAATTTATTTAAACGTGATTCAGCTGTCAAAATTTGGGCACCCATTTTAGGTGCTCTAACGTTTCTATAAGTACTCTAAAACAAAATAAAATATGCAAACCACTGAAATATAACTATGAAATTCATTTATGCTGTTAACAGTGCATGACATGCTCTTTTATAGTACAAAACATACCCTGACAAGTGGAAATGCCGGCACTTTATTGTTGATTAATACTGTGCGAAGGATCAACCACAAGCAAACCCGTACGATTAATAAAAATGTGGTATATTTGCTCCAAAAAATGCATGCGGTTGTTGCTATCAAATGCATGGTTATAAAAGTAGAGGTAACTAGCCAAACGAATACTCAAAGTGTGAGTTATATCACACACTTGTTCATCTGTTCATTGTCAAATGATAATAAAGTTTCTTAATAAAGAACTGCGAGCCAAATCAATTTTGATCGTATACAACTGCTCATTATTAGCTTTATTATTAGACTTTTACTCCGCCGTATGTAAAATAGTACGCTTCCCTGGAATAGGTTTCTACGTTATAATTGGCTCAATTCAGATCCTACTGTGCATGTGTGCTAGAACCAAGTGAAGCAGGGTTTATTGATTTTACCTAAAAAATAAATCAAACGTCTAGAGACTTATCTAGTTCTTGAGGTAGGCGGATTGGTTTCAATCCATGATAACTGGGTCAAAGTAGTGCAGTCATGGCAGCACCTATGGATGAGGATGACTTGTTGGCAGAAAGACTGGCAGCTACTCGCCGTCATGCGGGAGCAAATAGGAGTGGTAACATCAAACTGGTCTACCTGCAATGCTGTAAGTATGTTTACAGTTAGAAACTATGGGATCAGTTGGGTGATGTGTAAATGATACATCTCTCCCTCTCATAGAAGGCACCAGTTGGCAGGTCTCTGCAGTTGTGACTGTACCAGTAGTAATTGGCAATACATCTCACTTCCTCATTTACATTTACTGATATGTTACATGTAAGGGGAATCCAGTGTTAGTGTATCACCAAAGAAGAGTAACATCTCTAGCAACATTTAACAGCCCTATCTACCTTCTAGCAGTCCTTTGCAGCAGACAGAGAATAAATCTGTTTGAGGGCTGACTGTGACTGACAGTGTGTACATAATGACACCCCTGACAAGTGAGCTGGTGAGGGGCACTGGAACAGGTGGGCATGGAGGGTAAATGAGGGGAGATGTTTTGGAGTTACATTGTTGTTGCATTCTTGTTGGAAGTAATAAAGTAACACAGTTTATATGTGGGGTTTGAAGAGCTACCCAGCCTTTGACTGTCTCTTGGGCAGGACAGAAAAAATATCTATGAAATATTTTTGATTATGACTTATATAGGGTATAGACCAAATACTATCCTCAGGGGTGTCTCAAGTTTTGGACTCCTGGAGCATAGACAATTGGTCATGGAGCAGAGTAACTTTTGGTGAGCGCTGTGCGAAAAATCAGTTTGAACCTTGTCACCAGGTGGCACTATCATATTGGCTTTGTAGCAATAATGATTACCTATATCAATCAATTGGTAGTATCAGTAAATAGATGTATATATGATAATACACTAGTAGGCCCCTGTGCACAGGGTTTGGATTCTCAGTCATACTCAAACATGCGCAGCAAGTTAAGAGGCAGAGAATAAAACAAAACACAACTTCAAACTACCTTAACCACTCAAAACATTAGAACCATTACTGAACCATTGGTATTGCTCAGGGTTAAATGAGTGATCTTAATGTTCGCTGGCTATGAATGGGTTAAACCATCTTCTGATGAAAATAATACATAATTACCTTTATATTATACATTTATATAATAGCAATGATCAACTTTAAAAAAACAAGAGTGTGTGTGTGAAAACATCATTTTGACTTTATTTCAACAATTCATTTTAGTATTCAGTTCAATAAATCATGTTAAAACATTTTCCAATGGAACACATACATTTGGTTTATAAATAACATAAATGTGCTTTGGCCATGAATGGGTTAATTTAGCAACCTTTAATGTATTCTTGGTTGGTAAACTAAAAAGGGTTAAATGAATGGTTACCAGGTCCTCTGCCCAATAAAGGATTAATCAAAAAACCCTTAACACATTCTTGGTTGCAAAAGGTTAAATGAATGATATTAAGGTGCATTGGCCATGGATGGGTTAATGAAATAACCCTAAACTAATTTTGGTTGGCAAAGGGTTTAATGAATAACATTAAGGTGCTCTGGCCATGAATGGATTAACTTAACAACCTTTAATATATTCTTGGTGGGTAAAGGCTAGAATGAATGGGTTAATTTGAAATCCCTTAAACATATCCTGGGTTGCAAAAGGTTAAATGGATGACATGCAGGTGCATAGGCCATGAACGGGTAGATTTAACAACCTTTTAATATATTCTTGGTGGGTAAAGGGTTAAATGAAAGGTCATCAGGTGCTCTAGCCATGAATGGGTTAATTTAACATCCCTTAAACATATCCTGGGTTGCAAAAGGTTAAATGAATGACATTTAGGTGCATTGGCCATTGTTAGCGTTTTGCTTGGGGTGGAAGATGAACAACAACAACAAGTATCTTGAGTTAGATAAAAATAACTTGTATTAGAACAAAATGATTACATAGGAAGCTAGTTGGTTCTACCAGGGTCTTTTGGTCTAAGTAGAACCAGCGTGCTCTAGCTTCAGATTCTAACTGACTCCATACCCTAAACTTGCTCCTTATATATTAACCGGGATAGCATTTTTACTGGCTAAAGGGGCGGAGCTTTAACATATCCCTGTCCACTGCATAGCATCTTTACTGGCTAATTACAATATTTCTGGACAACTTCCTTTGTGCTATCCCGTATCAGTACTGTCCAACTATAGCATTTTTACTGGCTAAAGGGGCGGAGCTATGCTGGACTGCTGAGGCTATCGCCTTACCCCGCTGCCTGCCTTAACCATTAAAACACTTACGTTCCACTGGCTATTCCAGCTTCATGTCCTTTAATTAGGTATTGGACAGTACTGGCTAAATTATCCAAGAATCCCTGCCTTAGCAAGTAAATGTGCAATAATAATAAAACTTCTAATTATAACAATTCCTACACCCTAACACTACCCCCTTCCAATTAAAAGGGTATTGTCCACAATACATAACATGCAATTCAAATTTAACAATTACCTAAAAGTCATTTCACTCAGCATGCACAACATTTAGTATGATAATAAATTCAATTCAATCATCATGGAAATTTAGCCTTAATTGGTGGATACATTCTGTGGCATTAGACTGCCCTAAGAGTCATTAATTTACTCGTTCCAGAACCAGTGATTCTTTTGGGCATCAGAGAGGTTTCCTTCACCAATGTCATTACTTAGGATCGTTTTATTACCCTCTTGAGCAATTAAGGTCCTGCCGGTTCCCTAGCCTTGGTTTTAATTAATTTTCACAACTGCACTGCTTGGAACTTGACCCCTTAGGATGCCTAGTTTAGATAAGGCCTTGCCAAGCTGATATGCCTGCCTGGTAGTCTTAAAAAGTCTCTGATGCTGCTATATGCTAATTAGCCATGTGGCACTTGTTTGTAAACAGTCTACTGTGAGACTGTCCCAGTGGTTACACTATAGGGGTTGGCACCACATCACCAAACCTGTCAGGAATTGTCCGTTTCCTTTGACTCTACCTGGGGGTTGATCTGAATTTGTTTTAGCAAGGCCTGAATCTTTACGTCTAGCTCCACTATTCCTGGATTTACACTCAGGAATGTTCTGGTGGTCAGTTTGAGTGCTCTGTGCTATTGTTTCAGCCTGATTTTTGTTACAGACTTTTTCAGGGGGTCGCACTTGGTGTTTCACTACACCCACCCACTCCGGTACCTGGTTACTCAGGTAGGGTTTCAGCCTGTTGTGGTGCAGGATTTTATTCCTTGTACGGGGCGGTCCTTTGATCTCAAATAGCAAATCACTGATCGTTCTACTCACAACAAATGGACCTTTCCAATTTTCAGCTTTGATTTTTGCACTTTTGCCAATCTTGTTGGTGCTATCATGATAGTACACCAAGTCACCCACTTCGTAGTTGTTTTTCACTATGCGTGTGTCATAGTCCTTCTGTTGTGTTACCATGTTACTGCGGAGATGCAACCTGGCAAAATCATGGATGTAGTCGATTTTCTCTCGCAGGTTTGTAACATATTCTGGCATGCTGCTAGGCTCTTCATTTGATGGTGGTACTCCAAACATAATTTGAGTGGGAAGGTTGACTTCCCTGCCCATCATTAGCATATTTGGTGTGTACTTGGTGGTAGCGTGTGTGGAGCTTCTATATGCAGCTGTCAGCAGGGGAAGGTGGATGTCCCAGTCAGTGTGATTCTCATTCACATACGCTGCTATCATATCAAGTAGCGTACGATTGAATCGCTCAACTCCACCATTTGATTGGGCATGGTAGGGAGAGGAACGAGTTTTGTTTATTTCCAGTAAACGGCACACTTCCTGAAATAGTTTTGATTCATAGTTCGTTCCCTGATCAGAATGAATGTCAAGGGGGCAGCCAAATCTTGAAATAAACTCATACACAATTCTATGAGCCACTGTCTCTGCTGTTTGGTCAGGTATTGGGTAGGCCTCCACCCACTTTGAGAATTGGTCCATGACTAGTAGAACCAACTTGTTTCCATTATCAGACCTGGGAAATGGTCCCAGAACATCAGTGAATATTCTGTCCATTGGAGCACCTGCACAATAGCTTCCTATTGGAGCCTTAGCTGGCTTGTGATTGGGCGATTTTCTAGCCCCACAAGATGCGCATTTCTGTATCCATTCACGGACATCTTCCTTCATTCTGTGCCAATAAAAATGCTGTTTTAACCTGCTCTCAGTTTTGGCTGTGCCCAAATGTCCTGCGGTGATAGCACCATGTGCCATTTGTAGAATCTCATCTCTTAACACCCTTGGAACCACCAGTTGAAGGCGCGGTCCCCCATCAGTTTCAGCCCTCCTATAGAGGACTCCCCTTCTCAGTACCAGTTGTGACCAGTAAAGCCAAAGGTTTCTCGTTGCAGGACTCTCTATTGCAGCACAATCACGACTCGGCCTCTCCCCTGAAACTCGCCACCAGTCCAGTATTCTACCTACATCAGGATCATCACGCTGCCTCCTGATTAGGTCATCATTCGAATACACCATACCCCACTCAGCTGGGGCCCAACCTGGTTCAGTCTCTTTCACTTGGCCCTCATCGTTTCTGCAACCCATTCCTGTGATTACATCACACCTGCCCTGTTCATCCCCCTTTGACTTGACTTGGCTGTCCCTGCCATCTGACCTGTCGGCGACTTCATTATCACCCATCTCTCCACCATCTCTCTCTGATGATGCTGCCCTTCTCCCAGAAGGTATCTGGGCACCTGGCCTTCCTGCCTCCCTCAGGCGTTTCACTGGCTTTACCGTTAAGGGTACGACATCATCCAATTCCATAAAATTGGACCACTCTTGGTGTTTTCTTGCACATTGATGGCAACCCTCACAGGGTAAATCTGCAATGACGGTTTCCCCATCATAACAATTACACTCCTGTGGCTCACATGGGATTCTTGATAGACTGTCAGCATTTCCATGTTTCTTTCCAGCCCTGTGTTCTATCTTAAAGTCAAACTGCGATAAAATTTCTAGCCACCTCGCCATCTGACATTGGGGTTCCTTAAATGACATCATCCAGCATAGTGCACTGTGATCCGTCCTTACTAGAAATTTACGCCCTAGTAGATAGTGCCTGAACTGCTGCACAAATGTCACTATAGCAAGAAGTTCTCGTCTGGTAACACAGTATTGTTTCTGTGTCTTGGTGAATGTTTTGCTGGCATATAGGATAGGACGCTCCTCTTCTTTCTGTGTTATTTCACACCACTGTAGTTGTGACAGTGTTGCACCTATGCCCGTGTTAGAGGCATCAGTGTCTAAAATGTAGAGCCCATCATCCTGAGGGTATGCCATCACCTCCTCCCCTGTCAGCGCTGATTTTAAATCGTCGAATGCTCTCTGGCATTCAGGTGTCCAGATGAATGGTCTCTCCTTCTCTAGTAGTTGATTTAATGGACTTGCCCTTGTTGAAAACTTGATGATAAATCTGCGATAGTATGAGCAAAGGCCTAAGAAGGAACGGACATCTGTAATGTTTCTTGGCACCGGCCACTCTGTTACAGCTTTTACTTTCTGCATATCAGGCTTTACCCCATCCTTGGTAACAACATGACCCAAGAATTCCACTTCTTCCTGGAAAAGTTGGCACTTGCTGGGCTTAAGTTTAAAGCCAGCTTTGCTTAGACGACTAAAAACTTCATCAAGCCTGGAAATGTGTTCGCCAAAGTTAGTACTGTAGATGATGAGGTCATCCAGGTAGATAAGAAGGGTTTTCCATTGTAGGCCACGCATCACTAACTCCATGCATCTTTCAAAAGTTGAAGGGGCCCCACATAAACCAAATGGCATCATATTGTATTCCCAGAGGCCACTTCTACATGTAAATGCAGTTTTAGGCTTATCTTCTTCATTAACTTCAATTTGCCAGTAACCTGACTGCAAGTCCAGAGTAGAAAACAGACTCGCCCCTCCTAAACAGTCTAAACAGTCATCAATACGAGGCAATGGATAAGCATCTTTCTTCGTAAGTTCGTTAAGGCGCCTGTAATCTACACAGGGTCTGGTGCTGCCATCTTTCTTACGCACATAAACCATGGGGGAGGCCCATGGTGAGGTAGATTCTCGAACCACACCTGATGATAATTGGGATTTGATAATATCCTCCTCTTCCCCCATGAATGCCCGTGGTGGCCTCCTTGGTGGCTGTTTCACTGGTGTAGCATTACCAGTATCTATTGAATGTTTCAATACCGTTGTCCTCCCCAAATCCTCAGGTGACTTAGCAAAAAGGCTATCGTGCTTGAGCAATAGTGCAAGCAACTTGCCTCTTTCTTCACTATCAAGTCCTTTGCTAGACTTTTCATACAAGTCCCTAAGTGACTCAGCCAGATGTTGCACTTTCCTCTTCGTACCAGCCACTCTATTTACTTGAAGTGGTACCTTTGTCTCACATTTCTCTGATTCATCACTGTCAAAACACACAATCTCTTCAGCCTCATGAAGATACGCTACCCTCGTGCCTTTCCTTAACGAGATGTCTTCCGAAGACAAATTCAATAAACGCACTGGCAGTCCCGTGTCTGGGTTATGGAAATCTATCACAGCATTTCCTACCACGATACCATTCCCCAGTGCCTCCCCAGGAATGGGTCCTATGACCCCAAATTCCGACCTCAACCCAGACACATCTGCCACTCCATCGGCTATTAATTGGCTATTACCGGGTAGAGTGATGTCACTCTTCAGAGTCACTCTTGCGGCATATAGTGGTGAATCTTGAAATGCGCAGTGCACTCTTTTTCCATTGAGACTTAGTCCAACTTCTGCTCCTAAGACATAGTTGTTGGCATGAAGGAAGTCAAGCCCTAACAGGCCATCGTCAGCTATATTTGCTACAAGCATGTTCCAATGGAACCATTCCCCTTCTAATTTAAACGCAAAAGTTGCTCTTCCCTCCACTTCTAAGAGGCCCTTATCTGCTACCTCCAGCCTAGGCAGATCGCCAGGTCTCTCTAGTAGTGGTCTCTGTGACACTGGAATTTTATTGTATATTCTACTTGATAATATAGTTATTGCTGCCCCAGTGTCAATTACTAACCTCGTCTTTACCCCTCCTATCCTCATGGGTAGATACACCGTTTTCCCTCCATGATTGGTCTGGCATCTTATCTTTTCAATTTTTTCCTTACTATTCAGGACCGAAGACAGGCTGGTTGTTTCGGTCCTCGTTAGTTTGCCTGGTCAGAGACAGCTGGGTCGTTAGCTCTGCTGTTGGGACCAGCGCTGGTGTCAGCTTTCGGCTGTCGGCAGTCTCTATAGCCGTGTCCATACTGCCCACAGTTATAGCAACTACCCCTTATTGGATAATTTCTCGGGTATTGCCTGTCTTTCTTATCTCTGGCTGAGTGGTCTGTTTTGAATTTTTCCTCCAGATTAGCAATTGAGGCCATGATCTGACCACTTAACTTCTCCAGCATAGACTCTGTTACATAGGCATCATCCTTATCATCAGCTGTTTTTACGGCTCGAAGCCTGTTTCTTCCACTCTCATCTCTGAGACTTAGATAATTTTCATAGGCCAGTCGAGCCTCCTCAATGGATTGGGGATCCCTCATTCCCACTGTTATTGCTGCTTGTGTATCACCCAGACCCTTTAAAAAGTACCTGAGACTTATTGTGTCCCTGGTCCTATTGTCTGCTGTAGGGTAACCTTTAGTGACCAGGCGTTTGATGTCACTCACATATTCTGCCATCTTCTCCTTAGCACCCAGCCTTTTGTTTTCCAGCTCAGCTAGGTATGACATGGGAGTGCGGGACTCCTTGAACCTGGAACTGAGCGCCTGGCACAATAGCTCATAGGAGCTCACAGTTTCTGGCGGTAGATGCACAAATGCAAACTCAGATGCATCCCCTCTCAGGCTACTTGTGAGCCTGAAAAGTTTCTCTTCTTTACTCCACCGGCAAGTCACTGCCTGGGCCTTGAATGGTTCTGCAAAACTCTCCCAAGAGGTTTTCCCATCATACACCATTTGCCTGGGGAGTGGTATACTGTAGGGTGTACCGTGACTTGGTCCAGGGCTCCTAGCCACCTGTGGTGCATGATCCCTCTCCCATTGATGGATGGTGTTTATCACCGGCTGGAACTGGCTGTGATCACTCGTATCAGCAGATGGTGATACCATGTTTCCCTCTCTATGATGCAGTGGAGGAGACTGGACATTTTGCTGCAATCTCACGATTTCCTCTTGTTGGCCCCTCTGCATAGCAGCAAAATCTTCCTTCATTTTTCTCATCATCTCCTCCTGCTGTAATCTAAATTCTTCTTTCATTCTGTTCATTGCTTCATCTCTTTCCTGCAGCTCCTGTCTTAGTAGCGTGACTGTCTCAGATTCAGCTGCCTCCTCCCCAGCCTTGCTTGTATCTCTTTTGGGACCCATTTTGATTATCTGCGTGTTAAAGTTTGGATCCCGCCGCTTGCCACCAGTGTTAGCGTTTTGCTTGGGGTGGAAGATGAACAACAACAACAAGTATCTTGAGTTAGATAAAAATAACTTGTATTAGAACAAAATGATTACATAGGAAGCTAGTTGGTTCTACCAGGGTCTTTTGGTCTAAGTAGAACCAGCGTGCTCTAGCTTCAGATTCTAACTGACTCCATACCCTAAACTTGCTCCTTATATATTAACCGGGATAGCATTTTTACTGGCTAAAGGGGCGGAGCTTTAACATATCCCTGTCCACTGCATAGCATCTTTACTGGCTAATTACAATATTTCTGGACAACTTCCTTTGTGCTATCCCGTATCAGTACTGTCCAACTATAGCATTTTTACTGGCTAAAGGGGCGGAGCTATGCTGGACTGCTGAGGCTATCGGCTTACCCTGCTGCCTGCCTTAACCATTAAAACACTTACGTTCCACTGGCTATTCCAGCTTCATGTCCTTTAATTAGGTATTGGACAGTACTGGCTAAATTATCCAAGAATCCCTGCCTTAGCAAGTAAATGTGCAATAATAATAAAACTTCTAATTATAACAATTCCTAGACCCTAACACCATGAATGGGTTGATTTAACAACCTTTATTATATATTCTTGGTGGCAAAAGGGTTAAATGAACGGTCATCAGGTGCTCTAGCCATGAATGGGTTAATTTAACATCCCTAAAGGCATCCTGGGTTGTAAAAGTTAAATTAATTACCTTAAGGTGCATTTGCCATGAATCGGTTAATTCAACCACCTTTAATATGTTCTTGGTGGGCGAAGGGTTAAACGAATGTTCACCAGGTCCTCTGTCCATGAATGGGTTATAATTAAATAACCCTTAACATAGCCTGGGTTGCAAAAGGTTAAATGAATGAAATTAAGGTGCATTGGCCATGAATGTGCGCAGAACTAACCAAACTTCAAAATATCTTTCTTCACTTCACTGGCCACGAATCCTGACCAAGCGACTTTCTATTTCTGTTCGGTCTAGAGAACAGAAAGCACAGGCAGTCTCTTGATAATACCTATTTCTGGATCAACTCTCAACCCCTTGCTGTCTGCTTTGACCACACATTTATTATGTAAATCATATGTAAAGTTTATGGATAAGTTTATCATTATTCAATAACTATGAGGTGTAGCCTATATAATAGCATATGTGTTGGGTATAGAGGAATGGGAAAGGGGGGTTGGCTGGTCGTCTGCTCGAAATGACAAAATGATAGATGGCAGGAGTGCAATCTGAATGAAACCAATCAGATTGCGTAAAAAATGATGTCATTCAATGCACAAAAGGATGCACACTACAGCTGATTGAAAAGAGACCAGTGGCGCTACGCTGTACTGAAGGACCTTAAAGCATGTAATTGAATTTTTTCACCTTAATATAATTCCCATGGCACTGTATATGGCCATTATGCTTTAGTGCAGTAAGTAAATGCATGTTTATGGTTATGATATGAGAATATTGTGATCTGACTGGTCTCCCTTCAAAAAAAGGATGCCCAAAATTTTACCATTGCCAATTTTGGGCACCCACTTTCTAAATCCTGGCTAAGATCCCGCCTAAATCGCGTCCATAGGAGCAGTACTAGTACCGTGATAATGTGCTCTGCATATGTTGCCAGACTTGGCTGCATCAATATTTACCTCGGCGGCATAATCAATAGCCATACATGTCTACCTAGCGCACCTGTTGCCAGAGGATTGACTATTTACATAATGTCACTAACTCACTATACATCCACTTCCTCCCCTACATCCCACTCTGCTGCTGCTGCAGGGAGGCTGAGAGGAGGCAGTTGCCAATGACGATCATGATTAAGGTCACCATATTACATGCAGGGCACGTAATACCCTATTAACATATTTTTCTCTGATACTATAACGAGTTGATGTTCTGGCTCAAAATAACACAATAATCCTATCTGGCACGTGGACTTGAAGCCCTCAATTTACTGTAGGATTATTTCAGACCAGAGTATGATGCATCATTGTATAGCAAAAAAGTAATACTGGAAGTTATGGGGTAATTAACCCTGGCCATGCTTAAGTTTGTTAAGCCTATTTCCTTCCGGAGTTTGTAGAACAGGACTGAACATGGTAGTTATGTACCACAGTGGTGATTTGTGATGTTATAGTCTGTCTGAACTTAGCAGACCGTTGTAAAATTTGCCCGTTGCAAACAGTACAAATGTGAACGTTCTCAAGTGGAATTTTATAATGAGCACCTAATGAGCGAAAATCACCATTTTAAGAAGTTGAGAGAGAGGTTTGCCAAGCTTAGTCTTAGCCAGCAGGGAGTCTGGGCATCATTTGGACACCCAAACACTCAAAAATCACCCGCAGGACACCCAGATATTTTTGTAATAAATTTCTTAAAATGTCAATTCAAAGCATCAAAATGAAATTTGTCACCTCGGTATAATTCCTATGACACTGAATAAGAATGTTATGCCTTATTTTGATGAGTAAATACATGTTTATGGTTATAATTTGGGTTTATTGTGATGTCCCTTAAAAAATAGGACACCCATTTTTTTTTTGGATATTGTCAATTTTGTACAGCCAGTCTCTAAATCCTGGCCAAGATCCTGTTGCCAAGTTTGGATAGGAAATACAAAATTTTTGTAACAAAAAAGAGGGGAAAACGGGTCTGCCAAGGTTGACTCTTGTGTATTTTTTGTTAGTGTGTGGTATGATACTGATTTGACTTATGCCATGGCTAACATTACTTAGAAGTTAAATGAGTGAAAGCATAGGAAGTCATCATTTCATTTAGGTCCCTACCAGAAAAAATGCCTGTGGCGGGGAGCTCATATTCTCAGATCAACTCCCCCCCCCCCATCCACCAATGATTATTTTATTTCAAAAAGAACCCACCTACAATGATTTCGCATTTTTAAAGGAACCCCAACAATATTTCCTTTTTTAATAAAATATTGACCCCCCATAAACAATGTTTTATTGACATCACATACAATGATTTTTCAAAAGGTCCACACCTACAATTTTTATCACTAAAATAGTTGTCCCTTTTTTCGGTGCTACAAGAATGGAATGATTTATAGCTTCGTAATGTTCAATCTAACCTTGTTTTGGTTCTTGTTTTTCAGATTTTGTCACAATCGCTACAATATTAGGCACTGGCATTTTAGGTAAGTGCATTCTTTGACATAAATTTGCACAAATGGTAATAAAAAGGGAGGAAAGTTAAGCTGGATGTATAAAGACCTACATTAATTTTTAAACCTACTTGTCCTTTGTCTTGTCTTTAAGGCATTTTAAAACTGATAACATGTTTGAAAATATTTTGAATAAGTGTTTATTGTCCCCCCCGAAAAAAAATCCATCTAAAACATGTGAAAACAATGAAAACTATACTTTTCAGGTCATGTTTAATTATGTTTGACCACATCCAAACAGAATCTTTTTCAAAACAGTAAATTATTTCAATGTCATTAAATGTGATGCCATGATTTACATGTTCAGGGCTGGAAATTAAGATTTTATCCAGGGAGCCCAATTGGCTCCCGGCACCCCCTAATTTTGAGCCCTGTTTTTAAAACATGTTAATACACAAGTCTAAACATGCCCTACCATGATATAACCTGTTATGTTCTATTATAACTGCAAAACGTGGCAACATGAAATTACATATTAAAAACATAGGTTTGGTTCACAGGTTTTTGTAGGAAAACATGTAAAAACATGTTACGACATATTAAAGCATGATAACAGGGGTTACATTTCACCAGGGAAGGCTGTAATTATGCACTGTAATGTCTGCAGTAGCGGCTGAATTGGTTCTTATCACACTGTTGGATCAAACAGAACAAATTACTACCAGCATTTGCATCAGGAGATTCATGATTGGGCAGTGATAATTATGCCACTTGTTACAAACGACCAGATCGATGCTGTCTGGGCATAGCGAGAGTCATATTAGATTTATATTTCCTTGTTGTTATAGAACTACTGTAAATTCTCATAAAATTCAGACCAAATTGCTAGCACATATTGCATCAGGAGTTGATGATTGGGCAGCGATAATGCCACTTGTTACAAATGACCTGATCGAGTGTGTGCCTAGGATGGGAAGAGTGAGAGTCATATAGATTAATAATCATTTCCTTGTTGTTATAGTACGAGGACGCATTTGGGTGAATTGTAGCAATTCATATACCTCAATTTCCTCAACTCTTAGACAATTGGCAATTGGGTGCTTTGATACATATTAAGGTAACTTGAGCATAAAGTCAGAGATTATTTCTTTTGAAGAAATGTTGTTTAGTAGCCTTTGATATATTCTTAAAATCATTTTGGAATGTTTATGATCAAAATTCCTATTAGATTAGATACTAACAACTTTTTGCTACAATGTATCATTTTAGCTGAATCATTGAATTAACTCTTTTGCAACAGAATGTTCAATTTGGTATATATAGTATGTAACCTTTGATATATTCTAATCTTAAGGTCATTTTGGGATGTTTATGATCATAATTCCTATGCTGGAGGACCTTAGGTTAGATACTAACATAACTTCAACAACATATATACTTGTATAATTACATATGAATTAGCTTTTTAATACAGTAATACAACTGTAGTAAAAAGCTAATTCATCAATTTAAATGTAAACTGACTTTTTGCCACAATATATGGTTTTAGTTGGCTCATTGAATCCACTTTTTGCAACAAAATGTCCAATGCAGTACATAGTATGTACATTGTATTATCTTTGTTTCCAGGAACTCAATTATGATCCAAAACTATGCATTTCATACCAGATAGCAAAAACAGTTCAGGGGATCACATAGAATGTCATTCCTTCAGTTCCTAAATTTTCATTATCCCAGCACGAGAGACGTTCATATTTCCAGGTAAATACTGTTATTATTCTTTGACTTGTTCTACAAGTTTAAAGTGGTGTTTCTTTCAATAGAGAAAGAAAAGTTCAAGTGGTTTGTTTTCTTTCGTTTCAGGACTTCCTGTTACACTGTCTCACTCTGGGTTATACCCGTTCCTCATATCCTTCTTTCTGGGCTTCTTTGTACAGGTGAGTAAGAATACAGGTGTGTGTCATGAGAGAGCTTGATAGGGATTATCACCTTTCACGATACGATCCAATATTAACTCAACCCTTATGCTGCTGGTTGCTATTTTTACGATACAAAATGATACAAAAAAAGCTGAAAAATAACCAGCCCTGGTATGTGGGTACTCATGTGAGAGTACTCAGTGAGAGTCACCAATGAATACCAACATGACAGGGTTTAGATGGACGAAAGTAGCCTTAGCATTGGTATACCTTAACAATATTTTTAACGCTATATTGCCTGCCTCGAAATGACCTAATTTTGTTAAATTTAACACTGTTAGCTTTGAAAATTTCGCTAATAACTAGCAAACTTCCTTTGCACAGAGACTTCCAGGTCGTAACTAAGTCAATTTTATATATATTTCAAATCTTAAACCATACAATATTGTTTTGGTAATATATTTATTTTTTAGAGCAGACCATATTGCAGATACTATTTAGCAGAGAAATGCTTAGCTTAGATTTAACAACTCTCCTTCATTGATATAAAAACTGTAAATGAATTCTTGATTCTGAAATCCAGAAAACATTGGTCTATATCTGAGCATGAACATTTTATATTGGTCTTGCATTTAAGGGCTGCTCAAGGGGTGAAAGGGTTAACCCTTTTGAGTCCAAATTGTCATTTTTCCTACAATTTTCTGATGCTGAATCGTAATGGGATTTGCTGGCCAGCATCCATTACCAGTTTGTTCATGTTTCGTAATCTTATAAACTTCTGGTCCACCATAGTTATGTTGACATATAAAAATGAACCCTGAAGTGAGCACAACATTCTGACCACCGTTCAATTGCCTACTTTTCGAGGGAGTCTTTTAGATTGGCAAGCCAGGCTCTTCTATAAATGAATTTGATTATCTCACTCTTGTATATGCATGCATGGTTCCCTCTGTTATGTTACCACATCCGCATAGCCTGTAAATACTTGTAATTTACCGATGATTTTAATTTTCCTGTATTTACTGATCAGATGCTATTGGTAACTTAAGATTCGAAAAAATTCTGCAAAGCTTCAGATCGGCAAAATTATGACATTAACAGATCAACCAGATGTCTGTCCTGTGTGGGCGAGACTGACAAATAAACAGGACACAGTTATTACATTCTGAATGAGGGATTGAACGGGTAAATTGTAATTGATACTGGCAAGTGGCTGGCTGTTGATTCCACTCATCAGGAGCTGGGATGAGATTAGACATCAACTAGTGTACACCTAGTATAGTGTTAACTCATCCCCCATGGCTTTTCATCATTTATTTTAATTGACTCTCCCTAAACCCATCTAATAACATAATTAAAGTGTCAATAAAAAGCAGGCAGGTGTGACCCTCTGTCCTCCGTCACTCCTCCCAGGGATACCGTAATAGTATAAAAGTGTAACATATGACTGGTGTTTTTAATTTGCCGATCACATGTCATCATGATCGGTAAATAGAGATTCAGAAATTTCTGATAAAGGCTAGATGGGCAAATTTTTGACATGGTCATCTACAGTTCATGTTTGTGGCATTATAATGTGGGTTATAAACCCTTTCTGTTGCTATACCACCAGTAACCATGGCAATCTTTCTCTTTCTAGGCCCTCCTCATTGTTTTCTTCACGGATCTCTTGCAGCGGGCCTACGCAGCTCAGCTAATCTCATACAAGGTAAGTGCAGCATCATATTAGGAAGTAAATTCTAAGTCTGCTTTTGGTGGAAATCAGGCAGTAGATATTTCTGAATATTTCATTTTGTTGATTTGCTGAATAAACTTTTTGTCTTGCATTACATATACTTCTAGAAGTGGGTCTTTGGTTTTAATCATTGTGTTTGTCTATATTTGACAAATTGTAGTATGTGTAGTGTACTGTGTACTGTTTTTGACTCTCATATAGATAAAATGACCATATTTGGACCACCCTATAATTTAGTTATAGGACGTCACACGCACAATGCTTTAAAGCATACACTTTTTTGTTGTCCATTGACATTAAGGCTAAGAATCAAGTGTTAGATTTAGTGCAGCATTTTCTTTTTCATTATCATCTTTCTTAAAATGGCACAAATAGAATCCCCAACTCAGGAGATAGTGTAACAAAAATTCTGACATTCGGTGAATCGTTTTCAGTCTGGAACAGGAATTCCAAAGATTCGCTATAAGTTAATTGTATATATTTGCTTTGTGTTATAGCAGAGGGGGGCTTGTGGCCCCTGTGTATGTGTAAGTATTAAAACAGCAGGAAACCCCTCATTTGGGTGTCAAATATCTATTAAAATGACTTAATCCACCTGCATATGGAATAGTGTTGTTCCGATCAATTGATTAATCGGAGATCTCACTATTTTTATGTAACTTCCAATCTTGATGATCAGTCCCAATTTCTGAATACCAATGTTTTTCCTGATTATTTGCATATGATTTAAAGGCATACTTTCTGTTTTTCCTATCTATGTTTAATTAAAAGATATACTTTCTTTGTTTCCATTATTATTTCTACCTTGTTTCTGCAGGTATTATCCTGAAATTTCATGAAAAATGCACAGCTCATTATGTGTGATTCACATGGGGAAGGGTCAATGTGCACGAAAAACATCACCAAATAAAAACTGATCATCGATCGCTCTGTGGAAACGATGATCAGTCCTCAAAATCTGTACCGATTCCCAACACTAATATGGAATGCATTCATGTGCAGACACTTCAACTTAACTCATCAATCAGAGCAGAAATATATAACACTAGTAATGTACAACTCAAAATGCCTAAGATTAACCTTTAACCCATACCTACATGTTGGGCCTTAAACCCTCTAGCAACTTAGTTAGTTAATATCTTTTTTAAAAGCTTAGTTGATAAAATACTATAATGAGAAATGGTGATCACAAACTAGTTAAAAACTGTGATTCAACACTTGATAAACAGGTATTTTTCTAAAAAAAAATTCTAAGATCCAAATGATATTTTTAACATGAACCCTATGTATTAATTCAGAGGGAACTCTGTCAAGAAAGTTCAGCTACACAAATGAAAATGGTCTTTCCTGTCTTATTCATACTTCATACTTATTCAGACATGAGGATTTAACTGCTGACCATGATTGCTATGTCAGGAAATAATGTTGGGCCATAATAAAATTTGCCTTTGTAGCTTGGCCGGCTATGAGAAAAGGGAAATTTTAAGACCATGCTCAGAGCAATATCAATAATAAAATCAGTTAAAAAACACCATTTGACACATCCGTTGTCCTTCGGTTTAATTCCAATTTGGAATAGAACAGTGAAAAGAATTGTTTTAAGGAAGGACTGCAGTGGGACAGCAGCATTTATAAAATCTATGGCTATGAGATCTTGGGTGGGGCTATGGCGATTTGAAAACCTGCAGTCTGGTGGTCTTTTAGAGTTTTTAACCAAAGCCTGAAGCCCTGAACTCGTAGTAACATTTGGTATTCCTGTATAGATTACCTGTTGTTTACCTTGTAGGATGAGAGTCCAGAGAGCGTCCCTCTGAACAGTCTGGAGGACGAGGATGATGAGTTTGATGAGATTGATCTTGAGGACGACCATGATGGCACTGGTAAATTGTTTTTTTATTTTTTTATTTTATTGACTTACAGGCAATTACTAATGCTGAGGCTACTTTCATCTAAAGCACAAGGACGCAAGATTTCTGAAAACCATCTAAACTCTGTCATGTTGGTACTCATTGGAAAGCTCTAGCTGAGTACCCTCAGATGAGTACCTATGTGCCAGGGTTTCCGTCATTTTTCATTTTTTTTGCAACATTTTGTATTGGCCAAATTTGCCACCAGCAGCATAAGGGTTAACCATTGATGCTCACATGAACAAAAGTAGCCTTACAATCTTTGGAAACCTTGAAGACGAAAGCATATTTGGGAAAAGATTTGAGGGAGAAATGTAAATTAGATTGTTACTAACAACCCTCCTTTAAGTGTTTTGTAGAATCATAATAAATTCTATATATATTCTCAAAGATACCATAGATCCAGATGACATTTCCTGAAGGAACTATTAGCCCATTAATGCTACCAAAAGCAGCCTGGCAATTTCTTTCTTTCAAAAATCTTTCAGTCAAAAGCAAAGAAACATTGATTTGAAGAAAGTATTTGATGGAGAAATGTAAATCAAGAGATTTATAAAATCACTTTCGATTTAAAGATTATTGCCTAAAGTAACATGGATCCAGTCAACAAATTTCTAGATGAACCTTTTAAGCATTAATGGGTTGAACATTGGTGGGTTAACAAGATCCAAGAGGACAACCATGTTGGCAATGGCAAGTTTTTTTTATTGACTTGTTGTTTGAAAGTTTTAACAAAATTGATCTGTATGATGTTCATTATAGCAGTGGTTATTTGTATGTTGTTTATTGACTTTCACTGACTATTGAGGTAGTAGCCTGAGAGATGATATATCTCATGATTCCTGTTTTATCATCCCGTCAGGCCCGGTTTTGGCAGGTCATGTGATCATACCCAAGGACATCAATGTTCGTCCACCAGACCTTCACCTTCTCGGAAAGCTTTTCCTAGGGTGCGGTTTCCAACAATTATTTGACATCATCCTCATCATACAATTGTAAGTAACTTCAATGATTTCATTTTATATATTTTATCCTCCATTTTATTTGATAATGAAGTTATTACAGAATGTATAACAGATCCAGGCCACATTGTACAAATGTTGCTCTAAGCATGAATGGGTCAAGTAAATGCAGGACAGAGAAATTTGCTGCTTCTTCTGCTGCTAATTTTTTATCAACCCTGAAGGGCCCACATTTACACAGTTTGAATTACACACATGTATATTTGACAACAAGGCATCTCACTATGGCATTTACAACATTTCCATGTCTGTCATAGTGATATTTGCAGGGATTGAATGTTATTTTTGAATCAGGGGCTGACTGGGAAAGTTAGCCCCCCCCCCCCCAAAAAAAAAAAAATGTTCTGTTTATGGTTCCCCAACTGACCCTGTCTGATACCTGCAAAACCTAAAATTTGTGTAGACTTTACCATCATTAATAGACACTACAAGCCATAAGATATAGAGAATGCACAAAAATTATTTTTGGCCTGTCTGAATCATCGCAATCATGACTGTTGAGCCTTGAAACGTTTATTACATGAATGAAGACACAATGCAAACTAAATTAATATCTTTTCATTTAATTTATATTTATTGCAATGTTGAATCATTAGTAGGAAGAGAACACCGAGTATTAAGTTATTAACATGAAAAATAGATACATAAAATAGAAAGCCTCCTGAAAGACCCCTTTTAGTTGATGTACCCACAAATGCAACATTTATTTTTTGGATCTTAGGAGCTCAAAGAATTTAGCCAGGTGTAATTTACATTCAGTTTTCCTGAAATATAGATGAAATTATGGTTGTGTTTTATTGTACAATATTTACAAAAATGAAATCCTGAGGATTACCATTCTTGATAAAATAACAGCTCTACCTGCTGGCCATCCAGGCCCCTGCTATTATATGTCTAGGGGCTCAGGACATGTTTTAGTTGCAAAAACTTGTAAAGAATCCATGTTGCAGAATGCTTATGTCTGTACTGCATGAGATCAGTTAGCTATGAAGTTAGCCCTTTATTTGAACCCTTCTTTCATATGGCTTTTTCCTTTTTTCCGTTCAGTATTGCTTTATTGAGCAGTTATGCTTTGGCAGAATGCTTAAGTCTGTACTGCATAACATCAGTCAACTATGATAGTAGCTCTTTAATTTAACACTTCCTTTATATGGCACTTTTTCTCTTTTCCTTCCAGCATTGCTTTATTGACCAGTTATGCTCTGGCTGGCAGCGAGGCTTATGCAGAAGTAATTGGAATAAGGTAACTACAACTAAATATGTGATAAAAATGTTATATTCTATTGGCATTCTATCCCATCAATCAATAACTCATCATTGATAATAGTAATGCCTAATTTTTTGAAGAGAAATTGTTAAATTCATAAGGAACAACAACTTCCAGTCAATTATTGCTTTTAATCAAGATACTTCTGTTTCCATTTGCTTTTCCATTTTCGTACTGTTTATATTCTCGGTGCTATTGGGTAGAGGGCTTTAAATGAATACAATTTCTTTAAATACAGGGCTTAATATTAAATTTCGAAGGCACTTGCCAAGTAAGGCAGGTAAACTTTAATTTCTACCTGTCCAACAGAATTTTGATATGCCCTGCAATTTTCTGTATGTACTATACTTGCACCAAATAACTGTTTTCCAGCTATAGCTTTACCTGTACTGTTGAAAAAATATTGGATTTCCCTTGTGTTATCGCGTCTCTAAAGTTACATGATGAAATTGTACCTGACATGTAGGGCAGGGACACTCAAATTTCTACCTGCCCTTCAACTATTTTTAAATGTTTTACCTGCCCGGGGAAGTAGGGCAGCCCTTAATGTCGAGTCCTGACATATATACAAATTTGTAGTTGTTTGATTGTCTTCATATCTATAAATTAATAAATGTGTGCATTTTTTTCTTGCAGCCATTTCTATGTAATTCCTGTGTTTGTGTGGGTTCTCACCCTGGCCATTGTATTTGCCTTACAATGTATTCAGCCTGTAGTCTCTATTCTGACGTTTGCCAAGGGGACAGTTCTACTGGGAACAGTAAGTAATGATACTACTTCTGCTGGGAAAGAGTAATGATAACATTCATAGTGGTCATAATACAACTACAACTAGTAGTAGAAGTACTACCACCACCACCACCACTATTATTACTACTGCTACTACTACAACTACTACTACTACTACTACTACTCCTCCTCCTCCTACTACTACTACTACTCCTCCTCCTCCTACTACTACTACTACTACTACTACTACTACTACTACTACTACTACTACTACTACTACTACTACTACTACTACTACTACTATTACTACTACTACTACTACTACTACTACTACTACTACTACTACTACTACTACTACTACTACTACTACTACTACTACTACTACTACTACTACCACCACTTGAATAATGTTCTTATTTTATCTCCCATAAAAACTGTTACTGAATCGGATGTAAACTTTTTTTGTAGGTGGCAGTGACATTTTATGTTGGCGCAGAGGTCCACCATGATGTATCTAATGATTTTGCCTTCATCGGAGCCCCCTTTCTGATGGGAACAGTTGCCTTAGGTACCGCATAACATTCTGCTAAATGTTCCCCTGGAATACTGTAGAATAGGATATTAAGTGATGGCTTAGATGCAGCTTGGTCTCATTGCGAGTGAAATGATGGCGGCTTTTTTATACATACACATCTCGAAATGGCCCTATATATTACAAATTAAGCCCATCAGCCACTTCAAGCATTAATGGTTTAAACGAACTGAACATTTTTAATGTAATAATCAGGTCTTTTGTGGCTGCTTGAGGAACAACCTGGTTCAAAAGTTCTTTCCTAATCTTACTTTTTGCTTTACAGGAGGAGTTATAAATGTGATGCCTTTGCTGTATAGTAAAATAGCTCCCGTCCGCTCACAGGTAAGATCTAGGGATATCGTTGATATCCCTTCTTTATTGATTCAATTAATTGCCATACTCTTTTCGATATATATCGATTTTGATTCAACACGCTGTGTCTCGGCCATTTGCCTGAGTAAAGTGTGTCATTCCTTCCAATTTCTCTTACAAAAGGTATAAAGAATACTTCAATATTTAGTCAGAGTTTTACTTTGCATTAGTTTAACAGGAATATGTCTGGAAAAAAGTGTAACTTTATCAATAAACACACATCAGAATTGGGGTAGAGAATATAGATTGTTTTGATAAGATATCCAAATTTTTGATTCGATTTAATTGACAAAGTGAAAGTGATGCTGCATTGATGCGTACTACAAATATGCACAAAAATGCAGTAACTCACCAGGCGTTATTGATATTTTCATGCCGCTCATCACGCAAATGCAATATACGCATGTGTGAGAGGATCAATATGTCAAAAAATCACCCCATGCGCAAACCGCCGACATGCCTAATGCGCACATTACTGATGATGATGTAACGATCAGCAGTTACAGTTAACATAAACATGAATCGGATCGAATTACCATATCAGTAATAATTTAATCTTTTTTCGAATCAGTAATTTTTTTTTTCAATGCAGCTCTATTATTGTCTTGTTGTATTTTCAGGTGAGTGGATTCCGGACAGCCATAGTCTCAGGGCTCACTACCTGTGCTGTTCTTAATGTTCTATGGTAAGTAGCTTTGGCCGAGAAAAGGTTTTCTTCTGTTGCGTTGTGGTATTATTCAAGAAAAAGATTATTACTACTTTTCATTTTCATATATTTTAGAGGTAGCAAATTTTGAAGATAACCCTATATGGAGTCTGTATATAAAAGTTTGCACATCATCATCATCATCACCATAATAGTAGCTGCAGCTGCATCAGTAGTAATGGTGTTAACCCTTCTAATGCTAAGGCTACTTTCATCCAAAAAGGTGGAAGCAGAGATTTTTGAAAACCTTGTCATCTTGATATTCATCAGATAGCTCTCACTGAGTACTCTCAGATGAGAACCCATATGCTACCCATATGCCAGGGTGCCAGTCATTTCTCAGCTTTTTTGCATCATTTTGCATTGGCAAAATTAGCCACCACCAGCATAAGGGTTAATGCTATTGTCAGTGCATGTACTTTTATGATAATTGTCATTAGTTTGCTCTTGGGCATGATTACTACTTTTTCCAATTATTCTGCTTATTGTTATTATAGGTGTTGGGCAGTGCTGGACATTGTCCCTCAAGTCAACAGCTGTTTTTCTTATAACATGAAAGGGAATAATAGTAACCACCAAGGCCCCCTGGTGACTGCTCTCAACACTAACCAACAATATGTCTGCACCCACAATCTCTCCCTTGAGAGGTAAGTAGCAACTACGAAATTAATCTAATTGGTTTATTCTGCCAAACGTTTCCGAGTGGGGTAATTTCGGTATAATAAAAGTTGGATGTATTAATCCTCTCATTAGAAAAATAAACTTCAATATTGGCCTTCCGGAATAAAAAATCTCAGAAAAATCCAAAATCACAAATTTGGTTATTTGCACTTCAGATGAAATGTAAGTATGTCATTGTCAGATGCCCAGTTTATTGCATTGGTCTACAATACAATAATTTCTCAGAAAATATAGCTATTTTCTTTTTTTTAGACAATCATTATAATTTGGCCCATTGTTTCTCATTTGTTTATCCAATGATTCCCCAATCCTCATTCTTATCATATTGTGTTGTATTTTACCCATTATCTTTCTTTTATTCCGTTTCAGTGCAGCCCTCAGGGGGGAAATTTCTACTATACCACTAACAAAGGTGACTTTACTTATTTTCTTTGATATGTCAATGAGAATGTGTTCACTAAATGATTTGGTCAACAAATGATTTTTGTAGTGGTATGAAATATAAGATATATTTGAAATCTTGGCCTAGAAGGCCTGCCCTTGTTGCCATGGGGTCTAAAGTGTTGCCACTGAGAGCTCACTGTCTCTCACCACTGCCTGGGTTCCAAACCTGCTCTGGAGAAAGTGGCCAATGACTTTGGGATAAGCTGTGAGTTCAATGGATACTCTGTTTTTTTCCACCACTAACAAATTGACTTGAGTCACAATTATGCCACAATATTTGTTTCCTAAAATAAGTCTTTGAGATTGTTAATTATGTTTGCAACTTACCTTCACTTTAAAGAATTTCCCTTATAAAATAACAATGAGGCTAATCCAATACTTGTCAAATAAGGTATCACTACACAAACATATGCACAGACCTGAGGCCTGTCTCATGAAAGGCGGATAATGGGTTAGGTTGCTTAATTACTAGCCAGAAAATTTGGGTTCAGGAAGAATCCTAATTGAGCGGTTATCCTGTTGCCATGGAAAGATATGTCTGAACTGCTAGCCTGCTATCTGTTTAGGATAATATGTAGGCTGCACAGAATCCTTCAAAATTCATTGTAAATTTCAGCAAAACATCAAGGTAGAGCATGTTCTGTAAACATGTTTTTTTTTAACAAAGCCTGAAATCGTATGTATAAAAAAGTGAAAAATGAAAAAAAAATCTTGGTTTTAAACTTGAAGTGAAATGCTGTTGGTGAATATGAATATTTTAGGTTCATCTTTCCCTGCCTCAATGCTTGGTCAGCCTGTCCATCACTCTCGGGCCGTGGTGAAAATTTTCTAGAATTCTTTTTAATGTTTCAGATCATCCAAGAAGTATATCCAGCATACACATGGGTGGCGTTTCTGGTGGAGTTATTTATTATGATCAGTATCACAGTGTCTTATCTAACAATAGGAGCCGCCATGCATCACACATGTAAGTTACAACATATCTCACCATGAAATTGACATGAAATTGACAAATTGCCATATGGAAATGGTAAATTATTCTAGAAATAAAATATGCAGATGTGTACACAGTTTGATCCATACTTTTACCCAAATAACTAGTATGCTATCCTTGTGTTGATTCATGTTTCACTCTAGAATTTCATATATTTTTCACCATGAAATTGACAAATTGCTATTTGGAAATGGTAAATCATTCTTAAAATATATGAAATATTCGGTTGTGTGTACAATTTGCCCAATACTTATACCCCAAATAAATGCTATTCTTGTGTTGTTTCATATTCCATTCTAGAATTTCATATATTTTTGACCATCAAAGGTAAGCCATTGATGCCGAAAAGTCAATATCAAAAGTTTTTTTTATGTATCCATAATACTTTTCCTGGAATAAGAATGACTCTACAAATGTTAGAAGAAAAGTTGTTGATAATGTCCTGATTAACATTTCCCATCATTCATCACAACTATGCTTTCAAAGTTGTCAGGCAATTGTTGGCTGCTACAGGCCTGAATGAGGTCAGCTGACCACTATACTGAATCTTCACTAGGGTCCTACTCCCATCTATGTTGACCAATCAGAGTGTAGTGCTGATAATGGCCACTAGATGGCACCAGAAGATTTGTCCTCGCTCTGCTTGTATCATATACTAGGTTCCTAGTCAGTAAAGAGTAGATATTCCCTTCTGTAGACCAAGCGTGTGGTGTAGTACCATTTATGGTAGATAGATGGCACCACCTGATCCTGCTAGCTCTAGTCATACTCAAACTGAGTCATCTATTCCCCTGGTGAGATAAGTGATAACTAAAATGACCACTATGGCCACTTAGACTATTGGGTACCTGGTAACAGAAAAAGCATGACATAGAAATACAGATGACAGCTGAGAAATCTAGGCAACTTGTACAGGGAGTCAATATTTTCATGAACCCAAACTATACATTTCCTACCAGATATCATAAAAACAGTTCAGGCCAACTTCAGGGGTTCATAAAGAATTTTTTTCCTTCATTTCTTAACTTTTCATTATAGGAAGACTTTTGTATTTGCAGGTATTTACTGACATTTTAGTTTGTGTCTATCTTTGTAATGTGTCTGTTTCAGTGAGTGGCTGGATCCAGTCAATGTGGGGCAAGGATAAGGTCTCCAGCTACTCCAATAAAATCAGGGTCGTCTCAAAGTGCCAAAGATGTTGTAATGCGGAGTGGTAAGTTTTTAGGGAAAAAGGAAGAGATTGAGCTGTGCTGTCATTGGGTGGTCAGTTATACTGTAAATTCTCGGAAATATAGACCACCCTAGGAATTCGGGCCACTATAGTTATCGGGAAATATGGACCACCCTTCATCTGTCACTGGTAGTTGTTTCACAAAGTATGGACAACAACTATTGCTTTGCTTTGTCAGTATTTTCATAAAACATGGGCCACCCTCAACCCTTAAAAATTGTTCTTTTTAAAAAAAAGAATGAGCTGTGCTGTCATTGGGTGGTCAGTCATAAGGTAGGGCCTGCTGCCCTTGCCAAGTGGTCTAATGTATTCAGCGCTCGAAAAATAGCATATTCCGATATCCTGGGAGATCTGACTTCCAAAATCGGCCCTGAATGGCTACCTAAAGTTGGATTCAGGTAGTCCCATTGGACTACCTGAATCCTGGGGAATTACCCGCTAAAACGCTAAAAGATGGTAGAGAAGAAGCTATAAAAAAAAGACAAGTTTAGCATCACTAAAGCATGCAACCTACACAAATGAAGTAAAAAGCATGCTATAAGTACCATTACTAACCTGAAAAGGTGGAAAAAGAACCTTTTTGGAAAAAATGCTGACTGTTAAATGTGACTCAATAGGCCTAACCCCATAGTCTAGCCATCTAATGCATTAGACACTGACTCACCACTGCACCAGGTCTGTGGTTAAAGACCTAGTGCTAGAAGCATGTAAGAAAGTTGGCATTTTTTCTCAGATATAAAGGTGTATGCAACCTTAAATAGCAGCTGGGGCATCTATGGTACCTATAAGAATCACTTGAAAATGAAGCTTGAGTTCTCAAAATGTTTGAAGGACAGTTTTGATAAGTTATTTGATAAGTTGGTTCTCATGAACATTTCTCCTTTAAGCATTTTCCAGACGACACTATTTTAAGAAAAAGTCAGGCTGCAACAGTGTTTTTAAAAAGTATGAAACTTGATATTGGATTTTGCCTAATCCGGACAGAAACTTTTGGGTCCTCATTAGTCCGGATTAAGCCTGTAGTATGATATTGACTGATATTTTTTTTCTGTTCCAGTGTTTGTCGTTCGACGGTTTCACTGGTGGCTTTTGGCATCGTGTTTATTGTAGCCATGTTAAACCCTCAGGTGAATTGGGCATTTTTCAACTCACTAGAACAGTATAGCGGGGTGAAGGTTTGTGGACTAACATCTAGTTGTTGTGCACCTTGCTTTGTTACTAATGTGTTTTTGCATGGCTCGATAATTGATTCATGCGTATACTGTGATACATTTCAAATATGCATATTTTCAGACTCAATTAGACCCATTTATTTCCGAAGTTCTCTTTTGAAAAATGTTGTCTGTATGTGATTAAGTAATGACCATTATGTAGGAATAAAGTATAGATCTGCAAAAAGTGTGAGAGAGTTATGTAGGTTTGGATCTAATTAGCATTTTTCCTTCAAACATTTTTCAAAAATTATGTTGCCTGAGAAAAATAAAAATAAAGGCTTTTTTTGTTCATTTTCCTGAAAAATAAAAACAAAGTCTAGTCTCTTTTGGACACTAACTTCAGTCGTTGGTCATATGGGTTTAAAAATCCCGCTTCAAATATTTTTCAGATATTGCTCTGTAAGTTGTTAGGCACTGTGAGCACCTCAGGTGCAAATGAGATCAACATTTTTGGGAGGTTTTGTGATAATTCGGTACATTCCAATGAGCCCCCTAAGATAGAGCCTATTGGAATACAAGAAACACATTTGTAATTGAACACTTGTAGCATGCCGTACATTTTGACCATTCTTTAAGCCATTCATGCTCTCTAAGTAAATTGCACATTCGCAAAAATGTTTGAAGGTTAGTATCTGATAAGTGTTCCTCTATCAGGATATTACCCTATAGATGTTTTTGCCTGAAAGATATTGCCAAAATAGTGTTGCCTTTCAGGGCCACTTAACCCTTATGCTGCTGTTGGCTAATTTGGTCATTACAAAATGATGCAAAAAACATAAAAAAATGACACAAGGGTACTCACCTGAGAGTACTCATTGAGAGCTTTCCAATGAATACCAACACAACAGGGATTAGGTGGTTTTCAAAAATATTTGTGCCTTGTTCTTTGGATGAGCATAGCCTCATCATTGAAATATTTAAAGGGGAGAGTGCATCTATGCATGGTGGTCATGCCTCCGGTGACTGATAGATAGAAATTCTTTTGTATTTACTCACATTTTGCACCCAACAACTAACAAATTTGTCCCCTAATGAATGGTTCATGTTTAAGTTTTTGGTGTATAAAATATACGGTATGTTAACCCCTTATGCTGCAGAGTTCCTTAAAAAGTCATCTGGGTCTGTTATGCTTTTGAAAATAACTTTCAAATTAGATATTGATTTGCCAAATGTTTAAAGGAGATTCATTAACTTTTTTAAATCAACGCCTGCCCTGCAAATGTTTTCCAATGCATTTTCCTCTGAGGCAACCAAAACGATCATGTCTCTTTATGCTGCTGCATGTATGAATATGTGATTCCATAAATGGCATGAGTGCCTAAAAGGCCTGACTATATTGGTTGTAATTCAAGCAGAGGTATATTTAGGGTAATATTTAAAGGATAAATTGCAAATCTTATTACAAATATCAACATTTCCCATCCTCCAAAAGTTCTTGGTTTATTCTTAAAACCTTTTCTTGGATAAAAGAACAAGCGCACACCTATGTAATTGTGGAACTCTTGGTCATGAAGTTGGTCTCTTCTGCTAAGTTGCTATTGATATTTAATGTAATATTTAGGCCTTTCCCAACCCTTATGCTGCTTGCAGATCATTTGGCCAATACAAAATGATGCGAAACACCTGAAAAATGCATCATTTTGTATTCACCAAACTAGCCACCAGCAGCACAAGGGTTAAACAGAATTTTTGCTTGCTTGCTTGCTTTGGTTTGAGTTTAATAGCTTAGAGGTTGTGGTGCATGATGATAGATAGAGCTGGTCATTTGAATTGGTGTTTGATTTGTTTTGTACTTATCCATAAAAAGAAACAAACATCTCGGTTGTTGCATGAAAAGTTATGTTAGTGTTAATTTTTCAGATGCCTTTCTTACATTCATTGTTTTAAAGATATATTTTCCTTGATGAAATTTTAAGTTTCAAGTACCTTTCTTACATGAAACTCATTTTCATTTGGCTCACTGTTTATTCTGATACATTCATAAATACATTCATTTATATTGTCGCATACAAATGGAGCATATCAAATATGAGATATTTATAGATATATTTTTGTAATATTTATATAGCAATACATAAAATATGACATTTTATCATATTTAACTAGCAATTTGTCTAAAGTGTGTATGTGCACTCCAGTGATTTTATCTTGAAAGGGCAGATGTGTAGCTCTTATTGTCTTAATGATGAGCTCTGTAATATCAAATTATCCTCATATTGTTTTTAGGAAGTTAAAGATCTAATAACTGATTTGCCATATAATCAGAATTCTGCATGATTAATCAAGCAGAAAACTTGCATTTCCTTGAACCAATTAATTCCTTTGAAGGTGCTTAAAGTTCTCTTTTCTGTACTAGGGCTTTGAAACCATGTTAGAAAAGGCCTCTTCCTTCTTCATCAACCTCGAAGCAGGACTCTTCGTTTTCATGATGATCCGTAAATCAAGATGTCGAGAAAATAGGTAAGATCTGGCTATATATATACATATATATATATATATATATATATATATATATATATATATATATATATATATATATATATATATATATATATATATATATATATATATATATATATATATATATATATATATATATATATATATATATATATACATAAAAGATATGGATGACAGGATAGAAGATGTTTGTGGCTGGGAATGTTAAGAAAAGTTAAAGATAACTGTAATTTCCCAAAAAGGTTGCTAACAAAACTCTAAATGTGAACATAGTTAGATGAAAGAGTATTTCCAGAAAATTTCTCCCAATATTTGAGTTATTGCTAATTTAGAAGATAAACAGATATATTTGCACTCAGTTTTGGGGCATCCAAATCTTGGTTATGTCATTAAAACGTGCACCCTGGTTTCCCCATTGTGCCACTAATTTTCTGAAATTGCTTGCATCATTGACTCATCTTGGCTATTCAACGGTATTATTTGCAACCTAATCAACTAGATGATACAGATTAAAATAAAATGTTATGATGCTAGTAATATTGTTGCTGTTGTTTTCCCCTAATCATCAACTAGATGATACAGATTAAAATAAGATATTATGATGCTAGTTATATCGTTGCTGTTGTTTTCCCCTAATCATCAACTAGGTAATACGTAATAAAATAAAATGTTATGATGCTAGTAATATTTTTGCTGTTGTTTTCCCCCTAATCATCAACTAGGTAATACGTAATAAAATAAAAATTTTATGATGCTATTAATATTTTTGCTGTTGTTTTCCCCCTAATCATCAACTAGGTAATATGTAATAAAATAAAATGTTATGATGCTAGTAATATTTTTGCTGTTGTTTTTCCCCTACAGGAAATTAAAGATTCCTCTTCCGTTGTCGAGGCCTGTCGCATATCTACAGTTTCTTATTCCGCTGTATTTCCTGTTTGCTGTCGGTTACGATGTCTATCACAGTGTGGATGATATCATCAATGGCTTGGAGACCCATATCGAGCCCAACACCAGCCTTCATAGCATCACTACAGCCTTCAATAAAACAGCAGCCTCAATAGCCAGGTGATGAAGGGGAAAACTCTTCATCATTGTCATTATTGTTACATGTGAGAAAGAGCTGCACTCATGGAGGGAGATCAACTCATGAGCTCACCACCATTTTGACTCACGGGCTCACGGACAGGAATTTAAAAAAAAAATGAATTTGTATTATTCAGCCCTGCAATTAAGATGTAAATACTTTCTGATTGAAATTTATTTACATTTAGATGTTTATTTAATTTTGAAATGAGCTGGCGAGGTACAAAGGTCAGTATAACACTCAACAATGGCTGTATACATTGGGGATTGTAAACAAGATTTGACAGTGATTAGCAGTGATAAGTAGGTGTGTGTTAGGTGTTTTGTGTTAGGGTTGTCTTCCCTATGAGTCAACGCGTTGACCACTCCTGCTCAAGCTTGGCTCGCCTGGCTTCAGTACTCAAGCCACTAGAGTTCATGAACGGTGAGTGCAGCTCTAATGTGATATAAAGGCCTAAAAAAGTTGTTTGTTTCCCGTAATCCAACTGTAACCTCCCCCCCCCCCCCCTCCCCTCCCTAAAAGAAAAATATATTCAGCATAGACTAGGTCCTGTCAGCAATACAGGAAAGTAGCAGCATGATAAAGTTTAATGATAAGGGCTATTCAAATCCCTTTAGAGAGATTTATAGCTGATTATAGCAGTAAATCACATATTGAATACTAAAAAAGTCCCTACCTACCTACCATATTTTTGTTGTTGTTTTTTTGTGAACGTCACAGGAAGCAAACATTTTTTCAGGCCTTCTTAGACTTCAGTTTTGTCATGATTAGTCATCTCAATGTGGAGTTAGTCGTTAGTATAGATAGCCTGGTTGCAGTGAATTTCTTTTGTTCTAACCATAAAGGGTTGGTCAACCCAACATGGCTGTGGTCAGCCAAAAATAGTCACATGTCATAAGACAATCATAATGTCAGGTAGACTGGGGTTATTCCTTTTTGCATAGAGCCGTTTCTTGGTGTTGTTGAAAGATTTTCAATAACAGAAAAAATTGAGCTCCCCTCATGGTAGAAGAAATGTTAGTCTACCTAGATGGGTTTTGTTAATTGGTCTATGTGCATTACATGAAATATCATGAATATTTTTGTATATTTTGGAACTTGAACTAGAGACAAGACAGATGGCTTCTCTAAACCCTTATGCTGCTGGTGGCTAATTTGGCCATTACAAAATTCAAAAATAATGTGAAAAATGACTGCAACCCTGGCACATGGGAACTCATCTTAAAGTACTCAATGAGAGCTATACAGTAAATACCAACATGACAGGGTTTAGATGGTTTTCAAATCCTTTGCATCATTGTGCTTTGGGCATGAGTAGCCTTAGCATTGGAAGGGTTAACAGGTTATTATTGAAGCAAGACTGACTCTGCTTACAGCATCTAGTTTTCCTTAGGTTTTCACAAAGAAAAAAACTAGGTCCCTGTGGGCCCCTCAACTAGTCCTTCGCGACAGAAATTGTTCTTTGGTATAACAGTACAATTATTAGGGCTGTACACCGGTACCCGGTACCAGCACCGTACCGAATACCGTCTCGCAAAATACCGGTGAATACTCGTTTCAATATTTAACGGTATGCTTATCGGTACTTTGCAAAACACAAACCCATGTCAAACATCCAATACTACAAAATACTTACGGTTGCTGAACTTGTTAACTTGGAAGGTACGATATACCTTGTGCCGTCGCGGCTGTCGTTGGTGTTGTGATACTTTTTGTAACTGCGTAGTGGCACTGCTGTAGTGATGTACAGCGCCACTACGCGGTAGTGATGGGAGTCGCAGCACCGGCAGTAGCGGCGATGGTGCTGGCTTTGCCGCTATATCGTACCTTCAAGCAAGAACTTGATGAGCAGAATGTGGATCTAACAAGTTCGGCTGCAGTAAGTACGACTGTTTAGTTTTCACATGATGTAATGAAATAACCTGACAGACAACAAATACGTTTTAGATTTATGTCAGGAACTACGCTAAGTGTGTACTTAGCGTAGTTCAAGATACCGATAGCAGTACCGATAAAATACCGTATCGTTTCGACGATACCGGTTATGGTACCGTACCGCTTCACCTTTAGCGGTATGCAGCCCTAACAATTATTGATTCAAATTATACCACAACTTACATAATTTTATCTAGTACAAATGTTATTTATTTTGCATTTTTGCTCAATGAGGTTTTACTATTGCCACATGTACTAGAAGTATTGTAAATTCAAGAAGTGTTCAACAGAATCTGCATGTATTTTTATCTCTTATTAACTGAAAAATGATTTTTATAATATTAAAAGACTCCATTATATACAATCGCACACACACACACACACACACACACACACACACACACACACACATATATATATATATATATATATATATATATATATATATATATATATATATATATATATATATATATATATGTATATATATATATATATATATATATATATATATACGCACACACACTCACACACACACACACACATATAGATAGATAGATAGATAGATAGAGAGAGAGAGAGTTGGATATATAGAGATAGAGAGATAGATATAATGATATAGATAGATAGATATAAATATATATAGATATATATAAGCCGTTATTGTCCGACTAAGTGCATAGCGCGGGTGCAGGTTTATGGGGAAAAATATTTCAATATTCCAACATTTGTCAGGAAATAGGGTGGGTGTGGTTTTAAGCGGTCTGTGCGCTTATTCTGACAACTACAGTTTGTGGATAGTGTGTGTGTGTCTGTGTGTGTAAATAAGTGGATTGATATGGTAAGATGAGGTAAAACAGCAGGGTTCTGCCATAGTGGTAAAATGCCTACCTTGTATTGCACACAAACTCCAATTCTAGTCCTGCTCAGTCCTGATCGCCTGGTTGACCTCATCGCGAAACAAATGCGCAACATGGCGTTATTTTGTTAATCGTGTCTTTACAACTGAACGATTCTTTGGAATGTTTTGAATAGAGAGCAGATTCCTTGTGGTTCTTGGTTTCTATCTTGTCATAATATCACATCAGCTGTTGAATGTGATGGGAATTTTTTGCAAAAAGCAAAATACACACAAAAAAGGCCAAACTGACCAATATGGTTTGTTACCTTAGACCTTTCAGATTTTGTATATTCTGATATTCTCAAGCCCTAAACGTATTTGTATTTTTTATCATTTTGTATTTTCATCATCACTGAGAAATATTTTTGCATGAGAAACAACATATACGTACATGATGTAAATATCAAATACTTAAATTAGGTAGAACATGTGCTTTAACATTATGAAGCCCTACCACCTGACTACATTTAGGAGTAAATGTGTGAAGACATGTTACAGCAGAAATAGATCTGGGTCTACCTATATCACTTTCAATAACATTTTAAAACTTTTCTACAGATTTGTTTTTCCTTTTTTACACATACACAAACATGTATGTATGTAAATATATATGTGTGTCTATGTATATGTATATATATATATATATATATATATATATATATATAAATATATATATATATATATATATATATATATATATATATATATATATATATATATATATATATATATATATATATATATATATATATATATAACTATATATAAATAATAAAAGTACATAATTGTATTAGTAATTGGTGTGTGATACTTTGAACTGTTGAACTAAATCATTTTCATTTGAGCTGTCCTTTTGCATTGTTCTAACAATTGTCCTTTTGTATTCAATTATTTTTGCCTAATATCCACATAAAGCCTTTATCACAAAGGTATGAAAATTGTCAAAAATAGTACGTATGTAATTACTTTTGTTCTTCCTTTCTTGCATCTTTAATGCATTGGGAATAAAGACCGTTCTCTTTTACAAACAGTCCGGAAAAATGTAGTTTGGGGTTTTAATGCCCTTGAACATAATTTTCCAAGAGGTTTTCTGATGGACTCTTTTCTAAAAACCTTGAAAAACAATGTGTACAATTATGTGTCAATAGTGTGTGATTTAGGGCGCATATGCTGTTTATATATAAAAAAAAACATAGGGTACATACCCTTGTGCGCTATGGTGTTTATGTTTACAACAGGCGGAGTAAACATTTCCTTTTATTTGAAAGTTTGTGTATACAGCATGCAGTGAAAATATATATTAACTTATTTATGTATGCACAATACATATGATAAGCAGTGGTCTTCCTCTTGACTCCCAGCGTGCCCAAATGGCCATCTAACAATGTTTTGTAAAATTTACAAAAAGTATAAAAAATATCTGATATTGCAGGATTAAAGAGTAATATGAATCATTTATCCCTATCATGATTTTCACAGATATTTTGAGATATTTCTTAGAGTTTTTAGACGGACAGAATGACCAGTAGTAGGTTTGTGCACAAATTTGTATACAAACTGTGTAAGATTTGTTTATATTTATGAACTACATTTATATTTATTGTCTCTGTGACTTTGTGTGTATATTTATGAGGAATTGAAAAGGTGACGTCACTAATATGAGAACCAACGTTTAACAGAATTACTGTTAGACTGCCTATGAAATAAAAAATCAAAATATACAAATTCATATGTTTTCTGTGTAGGTGTTATTCTTTCTTATGTCCAGGAAATGACCTTGCTATAAAGAAACAATGGGCAAACTTGTAGAATACCGATGGCACTAGTGGCACTTAAAGTGATGAAAATATTGATATCACAATGGAAAAGTTAAGAAGGTGTTATCATTCTACCAGCAGTTCACAGTCCTCCCTTTATTACTTGCTCCTTGACACATTTTAACTGAGCTCTTGTCAGCCTTCACCATGTTTAACCCTTATGCTGCTGGTGGCTAATTTGGCTGATACAAAATAATGCAAAAAACCTGAAAAATCACCGAAACCCTGGCAAATGGGTACTCATCTGAGAATACTCGGCAAGAGCTTTCCGATGAGTACCAACAAGAAAGGGTTTAGAAGGTTTTCAAAGATTTTTGTGTTCTTGTACTTGGGGGCGAATGTAGTCTCAGCATTTGAAGGGTTAATGCCTGCCATACCTGACTGTTGGTGAGTGGAACACGCTGACACCTATTGACGAAAAGAGGTACTATTATCTACATGCGATATTCTATGTTGGAATATTCATATACCGGTATTCTAGATTATATGGTCTGGAAAACTATTGCCTAATCCATAATTAGCCGCAATATGGCAAAAAAGTGTCAATCAAAAATCCAACCCAAACATATATTTGTTGGTGCTAGACTCCACACATCTCAGGAATCTATGACATGCCCCCATTTATCTTACTGAGGAGACCTGCTTTGCACTATGTGTCATTGTGAATCATAATATATGCAACAGCGAATATGATGTACTACAATAGCACTAATTATGCTTGCCAATCGATGCATCTTTCCAAATGGTACCCCCAGATTTGCTCCGGCACAATACATGTTCTTGAAAAAGTTTTCAATACACCTTTTTATCTATTCATTTTAACAATTTATTATTGTATTAAGTAAGTATCCATGAAACTCCAGAATCACCTAACGTTCTATGGGTTATTCAAAAGCTATTCACTTCTACCCAAGACGTTGAGTTTAAAAAAAAATCTGATTTTAATTACAGTTTCAATCATTATATTTCAGACATATCCTATTGTAGGGGCAGTGCCAGGTGCCAAGCCCAGTCAAAATAAAACCTTACCCCCCACCCCTCTATCTCTTTCTCACCACAAGTCAATGTCAACTTTCTCACATACCTGGGGTGGGAGTCCAATCTCAATTATTGCTGGTCAGTTGCATTGTCCACACTCATGGGGTTGTCACCTTGACCAAGTGGACGTATGCTTTGTTGGTTGCCCGCTGTTTCTTACCAAAAGGAAGAGCATAAGAAAGATACACAGGTTGATAACAAAAACACAGTGAAAAACAGGTTAATGCAGGAAGTCATAAGGGCTTCCTTGAAAATACATAAACAGGGTTGAGTAGCAAAGAAAAAGTCAAAAAGGTAAAGGAAAACACAGAAGCTGGAGAAAGGCCTCTGTCAGAGGTACCTGGTTACCAGAGCTGGTATGAGACATACGTTCTTTCATATACCTCCTAGTTAGTTTTATGATGCAAAGATGGGGAAGCAATAACAACACCTACAACTACTAAAAATATTTATCAAACGGAAAAATACCTAGCGGGGATTAAAGGTAAATCATAAGCCACTGTTATAAGTGAAACACTATATTAAGTTTTACCTTGTTACGAATATCCACCCCCAACAGTACAGGCACGTAGTTTTTCAAATCTCAAGGTACTAAAATGAACCTAAATTACTCAATGTTGTCTCGTGTAATAGGTTGTTGCGTCACTTATTGTTTAGAGACGACTATAAAGGTTTTATCGTTTGATACCGATCACCTGCCGGCTTGTAACAGCCTGGGACACTTACTTGGTACATGTGCAGGTGGGGTAGGGTGTTGGTTTTCATTATGAACCCCAATGTGCATATTTCCCGGGTATGTTTAAGTGGCCGTTTCTATTTCATAAGCTGAACCCAATGATATCCAACCAGGTGCGCAATAAAAACGCGGTATCTTATATCATGAGGCGAGGTGTGTTTTCTCCTTAGAACTAAGTGAAAAACTACCTTTCAACTATTGTATATATATATATATATATATATATATATATATATATATATATATATATATATATATATATATATATATATATATATATATATATGTATATATATATATAGTCGGCCAAGAGCCCTGGCAGCTCGTGTTTACTATGTAAAAAATTATTACCGACTTGAAATAAAGATTATCTATCCATCTAACTATCTATCTATCTATCTATCTATCTATCTATCTATCTATCTATCTATCTATCTATATATATATATATATATATATATATATATATATATATATATATATATATATATATATATATATATATATATATATATATATATATATATATATTTATAACAAAGTTTCAAGTGGGCCAGGTAGGCATGTATTGCTGACTGTACACTCGTCTTCCAACCCGTAAAGTCACCGTATCACGTTCTACCAATCCTGAAGTAGGCCTATCATGCCCTGTAGTCACCTACCCTGAAGCTTCACGCCACAGCCCAGCAGGGGGTGCGCAGACAAGCCTCCCCCAGTCACGCCTAGGTGGCGCTGCATAAAGCAAAAACAAACAAACCCCTGACCCCAGGGCACTCCCCCTAAGTCAGGCGCCTAGACGCCGGGGGAAGACTCACACAGAAGACGTTGGTCGCTTTTGGGTATAATTTTTAGGGTATACCTCAGATGGGGTGCTGTGATGATTGCTACGGGAAAAAGGGTAAAATCAACGGCTGCCTGCCGTGAGAGGGGGTTTTGGGGAATGATGGCGCCACCGGAAGCAGGGGGCACCCTAACCAAGGGTGCTCTGGGGGTTGAGGACATCCATCATGTCCGTGACGTATTTACGAGACGATGAGATTTTAAAGACTCTCACAGTAATCTTTTGGGGTGTCATTTTCTTTCGGATCAGCGGGAACTGCTTGCAATGCTCGCAGAGGCGCAACACCTACCGTCAAAAAGGCAAACGAAAACACGCATCAAAATACGACCCGTTGATAAAGGTCCCAAGACGCATTTAATCCTATGTGTAACGGTACACGTAGAGTAACGCCCATCTTACAGTGAAAGTCGTTTATGAGTCCTGACGTCATTGTCCTTCGTGGCAACTTTCCGTTGTTTTTCGGGAAAACGATAGCAAAAAAATAGACAATTTTTCCGCCGTTTTTGGAAAACAGCAGAATTGAAAAAAAACTTGGGAAACGGTGAAAATCTTCTTAAAGGAGCTTATGGCGAAAAATATTTAGAAATACGCTTGACCATGCCCAAAGCTATCACAGCTCCCGAATCTTCCAGAACGTGTATAGTTTAATGCGCCAAAATAGCACCTACCTCGTCATCATCACAGGCCTACGATGGTGCAGGTGTGAACGGCAGAAAAAAAATCCGCTGTTTTTCTGGAAAACGTTAGAAATTGATTAATTTTCTCCACCGTTTTCCACGTTTTTTATAAACACCAAAAACATTTTTAAAAAGTTCTGCTGTTTTACAAAAAAACAGCGGTTTTCTGCCGTTCACAGCTGGAGCATTGTACAGGCTGTGCTGGGAAACGTTGCCTGCCGACAATAATGTAATTAAGTGCCAAATTCATCAATGCCTGATCAAATGCATCGAACATTTTCAATAGCAGCCACTGTATACACACATAATGATGTCCCAAAATCATTACATACATTAGAAAAAATCATACACTAAAACATGTATCTAACCTAACACCTACATTTACGGGCCAAGGAAGTGTGTTCGACGAATGTATAATTTAGAGTTTTGAGGTAATACTATACATGGTAAAAGATATATTCTGCGAGTCATATCATACTATTCTACTTTCGACGTGTTTCACTTATGCAGGTGTTTAACCGCACTTACCAAGTATTACTTTATTCAAAATAATTTCTCAATGAATTACGTAGTTCATAACATTCTAGGGCAAATACACCATCAGAATGATTTAGGATCAGAACAAGCTTATACAAGTCATCTTTTAATAAGATCTTAACCCCCAACTCGTCCTCTTCAGCACTCTTCAGTGATGACCTACGCAGGTGAGTAAGTATTTATGTTTATTTGCTATAGTCGTCAGATTTCACAATTCATACACATATTTTTACAGTAAAAAACAAAAATGAACAAAAGTGTGAACTCAGAAATGAACATAAGTACAAAAATAATAATACCGAGAAGAAATTAGATATAGAAGGAAAACACAAACACTCGAGAGAAAGGTATTTATAGATAAAGTGAGCAAAAGCTCGTGTGATACACATTGGGTGAATTAGTGAGTTAGTAACCGGCATGAGATTGCCCATGGAGGAAGCCATCTTGACTGCGCTTGTTGCACAACGTGAGCACCTGATGTGCCACCGGTGCTCAAGATGTAGCAGTGACACAAAAGCCTGGGTTGCAATATCTTGCTGATTTCTATTCCTAGCTTTCTAGATAAGTGAGAACCACATGACCTTCAAAACGCAAAACATTTATAGTATGGTGGAATTAAGTGATCCACGAATGCGAATTTCGAAATACTCAAGGATGTTTTCCCTCGGATCCACTAGTCAACAGCGACAGGTTCCTTATAAGAAAATATATATTTTTGTGTTCATGATATAGACAGATTAGAATTTCACTTCAAACAGATGAAAACAAGGGAAAAAGAAAGAGAAACTCTCTAAAACACCGTCTTACAGAAACACTTGAGCATATTCATCTAACCTGCATACACTCTAAGAAGTCATCAGGAGCTTTCCTGAACCAATGCATGCATGAGACCAAGTCAACAGACATTTACACTTGCATGTACCACACATTCAACTAACAACCCTATATTTAATCAAAATATACCTCAGATATCTATAACCTATAACTTTCAATAAGTGAGAACCACATAACCTCCAAAAGCAAAACAGTTATAGTATGGTGGAATTAAGTGATCCAGGAATGCAAATTTCGAACTTACTCAAGGAGCTTTTACCTCGGATCCACGTATCAATAGCGCCAGGTTTCCTATAAGAAAACAGAATTCTGTGTTTGTTGTATAGGCGAATTAGAATTTCACTACAAAAAGGAGAAAACAGAGACATTAGAAAGAGAAACTCTCTAAAACACTATTTTAGAGAAACACGTGAGCATATTCATCTAACCTGCACATACTTGAAGTCATCAGGCGCTCTCCTGGACCAATGCATGTATGAGACCGATCCAACAAAAATGTTGCACACAAAGTTACATGAGCTGAGAGTAAGTGATGTAGAATCTTTTGACCAAAGATGGAATATTTTTTATAAAGTGTTTCAGGGCAGACCCAGTAACTAGAAATAGCTGGTACTTGTAATAGAATAGAAACATATTGAAAATCAAAACACAAAGAAATATTTACATATTATTGTCACTATATCATCTTGTTTCTTCCTATGGAAACATATCCTGTATTATGCTGAAAGGAATATCCATGCTTTTTGTAACAAAATTATACTTTTGACTTATTGCATTATCAGTATATTGTCTTGTTACTAAAATTACCATGAATAGACAGAAATAAAAAAAAAACCTGTTGCACACGTTTGCAATTTGAAATAGAAAATAAAATGTTGCACACATGTGTACCACACATTCAATTAACAATCCTGTATTTAATCAAACCATACCTCAAATATCTATAACATTATAGTTCATATTTAAAACTAGATTATATCAATGAATTCCACCATTAAGGGCCCATTTGTATTCATTGAGTCAACCATTTACCTGATGGTCACGCAAAGATGTAAGCATAACTAGCATATCAAGTTATGCCTCACACTAAGGAGATTATACACATACTAAACTTATACATTATCAGGTATGACATTCCCAAGAAATGTCGCATGAAAGTTACGTTCAATAAACATCAAATCATTGGTAACTCCCTCACATGCCTCGAGCCGAATTTGAACTTGGGACCTGAAAGATAACAAACCGTCGGTGCGCAACTTTTTGGCCGATCTTCAACCCTTGGAGATTAAAGAGGACTGTTGCACACCCGTTTTCAATACCATATTGACAGGTCCTTCACTCCAAGAAGTAACTACCCCATCCGTGAAAGAATCAAACATGTCAAACTTTTATCGACGTATCTTCGCTTTCTCTGGTAGCGGCTGGCAATACAGATATAACTCGCATGTACAGGACGAGATACCCCACGTTTACAGATAGTGTATATGGGTCCAGCACGCTAGAGATATTCCACGGGGCGCCACATATATCCCACGTTTACAGATAGTGTATATGGCACGATGACATTCAGAGCTGACGTAAATTAAGGGTTATAATAATGAAGATAATAATAATAATAATAATAATAATAATAATAATTATAACTAGAATAATAATAACAATAATAATGATAATTGATATATTTGCCTTTCAACAAAGGCGCTTTATAAAAGATAGTCAGTAGACATGTTATTGGTCCAATTATAGCCAAATAAACTCCTTTCGAAATAGCAATGTTTTCATCTGTGTCTTGAAGTTTTGCACACTATAAGCAGCCTTGATGTTGTCGGGGGATCATTCCAAGGACGTGGTGAATAGGCAGAAGAAGCTCCGATCCCAAACCTTCTCAGATAAGAGTGTGGTATCGGTAACACGTTCTTAGTGATTAAACTTAAGAGTTCTTGTATTGGCCTGGCAAACAATTCCCTTAAGTACTAAGGCGTACATGCATTTGAAAGTCAAAAGCAGAATACAAACTAGAGTATATATCGTCAGAATCTAAATAAATGCAATTGTCCCAATAGTGCCAACTTTCCCAACGTCTCCTTTCTCACTAATTTAAGGTCAATGATAGTTTTCTCACTTGCCCTGAGTTGGATTAGAGCCTGAGACTTTTTGCATTAGAGAGCAGTCTGTGCCAGCCATTGTATCATTCCTTTTTTCTTTCCTTCTCTCTCATTTTCTCATTTCAATGAAATAATGCATTTATACTACCGGGTTATTCCAAGTAGGATCCTTCATTATCAAAAACCAAAGCGAAAGATGTGCATTTATTATGTACCTTTGAGACGACCACTTTACGCCTGATTATAATCTAATCATTTTTCTTGTTTTGTTCTCGCCTAATCTTTCGGCTTACTTTTCTGTTTGTATAATTATCATTTCTACTCTATTGTTATATGTATCATTTTATGTATACCAACATAGCCAATAAAGATACAATGCAATTAGTATAGCACTTTCACCGCAACGCTTTACCGTATGATTTGCAGTGCTTTTCCAGCGAATAGAACTGCGGGTCTTTAGGCAGTGCAATCCGTCCGCGGACCAACCCCTCTCCACCCCCCTTCTTCCCCTTGTGCTCCCAGCAGTTACTCTTTCAAAACTATTTGTTTTCGCGCTCATCCACTCGATGCGCCATAATTGGAGCGTGGAAGAGTTGCTTTAGTCGCCCACAAAGCCTTCGACTCTGTCGTATTGTGAAACGCGCAGACGAGAGGCGCCGGATGGCATGCCCCCCGCAGAGCCAACATGGCTCGCCGCAGCTAGTAGGGCGATTGGGAGGCTGTCTTGCGCAGCTTCAATTGATGAAGAGATAGTCAAGAGGCACACCTTGCGGTGGCGTAGTGATACCGATAAGAGCTGATGGCTGTGCGTGGCCCGCAGGCCGTGTTGCACCCCGCTGTGCGAGCGACACCACCGCAACATAAATTTCCCCCGGCTCCGGAGCGCCTAGTCTACTTACACTGTGATTTTGTACAATACCAAGTGCAGTCAATAAACGTACAATACCGTTCACATTGTGAAAGATACAGTTTCATACCCCTTAGAGTTCACAGTTCATCCTCCTTCAACTTAGCTTTCGCACTCAATGAAACTTGACACATTTCCCTAAGTTTCCATCCAATTGTATCAGGACTTATCCCATTTATACCATAGTCCCACAACCTTATAATTGACTAACTATAATTTTTAACCTTTCTTTCTCCTGCTTGAGCTCACAGTATATCAGTAGTTTTATTAATTGAAAGGTAACGGTTTCATACACGTTGGAATTGACGATTTTACCCTGACTTTAACATCTAAATAAAAAGAAACACTTTCCCCTGGCTCGACCGTTCCAAATCATTCCAGAATTTTAGCAAACATTTTTAGAATGCACAATTGGACAAAAGCCTGAACTTATCAGAATAAAAAAAGGATTCATGTTCTCCGAGCTCAATCTCTCCGAGTGTAGCAGCATTTTTCACAATTACCATGTAAAAGGATACACTATCATATACCTTAGATATGGAATTCATATGTTTACTTAACGTTTTAATATTTTCACAAGAAAATATCACACTACCCTAAAGTAAATCCCACTAAGAGTGAAATCATTCACTTTAGGAACTTGTCCGTTCAAAAAACTCCTTTTCTAAATTCTCTTGCTGTAACCCTAAACTCATGGTTGGCACAAAGTACCGTTTTCTTGGTTTGTGGATAAATAAACACATACATTTCAAGGATACAACTTCAGAAGTTGCCTAATCGATCCCGCGAGTACTTGGTCTTCTCATCTCTAAGTGCACACTGTGGAGGGATGCCTTTTCACTATTTCACACCCTGTATTGCCCATTATCTCCTATAGTGCCGCCATTTGGGGAACTTCTGAATTCAATTGCATTGCTTCTGTGAACAACTGAGCATGTATATGGGTACTTTTTAGGGGCTGGTAAATACACCCCTAATGCTGCAGTGAGAGGGGATATGGGATGGAAGACGCCCTTACACCACAGTGGCCGCGTGCTACATGAATGTGGAGCACACCATCCTTCTATGTAATTTGCCTGTTTATTTGCCAATTAACTTCTTTGATTTCTTTATTTTGTTATACCTTGTATTTGATGTGATCTTGTACTTCACACGTACAGTCAATAAACATACAATACATACAATACACTACTAAGTGTAATGCCAAATGAACGTTTGACCAGAAGAGCTTTTCAGTGGGCGATTATTTTGATAAGAATAACATGGGCTTTAAAAGTAAAGAAATTCTTTATTTCCAATGAATAGCATTATTTTGACAAAGTTGACCAACTCTACATGGAGGAAATGATTTAGATGTAATTCCATGGGAGGCCAAAAAGGTTGAAGGCATGTTTTGGTATTCGACAAGCTGACAGTGGCATCTAAAATTTAAAATCCATTTTAATTCATTCAAAGTATACCCCACAATAAGAATTCCATGAAACTTTGCATACGCTATCCTTGTCAGATCCCCTTTGGTAAAGGGGGGTCACCAGTCATCCCGTCAATATAGGTGGCGCAAAAAAGTGCCGCAAATTTCACGTCTAAAATTAAAAGTGCATTTAAAAAATACCCCGCAATAAGAATTTTATTAAACCTTGCACAGGCTTTCATTGTCAGGTCCCTTTGAATATAAAAAATAACAAAAGGGGGTCACCAGTCATGCCGTCCATATAGGTGGACAATGTAATTCGCAAACGGAAGTGCCGCTTTGGCGCAACCAATATGGATGGCATGACTTGTGTCCCCCTTTTTTATTTTAGATATTCAAAAGGGACCTGACAATGAAAGCCTGCGCACAGTTTGATGAAATTCTTACTGTTCTGTCTCTGTTTTTCATGTATAATAAGTGTATCAAGAGGAGTCAAAATCCCCGATGCAATGCATATTTTATGAAGTCCTCGTCGGTCCTTGCATCTTGGGCGCCATTCGTTGTCTTGTCAAACACACAGTGATGCATAAAATGCGAACCCACTAAGAAAACCACATCAGCAAAAGCAAAATTATTTCCTGTTCATAATACTCCATTTGTGTTCCTCACACGTAAAATTGTTTTAACGATACTTGTACACGACAAATACACTTGTATTTCTACAAAACGCCACCGCGGTTTACTAGAGTTATTAGTATCATAGTCTCATACATCACATATAGACCAAAATCAATTTTTTAACAAAGTTTTCAGTGTGCTTCTTTTTTACACTTCAGTGATAAGTATACTCACTCGTGTTAGCCTTTTCAATGCACTTGTCAATAGTTTAAGAATGAAATGATAGATATACGGAAAAATCTGCTAAGAATGAAACTGATGGCATGAGTCAAATGATTTACCATTTGACCGTCATTCAAAATAAATATATGAATATCGCGTGAGTGGGGACTGTGCAACCACTGTCGTAAGACAGGTTGTTTTCTTTAACACGTGGCCACCCGGCGAGATTCTACTACACCCTTATTTCCGCATCATTACAGATTGTACTGTGTTTTACCTTAGATAAATAAAAAGAAGTGGATATGAAACACGCCGGGCAACCCGAACACAGGCTAGCCTCAACGAATAGCCCAAAGGTCGTGCGCTGCACATGCTGGCGCACAGGTTTCTCTGTAATGTAAATGATATGGAATAAACTTTTCAATATATTAATTGAATGAAGTTGATAAAGTTCATTCGCAAAATTCATAAACGATTCCATAAACCCTATTTCTAAAATTGATTCATTTTATGCACAAAAAACAATCCTATTCATTGCAAACTATTCTCCCTATTGCTATTTAATGGAGGCCTATGCTAGTTGAAAAAATATTGAAAGACGAATTTATAATGAAGACTGTATGGAGACAGGTTTATGAAGTGATCAGTACAAAATTATAAAAAAAATAATGACCTTTTAAGCAGTTTGTACGATGGTACAGGTATGAATGGCAAAAAAGTTCAGCTGTAAATCTGGAAAACGACAGAAAAAAGTGTCCACTGTTTTTTCCAAAACAGCAGAATTAAGAAAAAGTCCATCCGTCTTCCAACTTTTCCAAAAATAGCAGAAAAAAGGATAAGATATTTTTTTGTTTTCCAGAAAAACAGCAGAATTTCTTTTTGCCGTTCACACCTGCAATATCTTAAGTTTGAGCAAGCAAAAATATTCGTTACCACTGACATTAGATACGCTCCAAGATGAATGTCTAATTATCATTTGATGGCAACTGCATAATATAAATCCATCCATTCATACCTATGGATTTTGTTTGACTAGGGTTAAGATAAAAAGCATCTTGACGTAAACCAATGTGAATTTCTAATTATAATTTGTTGACACCTGCGTGATACCTTTATTAATCTATACCTCTTTGGTTTTGATAGGAGCACAAGGAAAACGTCGTGCATTAGTTATAGTTTTCTAAAACATTTCTTTTGTTAATTAAGTGTGTTATTTGTTATCTACATATGATGTAATGCATAATTTTGTATTTGCAATGATACAGTCATTAAATATACAATACAATGCAATTAACGTGAATTTCTCTAGCCGTAATTTGATGACACAAATATGATAAATCTATCCATTCATCACCTGGGTCTCTGTGTGGCGAGGGTACAAGACAAAACGTCTTGCTATGAAGCCATGTTAGGAGATGGCCCCACCTCTCCCAGTCATCTGCCATCTGTTAGGTGACAGAGGGAAGGCGCTTGCTGAGTCGCCGCCAGCAACATTGTCACTAGTTACAAGAGAAAAGATGGGAGGTTCACATCCTCATAATACTGCCCAGCCTCCCTCAAAAGATGAGCAGAAAACGGGTTTCGGGTTACGAGTCGTTATCAGTCAGCCATCATTAGAACTGGCGCATCCCGCCTTTCATCCGTCCCGAGTTGAGCGTCAACTATAGACACTCTAATACTGAGTCTTTATCAATAGGTGTCCTCATAGCTCAGTGAGGAAAAAAGCCCGTTTCCTCATTTCATCGACAGAGAAAGTAAAATCATCACCTGACCCCTAATTGATTGTAGTTATATGCATGCAAAAAAGCTTCATGAATGAAAATGAAATTTAAATGCATGATTTTTTAATAATTTCTATGAATGAAAATGAAAGTTTTGCCTAAATATTTTCATGGGTGTAAATTCCATGCATGAAGTTGTGCACAGCCAAACTAACACATGAAAATTTCTAGGGCGAAAAAATCAAGCCAGCGTCGAAAATTTCATTTTCATTCATGAACATGTAAGATTTCCATGCACGAAATTTTCCTGCCACAATTATTTCATGCATGTAACCTTTTGTACAGGTTCCCTCCTTTCATCGACTGAGAAAGTAAAATCATCACTTAACTCCTAATTGATTGTAGTACCATATACCGTAGGATTAGGAGTAAGGAATTAATTGATGTTTACGTCACTTTTAGTTATATCGCTACGACATAGAAGTCCGGGACAAGTAAGAAATTCCCCTCTTTTCACGATTGGTTCCAAGGGATCCTTCAGTTGCAGAAATACCGAAGACAGCTCTCCGCAACGCCGCACATTTATATAGTGACCAGGCCTACCCGATAAGTGGGAGACTAGAACCTGCGACCTTACCAATGGGAGGTAGTCATCGTAACCACTAAGGCCACAGCAGTACCATTGCAATCAACATACATTTCATGAAATTGATTCTAAAAGAGATACACATAAAACCCATTATCATTATTATTATTATTTTATTTTTATTGTTATTATTACTATTATTATCATTATTATAATTGATGATACTGTTGTTGATGCTGTTGATGTTGTAGTTGTTTATTTACGCTGTTGTATATTTTTGTGAGCAAAGAATAGGGAATACAACTTCCAACATATAGTTTTCTCATTTCCCTTGAAATCCATGAATATGCCACTTATTACATAACGTTTGGAAAACAATCTGTGCACTAATATATATCTTCTCCAATGATCCTTTCCTGGCGTTTTACCTCTAAGTGATTCTACATTACGTATGCAATTGAGAAAACAGCTTAGGAAGGAGGGATTTTAAAGCAATTTTATAACAGATGTCTTCTGTTTAAGTAGAGATGCATTCTCCTATTCACTTCTCTAGGATGTAAATAACCAATCGAAGACATTAAACGAAATCAATAGGAAATTTGCGCCAACCATAAATTGTCTATCTGGGAAATCATCTGTCTTGATTACTGTCAGTAATATATTAATCCTTCCAATGCTTAGGCTAATTTCGTCCAAAGGACTAGAACACAGTCATTTCAGTCATTTTCCAGTTTTTTTGCATCATTTTGTGTTGGCCAAATTGGCCACCACCAGCATAAGGGTTAGTATGAGACCATTTTATTAGATAGAATTCTCTTAACAAAACAGGTTTATTTCTTTATCGAAAGTATTAAATGTCTCTCTTGTTCTGTTGTCGAACGGAATATAAAAATCATATTGTACATGCGTACAATTTGAAATGGCCAAAGGTTTTTCTTATGTCGAACGTAAAACATGCAAAATATTAAATAGATATCCATAACATGATACTAGTATCAGAATTAGTTCTCCCGTAACGTAATTCCTGGAACATGAAATACATATTTTTGTTTTATACACTATGGGTTTCATATCGTGTCATGTCATTGTCATAGACATTCTCATTACTGATTGCCTGTAATACGACCTTTACTGCATTTGACCAATTCTCTGCATATCTAGATATAAAATCTCCAAAAGGCACCTGTGCTGTATTATGTCGGAAGAGGTAACAGATCTTTTTAAAATTCTAAATGATAACAATCCAAATCTATGTAAATTCTTAGGTCCAATGATATCTAATTTCATTCGTTTCTCTGTAGCTTTAATGCCCAAATCATGCGCCAATTGTTGCAATTGATGCTTTTTTATATTGCATTCTCATGAGTAAATGTTGACTTTGCATATGTATATACCCATATCAGAGCATTTAACTGCTACCGTTGTCAAAATGGAAATGCACGATTAATGATGGATTTATTTGCGTTCAATGGCACCCTTATATAGCTTTTGATGTTGGAGTGTACCTGCCAAGGATGGGGTTTACTAGTACCCCGTGTTATATAGATACTAAATTGCCTGTAAAAGTTAATGAACTTTACTTGCTCAATGGGAACTTCATCAAATACCCGTTGAATAAAGTCTTGTATACCTGAAAAACTTCAGGATAATTACAAGGCGTTTTTCTTCTATTTTATGGCTTGTCTGTCGAGGCTCAGCAAGCGACTGTAACCAATTAGATCAGACCTGTATCTTCGGAGGCCTGAAATGTACACGAAACAGGTGATGGCAGGAATGTGACGCTATTGTTGATGGCGGTCATGGGGTCAGAGGTCAGATCATTCATAGTGCCCCCACTGCGCAGGTGCCGCCGGGATGGGGACGCCCCGTAGCGGAGGTGTCGGGAGTTTTTGCCGGCATTGAAGATAGGCTCGCAGCAAGAGACCGTGTCGTGTATTTATAGGAGAAGATCCGCCATATGTTAAATAAATACGCTCTTGGAGGGAACACGTTCTGCTCGCTTGGGGAGTTGATGTCCGTTTGCTCCCACTCGCTGCTCGCCAATGATATCACTGGCGGACATCATGGCCGCCATTTTGGTCCACATCAGGGCAGACAGCAAACAGGTGTAAATAATTCGCGCTTACAAAGAGCGCAAAGGCCGAGTGGAAACTATACTTGAATATTACATCTGACACTCGCTCTTAAAAAGTCAATTGCATAATAAGATCCAATATGGTCAATCGATGTATGGTATAACTCTATACCTGCATATGTTCACTCCAATTTAGATCTCCTTGCACTACCCACAGAATTCTCCGCCTAAATTGTACTTTCAAAGACAATGTGCGCTTAACTGAAACATTGTTTCAAGCAAAACCATGGGTCAAATTTTCGGATAGGGGAAACTGAATTGACTTTATCAACACTCACAATATAGTATGTGTTTAAGTATACTCAAAGCAATAGGTTTTTTGTACATTACTTTGATTTGGTAACTAACTCATTAAAGGTCAAAGGTTCCTGAAAATGCAGTCCAACTTTGAATATTTCGACTGCAATTAAAAGTTTTCCCACCCTACACTGATCATTGGGCCAAGGAGAGTTGATTCCAAAGGAATACATTGATACCAAACAAATGTATCCGTCGTGGATGGTGACGATGACTGTTCAAAACATAACCACACAAGCCACCTTAAAAAGTATGCTTTTTATCCGAAGATCAATAATAAAATGTAAGCAACGGTACACTATGATTGACCCAAGGACAAACAATATTGAGATTTCTTATCGATATTACGAAATCACTAATTAATTTGAAAATCCGTATATATATATATATATATATATATATATATATATATATATATATATATATATATATATATATATATATATATATATATGTGTGTGTGTGTATATATATATATATGGTGAAGGAAATGGTATGGCAATATATGCCATTGGCATTAATATGCCTAACAAAGCTTGATACAGCTGAACTGTTTTCATCACTTTTAAGTTCAACTCCAAAATAACGCAGCGTTCTCTTGATATGTGTTTCTTCACGTTAACCATCAATAAGTAAAGATGCATAATGCCTACGTTTCCATCTGCTGCTATTGATTTCTATTGAAGCATCGTTAGATACCGTTTGCTGAAGTTGTACATTTGAAACAGCTAGTATTGATAACGTTAAATACGACAGGTTGAGTACACACATACATGTAAAACTGTACAGCATGCAAATGGCCACACATCAACCATAACTTTGTATCACATATTGCAAAAATGGCAGTTATTAAATATATATAAACTTCAAATTCAGTCAAAACACGTTCCCTTGCTGTAATAAAATGTCATCGGGAATAAGTACTTAACAATCCATTTGATGTGCCTCTTCATGGGCTGCGTACATGGCTCAGCGGTCTAATGCATGGCGAACCGTCTACTCGCAGCTGCAAAGCTTCATATTTGGTTTAAGCATCAGACACACCCCTTCAAGTGAGCAAGCTACCAGTGACTTAATCTATATCTCTTTTTGTTACTTACCTCTTTTGTTAGGTTGTCGTGTCGTGTAATAACAAGTTACTTATTTATCGTACACCTATTTGTAATTGTACTTTGATATGGATACTTATTTAGTACTCCCACAGTCAATAACATATATGTATTTATATATATATATATATATATATATATATATATATATATATATATATATATATATATACATACATATATATATATATATATATATATATATATATATATATATATATAAATATGTATATATACATGAATATATGTATATATATATATATATATATATATATATATATATATATATATATATATATATATATATATATATATATATGTATATATATTATATATTATATATATATATATATATATATATAAATATATATATATATATATATATATATATATATATATATATATATATATATATATATATATATATATATATATATATTCATGTATATATATATATATATATATATATATATATATATATATATATATATATATATATATATATATATACATATATATATATATATACATATATATATGTACATACATACACACATACATATATATACTAAGATGACGATAATCAAAATCCCATTTATACCTTCTTTTTCCTCACAATTAAGCACATGATGGATAAGCAGCATCAAATATTGGAGTAGTGATGAAATTTGGAATTTTGTTTATCATATTTTTTTCTGCCATTTTGTGGCTAAGTCGAGATCGGCTAGTTGTACCTGGTAAAGGAAACCTGAGTACCTGGCGAAAACCACCGCCATATTACTGCTAAGTCGTGATCAGCCAGTTGTACTTGATGGAGGAAACCGGAGTACCTGGCGAAAACCCCTGTCTAACACCAAGTCACAGGCAACTTTCTCACAAGCCCCGGGTTAGATTCGAACGTGCACAGGTGTGATGGACTGCTAGCAGTAAGTGCCAACGTCTTAGACCACATGGCCATCTGGGCAGGCCCGGAATAGTGATTGAGAAAATAAAGTATTTACCAAAACCTACTGTATTTATCTAACCTATTGTATTCTCACTTCACATTGTACGAGTATACGAGCCATGCACATTCAGGTCCAAACTATCTAAAGTATAGTCAAAAGTGGTGTCTGCATTCCCATACTCAAGCTTTCACGTATTTGATGGCAGGTATCATGTCAATCAGAAGTGATACACCTGCATAAAGTATCCCACATCTCCGATGTGATACATGACACCCTACACTGTTGAGATACAGTTGATAACTGTAAGAAGAGTACTTATTTTCATGGTTCGATGAATGTATGTATACATGTATCTTTATTGACTGTAACAAAGTTACAAAATAGAATCACACATGAGCAAAAAAGAACAGGAAAAACGAACAAAAGGAACATATAATAAAACATCAGAAGATACCTCATAAACGTGTCGAGGCTCCTTCGGCATATAACAGCAAAGCTCAGTTTAGACGATGCTTTGATAGATATAAGGAGGAAAAACAAATATAATGTTTTAAAATGTCCAATATTCTGAGTTGTGAACTTGATCTAAAACACGCATATGAATGCATCATCAAATTGTATATGAAACATAGGATAAAGTATTGCCTTTTTAAATTTCAGGAACTAATTGTTTTGCATGTCTTTTATTTATTACTTATATGTCCCATGGGGCCTGCCCTGATGACCATGTGGTCTAAGGCGATGCCACTGACTGCTAGCTGTCTCTCACCACTGCCTGGGTTCCATACCCATCCGGTACATATGAGAAAGTTGCCAGTGATTTGGTGTTAGGTGGTGGTTTTCGCCGGATACTCCAGTTTCCTCCACCAAATACAACTGGCTTGTCACGACTTAGACGCAATATTGCAAAAAAGTGACGAAACACCAAAATTCCAAATTTCAGTGTATGTCCCATGAGTAGTACTTTTTAAGGTTTATAAATGTTCTTCGCGTATATCTATATGTTTTCTGGGAAAATGTATCTTATGATATATTTTACGATGAGAATCGTACTGACTTGAAACTGCAGTACTTTACTTTGTAATAAGGTTTGTATACAAAACTGTTGAGTACAACAATTTTACAATAAAAACCATGAATTAATCACAGAAGGGTTCCTTTGCAAGCCCTATTAATAATATGAAGAAAAGGGATTTAGCAGAAAAAGTCTGCAGAGTGCGCATCACAGGCAGATACCGGTAGGCGCTACACGACCCGCAAGGGGCACATCCCCTTGGCTTTCTCAATGGTGTGCAATAGGACCTGGCACCTCCCTGGGAACCCTAAGCTGATGTGGCACCCTGCTTGCCTTATACAAGAAGGGGGATGTGTGGATCTGTCTGCGGATACTATCAATCTAAAAGGTCCCTTGGTCCTCTTTGGATTTGAAGGCTCTGCTCTTTCTTCTCCTCTTTTCCTTCTTTCACCTAGAATTTATATGCTTTGTCATTGTTCTTAAAGTGACACAGAAACAAACACCTTTTGGCAAAACTGTATGTCGCCAACTGACCTTTGTGTGTTGATATGCCTTTAAGTCCTCATTGATTTAGATAGACCACTAGGAACAACAATAAGGAGTGTGATGGTCATACACCATGTGGTATGTTGCAGCATAAAACTGCAGAGCTTGGTAATCTAGACGGCAGCACTGATCACACTCACATTTGCAATATCTTGCAAATATGAATTGGGCTGAGCATTAAGGAATTCCATATGGCAGTATGGACGGACTTTCCCCTTCACTATTGCTTCCCCCTTCAAGTGCGGCATTAGTGAACAGCCAAGACGAATCAACTTGCACATGCAGAAATAATTAAACCAGCATTCTTTTATATATGGCCGAATGATATTGACGAATGCAGGTTTCGAAGTCAAGTTGAATTTTTTTTTCATGTAAGTTGAATTGTTTTCGGTGAGGTTGAATGTTTTTTCACAAGTCGAATCTTTGCCCACATGGCATTCCACAGTGGAGAGGCAACCCAGAACGGTAATTAGTGAGACATTTGTTAACTCGAGTGTGGGGGTCATGTAGGCCATCCGGTGATGGGTAGGGATTGTAAATGGAGTCCAGTAAGTAAACATTTGGCACTTGGCCACTTCAGGCATGTGCTGTATATAAGTGGCAGAATACTATTTTATGGTTTGTCTCAAGATATAGTCAAAACTTAAACCCATATACATGCAATTCATCCTCAGCTGGGTCTGTTGCCTGGAGATTGTTGAGTTATTAAGCGTGAGGAAAGTGTTTTAGCTACATATGTAGCTAGGATACGGATTGGTCTCAGTCACTTAACTAACTCCTCACTTTTAAAGGGGGAGGATCCTCCCCGGTGCATAGCCTGTGATTGTCGTTTGACTATCAGATATATATATTATTAATTGTGATGAATCTATTGAAATCAGAAATATACATTTTTATGTAAATAGTTTTAAGGATCTCTTCGAAAATGTTCCTCCGAACAGCATATATTTATCTTATTTACATGAGATTGGTCTGTTTTAGCATTTTTTTTATCAATTTAAAGCTTTCTCATTGTTTTCCTACATTAACAAAGAAACATTATTTTACACATATTTTATGACATCTATGTATCAGATGAATCCTCTGATATAATCGATGAAAAATAGAACAAATATTAATGGATAGTAATATTGGCGAAGCGGACCCATTAGTTAAAGTCGCTAATATTAATCCCACGTTAATATTAATACCTTTACAGTGATAGACATACTTTATGTATTTTTAGGATGTGGGATTCCACTGTTCAATCCCCTACTGCAGCACATTAAAGCCTGTTTTGGCTGTGTCATCCCTGTATGGAGTGTGGTGGCCGTGAGATGAGGGCGAGGAGGAGTTAGGTACCCGCAAGAGGCTTCACTCATGTACTGTATCACTGCGGAGTCAGCCTCTAATTTGTTCCTATTGCCACGGAGACAGATAGCGGTGTCTCTTACATTTGATCATATTGTACTCGCATTTTGATTTACCTGGATAGAGCACATTAACAAACACCTCTTTATATTTGCCCACCACTCAAGTGCTTTTCATGCATGGTCGGCTGATTGTCTATTCATGTTTAAGGTCCTCGTGTTTAAAAGTTAATGCGGGACAATGTATATTTTGATCTTTTCCTTATATGGTATGTCCCGCGATGTCTTTGGTGCACGTGGCCCGGTCACGTGGTACGCACGAAGGCGTGACGGAACACTATTGTGTCTTGGGTAGGAAAAGAAATCGCGCCCTAGGCCAAACTAAGCGTTATATCTTCTCTCTTCGTACCCTATCAATGTGGCCTTGGAGGACCTACTTAAACTGCCATTATAGTGGATTAAACAGTGTAAAGTGTCGGCCAACACTTGAACGAAGCCCCTTAAGCCTTTGTTGGAAGACTTTCCGATGTGTAGCTTTTTATACGGCTACTGTACATAGGCTCGACACTACAAACCACTGCGCCGACCGCCCTTCTGATAACAATCTTTCCACTCACGCGAGTTGTAACATGCAAACTTTTAACTAAATCGTTCGGTGATTAATTGAATTACTTGAAATTACACGCTGTACCGATATGTGCTCAAAGATGGCAGCGATAGCGGGGAATGTGAGAACGAAACAAGTTATATGGGAACTTTCAGGGACTCGGCGGCTGTCCTTGTCCGATAGACTTTTAAAGACCGCCTTTCAGTAGAGATACAGCCATGGTAGTTGAAATCGCATTTGGATTTCTGTTGTTAGTAGTAGGAAAATTGAAGGTCTCTGGAAATACCACCAATCATTACGGCAGGCCTATACACTGTCATTGGCAACTTTCTAACATGCCTTCTACCAGGCATGGCGTATAGCAACGAGTATAAACATGTATGCACGATAGCGATTGGCTTAAGTTGATAATACGTAACACATTGTACTACGATGGTGCAGGTGTGAACGGCAGAATTGAAAGAAAAATTCTGCTGTTTGGAAAAACGGTGGATTTTTTTTCTGTCGTTCACACCTGCACCATCGTATTGTACGGCTTTAAGACAAACATGATTTTTCACTATGATGACATGTTATTTATGTATTATCCAGGTTTTACTGATAACGTCTGTCGACGCCATGTATATTGAGTCACCAACATGCACCTCAGATATACTATATATATATATATATATATATATATATATATATATATATATATATATATATATATATATATATATATATATATATATATATATATATATATATATATATATATATATATATATATATATATATATATATATATAAATATATATACATATACATATATATATATATATATATATATATATATATATATATATATACATACATACATACATACATATATATATATATATATATATATATATATATATATATATATATATATATATATATATATATATATATATATATATATATATATATATATATATATATATATATATATATATATATATATATATATATATATTATATATATATATATAAAAGGTAAGGTGGGTAAATCCAACAGGAACAACAGGGCTCTGCTGCCAAATGTATCTGGTTTTGGTCAGCTTTAGATGTTCATGAGGTAAAAGCTGAAAGAGGCGTATTTTGTTAAGTGGCCTAGGGTGGCCTTTTAGTAGGAATTGCTTACAGACCAGGTTTGACTCATTATAGAAATACCGAAAATGAACACATTTTATCAATACTCGAGAAAGAGTTTTATGTAAGGCACTATTTAACCACTCCACACTTTTCAAAATCAAGAGTGAAATCGCTGATTTGAAAATCGTGTTGACCAGTCAAAAAGCCAACAATTTCACATGGTTATAATTGATTATAATTAATTGTCTTTATGAATTGTGTTATTGAAACCTTTGAAATGAGAGGATGTTGAGAGGCAATACAAATATCTGCTTTGCGGAGAATTATATATAAACAATCTGGTGCATATGTATAAACAAATGCCTTAAAGCCTACTGACTGACCATCTCTTAAAATATATTTTAAATGCTTATCGTTAAAGGATACGTACATAGAGCTAGCATCCATTCCGGGTCTATATATTGATTCCGCAGGAAACAGTGTCAACAAAGAAAACTGACAGCTGTTATAGGAAAAGGCAACTCTCTAAAAGGAACGCAATGTGTCATTTGAAATAGTATCTTGAAATGTCAGATTGATTGACGTGAAGTTGGAATTGACACCAACCTCTGCTGCCAATTGACATCGATCATGGCACACGCCTATGTATATTCATAATGATGGAGCGAAAAAACGTGTTTAGAGAAGGACATGCTTTAACACCAATCAGCTTAAGTTCATCAGCACCAGTAACAACTATTGCAAGAGTATTACCATTTAAACATAAACAACAATAACAACAGCAAACTTAAGAAAAGGAAACCACCAACAACAGTAACAACAAAAACCACAACGGCAACAACACCAATAGCAAAAACAACGACAACAACAACACCAGAACAACAATATCAAATACAAGGACAAAAGTAACAAAAGTCACCAACAAAACGACACCTACTACAACAGCAACGATATAAAAAACAACGGCAACAGCAACAGCAAATTCGTGACAGCAACGACGACAACAAAACAGCAAAAATAACAACAGCAGATATATTCAACAAATGAATTGGCAATGCTATGGTCAACATCAGTTCATACTACAATCGAGCCAAAAAAGAAACAGAGCCAACACCAATCATTTCATTCATACTTAAAGGAACGCAAAGCGCAAATATCACAACCGACGAGAAAACACGAGTAAGACAAAGAACCAAATGATAAAACATCAAAATCATACAACAAGGAAGGAAGGTACAAAAAGAAAACAAAACGTTTTCTATGACTTCGTTTGTTTTATTGCGATTTTGTTGTCGATTTCTAGCGCTTGTTTCATATGATTCTTGATCCTTTTCTTTTGTATTTTACCAACAACACAACAATAAATCAAACACCCCAGAAATTACAGAAATAGAACAAAAAATGAAACGTCGACAATAACATTAGTTGCACTTATACCAATATGGAACATCGTTCCACCAAAACCAAAGCAGTGAACGGACCAGCTATCATGTGGGCAAGAGAACGATTAATTATGTCTAACTAGAAGGCATTTAACACACTATTGCAGAGCCCACATTGATCCAAGTAGTCCCTGCCAATTCAATGAATCCACAATTTATCAGAACCAATGTGGGCGTATTATGTTTTTTTAACTTTAGCAACAAGGTGATTTGTATCACATAGGAACACGTATCCATCATATACAGTCTGAAAATTAATCTCCTTAAGCAGATAGGGGCTATTTCAAATGTCACAGAAACACTTGACCGCGAGGCAATGACCATTTTCGCCGTTAGCACCCGCTTTCCTTCATTCTCGTATCCGCCATTTTTTCTTCACCTGTGTCATGGACGAGGGGCATCGTATTTCGTGTTAATTTCGCTGGTTTTGAATCGCTGCTTGTCTGGGGGCACAGCTGGGGGTGATTGTGCCCTTCAGCCCGGGACATTCGGCCCAGATGGATCACCTCCCCCCACGGAGAAACATTTTTCTCTCCCCGGGGAGCGAGGGGAGTTCCATGGGAAGAAAGCGCCTCCCCGCACTTTCAGTTTACTTAAGCTTTGTGTGGCGCTACAAGCGGAACATGCTCGTGAAGGTACGCCAGGCCACACTAGGTAAATATAGTGATCACACATCACGCCTTCCCCTACTACTCCCCCATATGCCTGCTGCTGTCCAATGAGAACTACATGCAGGTTATCCAATGTGCTTTGATACCATATCATATATCTAAAATGCTTCATCAATATATATATATATATATATATATATATATATATATATATATATATATATATATATATATATATATATATATATATATATATATATATATATATATATATATATATATATATGTATACTTATAAATATATATATACATTCATATAATGTGAACTTAGGCATACTAATGAAAAGTGAAATATCTAAGCCTTGCATTCACTATTCTAAGAACAATCAGAATCCAGACCAAAATAGTAAGCGTAAAGTGAAAAATAAAAATAGCTATAGAGAAAGAGTGATGCCCGAACCACTCTGGGAAAGCTAGGAAAGAGTTTATACTAAATGTGTAACATCTGCGAAACCTACGAGAAAGATGCATCTTTACAATTCTTGAAAAGACAACCCGCAGCGGAATAATGACCAATTCATGACTAAAATATCCATAAACAGTTATACCTATGCCATAATACTTTTTAATGATAACTTGGTAACCAAGCATAAAAAGGGCGAACTGTTTGAAAGAGGGTTATTTGGGGGGAATCTTTATCAAAATTACACCTTAGTCTAGAGTATTTGGTGTCAAATGCGGTCAGCATTAATATTGCCTTTCTATTGTATTTAACCTTATACATTCTTGGAAGATTATATGATTACCTGTAGATAAAATACAATACAATGACACATATGTGTTTATAGATGCAATAAAAAGCATCTCTTTGAGAATTCTCCAGTGCGCTTTTTTTAGGAAAAAAGATGACCTGAATATTCGCGTCTATTTGGGTGTCTTCAGGGGCTACTGAATTACGTACTTCGCGAAGAACACTGAATGTTGCAAGTCAGGAAGACACCAGATGTCATTATCACGGAAGAGGAGCATGAATGTTAGGGCCATTAGAACATTAGCCATTAGATGGGCCTATTCACATCTGAGTCCTGATGGCACTTACAATCATTACAAAGGGCGCAGGGATTGTAGGAGTGATTTAACCCCAGGGTTGAAAAGTCCCTAATGCAAATTGTATACATACGCATAGACAGACCGAGTATTTTACTCTATCTTGACCTTTTCTGTAAATAAAGATAAGTAAGCCTGCTTTCTAATGCCAATTCAGTTTTGTTGCGGATCACCTGTGTGGGGTATTAATAAACGCCTGTGGCATCAAAGCTTCCCATTTGCAGGAAGGTATAAATAAAAAAGCTTGTGCATACAATTTCAACTAAATGTAAACAACACAATAAGGGTAGAATATTTCCTAACGTATATGTACATGTGGCTATGCGTTCATTGTGTCAGTATCTGTTTGCATGCTAATCTCACCTTTGATAGGCTTAGCTTATCTTTTTTTGATTTCTGCAAAACGCACATTCTTTTTATTTCTTAACAACGCACAAACATAAATATCAAACCCACATTGGTACATGTAACACACAGGAAATACATCTTTCTCTACACAATTGAAGGATTATGGATTGAGAAATAAACATCTTAAATGATATACCCTACATTTCGTCAACATGAGATAAGATTTCCAATATTACCATAGCTTATCACTAGTTGTACCTTTTTTGTCCAAATGATACTAGAACCATGATAACATTGATGTGTATTTACCTGATATAAAGCAAGTGCTGTACATTATCATTCTTATCATGTCAGATTCCAAGTATTACCTACATAATTTTATCCTCTTTCCGTCTTTATATCCATCCACCCATAACCCCTTCATAGAAACCTACGAGTCACTCTTTGGGAAGTCTGAGCAGGAAGAGTTTACTTGATCCTTGAAAAAATGCTGGAATGTATACCAACGACATTATGTTGTGGTGTGTTCTGTTGTACTCAATTTGATGCAAACGGAATATTTCCAACCACCGACATAAGCTATATGAAATCATACAGTCGGTTGCATTCTTTTGAAGTTTTGCATACTATGCACTGAACCTTTCATCAAATCGGAGTCAAAACTTTCTCGACCCATTCCATATGATATACTTTTTGATGAGTCAATTTCAACAGTAATATGGACATTGCGCATCCATCCACTAGCTATCTGAGGAGACAATGAGATAAGTTCCTTGTAGATTTCAACTTCAATATTGGAAAAAAGATGATTCTTGCTAGAAGGGTGGTGCAAAAGAGGGATAAGGTCGTTGCAAAGACACGGGGCTTAAGTGCTCATCCCCGTACGAAAGGTTTTATGCATGAAAAAATGTGGAATGAAAAATTTCATGCATGGAACTTGGGTGTCTTGAGGGTTAATCATTAAGAGTTTGGGTGTGCATCAAAATGAAATTTTCATGCATAAAATGAAAATTCGGTGTGGTCGTGAAAGCAGCACTACTTTCGCTCAACGGGCCCGCCATGCTGAGCAGTAGTAGGCGGGACTTGGAGAAACACCCAACACTACCCTGGACCAGAATAGCCAACGATTAGGAACAATCTCGAAACCGGAAGACATTTGTAGTAGGGGTATTATGGGAGAAGTTCTGCTCGTCGCCGGACGCCAAAATGTCTGGTGAAGTTTCGCCAAGAAGTCTGAGCACACTGACTCCAACGGGTCTGAGCAGGCCACCAAACGGACGCCATGTTGTCTGGAGAGCGGGTTCTCCGCACCCGATCTCCCCCTGCCCCTCGTAGGCAGGTGCCAAAGAAAGGGTATCATTAGTCCGGCGAGGGTGAGCCGAACACTGGTGAATTGTGACGCTGCAAATTGCCCTATACCCCCATTTAACACTACGCATTAGATGTGGTGTGCAACGACCAAATCGTAAATTTGGGTTCTCTGTAATTTACCGGTATCACAACCCCGAAACAGCCGCTACTCTGCACACATATGGAAGGGTTTAATTAGGGGTTCCACCATACGTTTCCTCTGACTCAGCCCACAGTAATCCCAGTGCACGACCTCTAGTATGGAAAGCTGCGACTCCGCGGAGTAATTTGTGTATTTACCCTAATACAACTGTATCATTTTCACGTGCAACCGCCAATCTTCCATTAACAACGTGTTGTAATAGATAGTTGTTAACACATGGGCATGGTCATTAAACGAACACCGCTCATTTTGGTCACCAGTGGTTTGTAAGAAAGTCGAGCGCGGTGGTCCAGGGTACGGGTCAGATAGTAAATGATATGCATACGCTGCTCCACGGCTGGAAATGAACAGTGCAGGGTACAATGCACAGGGTACACTAGCTGCGGGTAGGGAACTGCTCACTTGGGAATGTGGGAAAGTAAGTGATTATCATTAAGGGTTGAGTTGAGGGTGGCATAGGGGGGGGGGGGGGGGGTGTACCTGTTTATACAATCAACCATCCGTGACCTAGGATAAGAAGAGAATCCAAGTCCCCATGGAGTGTTTCAAAAGCGTATTGTATTTGAAAAGTTAGTATTTGTATTTCTAATTGTATGTTTATTGGTTGTATACTAATATACAAAATCATACATAACAAAGTATTAAATAAAAAATTGTAAACAAAAAGAACATAATGATGAAAAATAAGAAGTAAGGAACAAACATTCTACTGCACTTGGCTATTACTAAACTTGCGAAAAAAAATCAGAATAGAAAAGTGAGAACTAAGCACTATACAAGATAAATTGATATCAAGACATAAGTATCAATACGAGAAGAAGAAGACTCGAAACCCGGGCAGCCCAGAGAGACATTGAGCATTAATTGACACACGACAGACCACTTGCCTATTGGGGCAGGACACAATAATCATTGCTAAGATTTAGAATAGGAAATTTTCCAAAGCCTAATTTGGAAAAGTACTCATATTTCAATAGGAATCAAAAGAAATGTTTCAAAAGGTTACTACGTCCTCTAACTTTTAATAAAGAAGAATTGAAATGCTCGAGCTTGTGTTCTGGGGGAATTGCAAATTCTTGGAATAAAATAGGAGCGAGATCAGAATGAAAATATTTCGGAATTTGGAAATAACATGTGGATACAGAATTAACATAGCTGGTAGAATGCCTTAGATATAATGGCCTAAAACCTCAGTAACTTACCATAAGATGGCTTAAGAAATTTGCACTTGCCTAGATGAGTTTTTGGTATCATCAATGGATGATCAATGCCTTTTATATTTTGATACTAAAAACTATTCAGGCGAGTTAAAGATAATAATATGTGAATCTTACGTATACAATGGGGTTATGTGATCAGTATGCATACTTTTTCTTATTATCAACCTCATTCTATATTCCTTTCCAGTGTTTGTTAGTTTCCTTTGTTTGTCTATCTAGATGTATGATGTATATTTTTGCATCTTTAGATGCAGTGAATAAACATACCATACTATACTTTAACACACGTTGGTATTTTCACATAAGTTTATGTTAAGGACAGTGACGGTACATGCATACACACACTGGGTCTACGGACCAGATGACAGCCTCACGAGGAGTGAACAGCTTGGAATCGGTATCTTGTTTCAAATGGACGTGAGTGCAGCAGATGATACTGTTGCCCATGATGTGCTGTTAGGACGGAGAGGTACATAATTTTCCATGTACGATGAATGAATGAATGAATGAGTGTTTAAAGGCACATCGACACACAGAGGTCATTTAGTGCCATAAACTATTATCAAAAAGTGGTTCTTTGTTATTATTGAAGAACAATGACAAAGCATAATTATGCTAGATGAAAGAAGAACAAAGAGGGTGAGTAAGAGCAGAGCCTTCAGATCCAAAGAGAATCACAGGATATTTTAGATGCAGGGTATCCATAGACAGATCCACACATCCCCCCTTCTTTTATTACGAGAGCAGGGTGCCCACCAGCTTAGGGTTCCCCGGGAGGTGCCAATTCCTATTGCACACCATAATGAGTGTCACTTGTGGGGTATGACGTTGATGAGAGAGTGTTTAACTAGACTATTTGATACGGAGGGATCCGCCGTGGCCGGGTGGTTACGATGCCTGAGGTTCGAGTCTCCGCTGGGTTGGCCTGGCTGTTGTATATTAATGAGCGGCGTTGTGGAGGGCTGTCGGTGGTCCTTTTGCAACTGATAGACTAACTGGAACTATTCGAGAAGAGGAGGGAATTTCTTCCCTGTTCCAGGTTTCCATCTCGTCACGATATGACATAGCTGTTGAAAGTCACATTCGAACTTGAAATGTTAGAATATTGAGGTTGGAATTTTATCTATCAGGTATTTTAAGCAAAACTTATGTATCCTGACAACGACCATCTTCAAGTCACTGACAACTTTCTCACAGGCAATAAGCTAACTCAAACTCTTTCTGCCCCACGCGCCGTGCGCAGCTGGATATTATTTTCATGTCACCTGTAAATGAGGATTTTAGTGCAGTCAAACCTGTCAAATCCGCCACGTATCTACCTAGCCCAAACGACACAAAATAATGAAACATTTCTGAACAATGACCTTTAAAAAAGCGTTATAAACCAATATTTGAAACCTTTTTTCAGTTTTCCACTCTAAATAGATGTACTCCTGGATTTTAAGTACTCTTTGTCTAAATGGTGATTACACCAGCAGGAGATCTTACATGCACCATAGTAAAAACATGATAATTTATGGAAGTGTTATGAGTTTATAGTATAAATGAGTAATGACCGCTATTTTGTAGGCTTACAGCTTGCAAAAAGCAGCAAGGTTTGATATTTTTTTTTAAATTTCACATTACACACTTGTGCAACAGGATTTTTTTAATTTTCCATATGTCATGAACTACGAAACAATGCACATAAATGATATGGTTATGCAGTTATCAAATCAATATACACAAGTAGTGGTATAGTATAGTTATGGATTCAAAACTATTTTAACATGTTATAAGACTAGGTTATAGAAGCGTCCATAATTAAGAATACAATGTATACAGTACATATTTTGAAGTAGTGTCTTTGAGTTTTCCCTTCCTATACTTCCTATATTATAAACCAACTTTTTTGTATGTTTGTCAAGTCTGAATACATAAATGAAGGACCTTATACTATAAACCAACTTTTACTGTCGAAGATATCATTATTGTGCGTGGTCATTCCTTTGAGTCTAGTACGCGTAACATAGATATTTTCAAGCAAACTATGTTTGACATCTATTATGGACATCATTTTGCCTTTTTTGCATCAGTTTTTCTTTGCTGATATATGCCATCTTTCACGCCTATATTTATCATTTGAGTAATCTGAATAAAACATTCAGAACAACGAAAAACGTTTTCCTGGTCTGCTCTTTTAAAGTGGCATTCCTGAATCGTTCTAATCCAATCTTCAGCTTCTTTCCACAATTTAAGTGTAATTCGGGGTGTATTCTCACATTGCAAATACACATGCTCATTGGTCTTTATGTAGTCTTTACATAGAGACCTGTGATGATGTCCAAGCATCCATCACTAGTCCAGAAAAGCCGCGAGATGCAGCTGCCTGTGACCCACGTGTTGTTGATTTGCAGGACAGACACGAAAAAAAGATATTTAGTGCATATAACGGCTGAAAGTTTTATTATAGGTACCGTTTGGATTTAGCAACTCCTCTTGGAATAGTTTACGTCTCACTGAAGGTAATGAGGCATGTTCAAGGTTGTTATGCTAATGTATACTGCAGATGCAATGGGTTATTGAAAGCGAGGACTGCTGATGACGCCCTCCCTGGACAGATATGTTTATTTTACAGGACTCGTATGTTTCCATACGAATTGCTAATTCAGCTAGATTATTAACACTTGTAATTTATGACCCCGTTTTATGAGACCTGACATCGGCAGCTGTGGTCTTAACAGATTCATGAATTTTTCACCTGTATTTTAGGCAAAACATGAATCAATAACACACGAAGATAACCAAAAACAACATTGCATACACCATTAAAAATCTTCCATAAAAACATCAATATTTATCCGTGTCGTCCAATTTAAAATGACCGTGAATCTTTTAAATATGTGCTGTGAAATATACCATTTGGCTCTTCAGTTATATGTTCCCGCCACGACGAGACTTATCGCAACTGGCCAGTATTTAGTGGGGTAAGGAAAGTTAGTACTTTAGTACAATCAGCTCTTGCGTTCTCCCAATAACTTACCCCGCAAGGGGCACACCTTATGGTGTGCAATAGGACTTGGCATCTCCCGGGTAACCCAAAGCTAGTGGGCTCACCTTACAAAAAGGGGGATGTGTGTATCTGTCTATCGATACCCTGCCTCTAAAATATCCCTTGGTCCTCTTTGTATCTGAAGGCTCTGCTCCTACTCTCCCTCTTTTTCTTCTTTCACTTATAATAATAATGCGTTGTCATTGTTCTTCAACAATGACAAAGGACCACTTTTTGATAATATTTTTTGGCACTAAATGGCCTTTGTGTGTCGATGTGCCTTTAAACACTCATTCATCCATTCATATCCGATACTTTTCCCACGTGCCAATGGAAGGTCCCCAAAGCCGCCCTTTTTAACAGTGGTGGGATAGAGTAAGCAGCAAATCCATTATACACTAGACTGCCAGGCTATGGAGGCAGACCCTCATTGCGAAGGCATACTATACGGCTGCAATACATTATAATTTGCCAATACGTAATTGTTCTCACTAGCAACACAGAAATAATAGGTAACGATAGTCAGCACTATTAGCGTCAATGACACGTTATGCCTTTACGCCTGTACAATATCACCGATGAATACATATATATCTATATGGAAAATCAAAAACAGCGTTTTGCGAAGTTAAAAAAATGACACGTGTGAACATTTCGGTGGATACAAGACTATAAACAGAATACCCTTACCTTTACCTCTGCGAACATCCACACACCTTTGCCATTTACATAACCATCATAACCGCACCATAGCATTCCGACCACAACCTCCACCTCCACAAACACCATCACCTCCAGCAGCAGCACCACCACCGCAGGATAAAGCAAACAACAAAAACAACAACAACAACAACAACAACAACAACAGCAACTGTAGTATGGACATTATTATGTGAAAATGGCAAAGTGATCAAAAATAGTGTCGAACGTGATTTGTTTCATTTAATACCATTTTAGCCAGTATTTAAACAAAACAGTAATAAAAAGTTTAATACAATACACGATGTCTGTTTGTAATTACAGAGTAATCAGATTAATTAGTCTGCATTTCTACTATTTATCTCGTCTCCTCTCTCACACAATACCTTGTTATTTACAGATTAGTTAAAGTGTGCATTTGAGCTATTTACATTGTCTTCTCTCTCGCACAAGATTTTGTTATTTAAAGAATAGATAAAGTGTGCATTTGAGCTATTTACCTTGTCTTATCTCTCCTTTATAATACTTTACAGAACAATGAAAAAGTGCATTTTAGCTATTTACATTATCTTCCACCTCCCTCACCCATTATTTGTTCAGGTTTTTGTACATCTGCAACACGTGAGAAAATGATCTTCTTTTTTTCATTACGAATGGCGAGGGTCTCTCCTATCGAATATCGCTTTATATCTTCACGTGATTGATGCGAATTCCAAAAATCTGGGGCAGAATGATCTATTGCACGAGAGCACACTGACCTTGCCATCCTAGCCGCCGTTTTGAAATTAACAAAATGTTTCGCTAGGGTGCGAGACCACATTGTGTAAAAAGGGATAAAAACAGCCATACATTCCTGAGTAGATCTTATCTCGATACGATAGCAGGTGATAAGATGTGCTGCTTTTTATCTCTCCTGTTGTGAACTCGTTTACCAACATCCAATCTATCTTATGCCCGCTTTTATAGTCGGCGTAGAGATACCATCATTTGTGTCACAATGGGTGCCGGAGAACAATTCCCTCCATTGTTTTTCACCCATAAAATGATATAACAATGTGAAACGTATTCCCTCTCGAGATCGGTGTAAGGAATAAACTGATGAATATTACATGTATAGTTTATCTTAAACAAAGTGTCATATTACCCGATATGTATTCGTACATGTGCTTGGTTTGTAATTGACCAGGAGTATGTATTATAAAGTTGACCTGAGCATGGGACATGTCATCCAGCTCACCCAGCTGCTGTCTGAAAGCCTTAAGTAATGTTTTGATACTACTTATTACATTTCGAATATATTCCATTACGTTTAGACTGCTCACTCGTGCCACAGTACTAGCCAAGAGTGAAGAAAGGTGTATCATACACTAGATACACTGTGCCCCCATCCAGGAGGTTTTGATATTTTAGAATAATTGGAAAGACATTGAAACTAACCGCAATATTCACAACTCTTACTCTTGATTATCACATAGTGTCATGAGCTAAATGCATATATGTTTCTCATCTTTTCATAAAATATGCCTTTATTAAAGTACTCCCATTCAAAAAGATGACTCCTATGCTACTATGTACTAACATGATGACATCATGCAACTACCCGAGTGTTGGCAATCATGTGTCCCTAAGTAGTCGGATAGAGTGCAGGAAAATACCTTCTCCTATACTTCAATTGGTTAGAATAGAGGTTCCTTGATGAAAAGCCAAACGAACATCCGAGATGAGGTGAATCATTTGCCGCCCTTGGGAATGAGCCTAAGTGAGTATTACCAAAATGGTGCAATAGTACCAGTTCTTAGGTGTTGTTTTTGATCCAAACATGAATATGTCTGCACATGTATCAAACGTTTGTATTTTAACTTCGCGACTGCTGTTTTTTAAAGATTTTCTCCTGGTAACACATAAACTGTTATTGATGTAACAAGAAAGGCATGTCATAATTCCACAAAAGAATTACATCTTTCAACCATTGTATGTCAACTCTTCTAATGCTGAGGCTACTTTCGTCCAAATCACAAGGACAAGATTTTATTAATCATCTAAACCCTGCCATGGGGTATTCATTAGATAGCTCTCACTGAGTACTCTCTCGTTTGAGTACCCATATGCCAGGGTTTCAGTCATTTTGGAGCGTTTTGTGTCATTTTGAGTTGGCAATATTAGCTTCCAGCAGCATCAGGGTTAAAACTAAATCTCTAGTTTACTTGGATCAACTTTGAAATAAATTGAAAAAGATAAGTTCAAAGTACACTGGGCCCCAAACCATCATAAAACTGTCGAGTGTACCTTCATTATTTGCCCTTTATTCTTCCATGTACATTTGCCAATAAAACAGACTTTCAACTGGTATAGTATAAATTTTTTATTAAGTCTGAAAATTGCCATATTAGGCAGAATGAGTGAATAAGAAAATTTCTCAATACTGAATCAAACCAACAGTGCAAATGTCCCACCGGTGACATCACGCCTTGACTACTGTGGTGGACTTCTCTGTGGAATGATAAATAAGCAGCTGTGCAGTCTCCAGATAGTCCAAAACAATGCTTCTTGTTACTGGTTCTAAAAGGTATGATCGCATTATACAAATTTTGAAAGACGAAATGAAGAACATATTATGTAGGTGTATAACACTAGACATATTTTGCATTATTTGCGATTATCTAATTTGAAAAAAATCCTTACAACAGATGCCTGACCCATGTACAAGTTGGTATAATGTAAAAACAATCATCTAATATCGTTGAAACTTAATTCAGATATGGCAGACTAAATAGTGGGATAATGTGCAAAACTTCAAGAAACAGTTAAAACACTGCTATTTCGAAAGGAGTTTATTTGACAATATGGACCATTAACATCTGTACTCTGCTTATTCTTTATAAAGTACTATTGAACATTATAGGTGAAAGTGCACTACATAAAACAGCAATTATTGTTATTATCATTATTATCATTATTATTATTATTATTATAACTTCATTGCAAATTGAACATGTTTTCCCCAACGATGAGGACACTACAGAGGTTAAAATAACAGGCTATTTTGGGTACATTCGTAGTCTGAAATCATCATATAAAAAAATCATAAAAAGACATACTTGCAACTCGACACAAAGCTTCAAGCTTATGCATGAAAAGCACACTCTCTTCGTAGTACCTGCTCGTTCACACGCATACTTAGTACATCGTTAAATGTGAATTTGCATCTACATATGGTTCAGAATTTTGATCACTAGGGTTGCCTTCTGTGTTCAGACAAAGCATCGGGTTGTAACTGCATA
>OZ012698.1:19724332-19729332 GCA_963942565.1 Maea johnstoni | reverse complement strand
ATAGCCAGCAATGTAGAGAATTACTAGTATACTGTTCCCTTTGAATAACAATGAGGTATGGTTACATTTGACTGAAAATAAGGATAGTGCACTTTATAAAGGACTAACTGGGAGGTGTCTGGATGAATGGGGATACACGAGCGATCAGGAGCAGATAGAGATATTTGATTGGTTGGTTATGTAACAGGAGGGCTACCGTATTGGTGAGTTGTTGATTTGGCTAGTGCCAGGATGCCTTTCTGTCTGGGGGTAATTGGCAGTTTAGCGACTCAATTAGTCCTTGCAGTAAGATCATCTAAAAGACAAATTGTGTGATAACTTCTTTTTGATTTCTGCAAAACGCATGTTTTTTATTTTCCTAACCATACAAACAAAAGAAAAAACAAACAACCACATACTGGCACATATAACACATAAAAATGCATCTTTTTGTACAATATTGGAGGATATTGGATTTTGGATTGTGTGATAACTTAACCCTTATGCTGCTGGTGGCTAATTTGGCCAATACAAAATAATGCAAAAAAAACTAAAATATGACTGAAACCTTAGCACATGGGTACTCATCTAAGAGTACTCTGCAAGAGCTATCCAATGAATATCAATATGACAGGACTTAGATGGTTTTCGAAAATCTTTGCGTCCTTGTGCTTTGCACGAAGGTATCCTCAGCATTGGGAGGGTTTACAGTTTTAGATAAGTGGTTGTTAATGACATACAACTGATAAGAAATGTTTGCCGTCTAAAGAAGTCTGAGACCTTTAGTTCTTTTAGGCTGTCTGGGCAAATGGTTTGGATCTCTCTCTCTCTCTCTCTCTCTCTCTCTCTCTCTCTCTCTCTCTCTCTGTCTGTCTGTCTGTCTGTCTGTCTGTCTGTCTCTCTCTCTCTCTCTCTCTCTCTCTCTCTCTCTCCTGTCCTCTCTCTGTATGTTTGTGTGTTGGTCTAGACTCAGCACTGGGAGAGATTTACTTTGTTTTAGTATTTCTCTCACTGTAGAAGGTATCTGCAGTAGAACCACATATCATGAAACTTTCGACGACCAGAGGAATAGAATACAATAGCCCATAGCTATGCAATCGGATCCCGCATGGTATATGTGTTCACAGCTAGTCCATTATTACCACACATTTACTGCAAGAAGTCGACCGTTCCACGCGGCACGCAATACTAGTACCCACTTTCCACCCTTTCACCCTAAGCTGCCCAGGCTAGCAATTAAACGGTCTCATTTGATTCCCCTTTTATTGCAGCGCAAAAGAGGAATTACGTGCCATAAAGACCGAGGTGTAGGCACAACAGCGGAGTGAATTGATTACAGATCCAGACCCCACACTGGAGGCCACAATTAGCCCAAATGGCCGGCAGAGGGCGTGATAACAAACTTTCTTCTCTATCGGTGCCCACCGAGGCGTTGATGGCAATTTTGCCCGATCTCCTCCAATGTGCTCTATCTAATTGGCCGGGATAAAACATGATTGTTGTATTGGGGTGATAAATATCTAGCTCTAGATCGTATATCTCTGGCTATGCGGGAGAGGTGAGGGAGACGAAGGGCCGCCGCCCCGGGGTATAACACACAGCTAGTAGCCACGACCATGTTTGCCGAAGCCACCGCCACCGCTGACAACGACTATAGGTAAGCTGGTCACTCGTATTCCTAGCTACGTGTGTGACACACACACATTTACTACACACTAATAGGATTTCGTGTTTTGACTGTACTGTAATTTTATCATTTCTATTTTTTTTGATTTATGAAACTATGTTATTCTCATTCTTGTAATACCAGCTGAAATGAAGCAAGAGGACTGATTGAAATCGCAATTCAAACTGTCATTGCCATGTCCAATTGTTTTGAGTGAAGATATTCATGTATTTCATGTAACACAGGGCCTTCAATATTACTTATGTTGGAATTACATATGCCAATATTTAGTAAGTTTTATTTCGTAGACATTGCCTCATAGATACATACATTCATAGGCATACATATGTATGTAGATACACATATGCATGGGACGAATGCAGGGTTTCGCAGCGTAACGTTGTAAGTCCAGGTGCACGAATGCCTCACCAAACATCCAAAAATGAAATTACCAGTGTACAAGTAACGATGCCCATTTTAATGCCGACATTCTCCCCATACCTTTCCTCTTATCAGATCCTCGCCTGGTTTCCTCACAATAAGCCAAATCCAACACAAACTCATCTAGGTGATTCATTTTTATGAGGCATGGTACAAGGTTTTACGCTACTTTTATTTGCAGAGGGACACCACAGCCAACGAGATAAACAATTTTCCACTTGGTGTCATGTAATTTATATTCAAGTTGAAACGTTTCATCTAGAGCGCAGATCTGAATTATAATAGCTTAAAAAGTGAGCGGAGAGTTAATTTGCAGCCGTTTGTAAACTGGTTGACTTTTACTCATTAGCTCCCTTTTATGTTTACCTCGTAGTCAACGTATTAGAAAATAAAGAAAACATAAAACACACGAATAAATTGAAGTGAGGAAAATTCGTTATCACTTGCCCTTGTAACTTATCAAGACGTATGCAAGTAACAATTACACCTTTAAAGGCAAACATATATATATTACGCACGGCTGTTTGGCCTGCCCTGATTGCCGAGTGGTCTAAGGTGTTGCCACGGCCGCATCACTCTGTCTCACCGCTGCTTGGATTTGAACCGTGACCGGGGCATAATGAAAAGACTGCTGGTGTCTTGAAGCTAGGTGGTGGTTTTCACTGGGTACTTCGGTTTATTGCAACTTTTAAAACTGGCTGGTCATGACTTAGCCGCTATATTATAGAAAATGTGACGGAAAACAAAATTCCATTTTACGGCTTTTGTCAATCATATGAATACGGTATACACTAGGTAGGGCACATGAGAAGGTTTCGAATGGATATCTCTATCATAGAAACTAAAAACGTTCCATACGGATTGTCAGGATGTTGCTGGTGACTTGAGGTACCTCTACTTCCAGCAGCCGCCAACCAGTTCATCTTCACGATGCCTGTGGCTGAAAAAGTGAATTGTATATGTAAATCCATTACGGGTTATTCCAGGAATGAACATGATTCTAATAAGTATCCCACATGTGACTCATGACCAAGCAGACTTGAAAGGCATGTGATGCAAGCATGAACCTTTTTGCATCAAAGCCTAGTACCTATGCGGTATATACATTGGCCACTGGCATGCAGAAATGGTACCTATATCGTGAATACATTAGCCATTGGCATACATATATGGTACCTATATTGTAAATACATTGCCCGCTGGGAACCAAATATGGTGCCTACATGAAGGCCTTAGAGCCTATTGCAATAAGGTACTAGTATTTGAACTACCTAAATAGTGTATGCGATGTTTACAGAGTTTGTAACTACTAGTATATGATTCATGCATGGCCCACGCTTTGCATGCTGTGCAGATAAACACACGCAGGATACATACCTAAGCAGTGTGTAGCTGTTGCTTGATTTTCAGCAATTCATGCTTGGAATATTCTCTAATTTTCCTTGAATCCGGTGTATCTCTATCTCATGTTCTGCACGCCTTGGACCACAATTTGTCTCTTTCATGGCACGGTGTGTTTATAGTTTTATATCTAAAAAGGTATTTATAGTCTTGTGGAAGAGAGCATTATGTAAGAAGCATAACCCTTATGCTGCTGGTGGCTAATTTTGCCAATACAAATAATGCAAAAAAGTTGAAAAATCAATTACTGAAACCCTGGTAAATGGGTACTCATATAAGAGTACTCATTGAAAGCTATCTAATGAATACCAACATGATAGGGTTTAGAGGGTATTCAAACATATATTTATCCTTGTGTTTTGGATGAAAGTAGCCCTAGCATTGGAAGGGTGAAGGCTTCATATTAAAACATTAACAAAAACATATCCATCGCCATAAATGTATGGGTATATATCAGATATAAACATACAGACACGAGAAGAACTACAACACGTTATGATACCGTATCTGGCCATGAGAACTGTACTGTAATATATACTCTATGCATACCATAGGCTGTATTGGAATAGGGTAATGAATGAAGCGCAGAAGTAGAGCTGCTAAAATAACTCACTAGACAAAGGGATATCCTTAGCACATTGCATACATGGCGACTAGACTACCAGAGAATAAATTCACCGAATGTGGATTCGATGAGAGAAAAGGATGAACCACTTATTGCCAATTGTGTGAAACAATCGTGCTGAAAGTGATATGGTATCACGAACTTGATCATTGCAAATTCAAAACATTGATTTCTTTAAAATTTGACCATGATGGAGGGATATTTTTATTTCGTGATAATTTTGGAAACCTTGTAAATCTTCTATTTTGTCAACTTTTGAAGTATATCATAATGTGGATAAATACGACCTTATAGCTGCTTTTGTATATTGGACAATGCAGCCTATTAAGAAAAAAGCATTCGACTTTGCGTAGTGAATGTGACCTTAGACAGATTCAACTTGGTTCCGATTGGTTCATGTCATCCATCAAGTATGACATCTATTAGCCCCCCCATCATGCACAAGATCTGACTTGCAAATGATAAGCGGTATGAACACTTTTAAGAACTATAAGAATGCTTTCTCCTTTATAGGAACTACAATGGTATTCTCTCTCAGTGGCAAAGTTTGACATATGTCGAAATCAAACATACACAATTACCATTGAGAAACACCAAACAAGTTAGCTTTGTTAAGATTATTCAAAACATTCAAAATACCAAGTGAACATGTCCACTTCAGCTAGTAGGTAACACAACCATTTATACTGTATAATTTTTTGTTTTTAAAGAAAGTGCATGTATACTGTGTCAATAACATATTGGAATGTAAATTCGCATATGAAAAGGTTATTCATATCAATCTGATAAGATGTGGTATCAGAAATGTTCTGACTGTGCTCCGAGCCTAAGGGATAAGCTTCTAGGTACATGATATTGAATGCTCTGATATTTCAGGAGGTTTATGAA
>OZ012698.1:19708327-19724132 GCA_963942565.1 Maea johnstoni | reverse complement strand
AAAAAAATAAAAAAAATAAAGACAAACCATTGTCCTGATCTCTCTTTCTCTCTCTCTCTCTCTCTCTCTCTCTCTCTCTCTCTCTCTATATATATATATATATATGGACAAGATTACATTTTCGAGATGTAGTTTGTTTTTTACATATTCTACATGTGTTAGACCTCAATGCCCGTCTATATAAGCCTTTCCAGAAAACGTGCCTGGAAAGCAATACAATTACTCATGAAAATTCGAAATATTAAATTGTCATTCTCCCACAGGAAAAATTGCTTAAATTATAAACTCCCTAAAAGGTTGGGGCTCGTTTTATTTTGAAATACGTGCATCTCATTGTGAGTAGTAAGGCTCATTGTGTGGTTCAGAAAAGGGTGGATATCGGGACGCTCGCAATTACAAAAGCATCACCCATAAAAGCTTTGCAGACTCTTATGCAGGTGGTCGATCTAGATGTAGAATTAACAAACTGGGGAACAAGAGTTCTAAATGCGAAGAAGCATAGTCTAAACAGAAGGATGTTCCCGACGCATACCCCCTAGTAATGGTAGCAGCCAAATGCACATCTCAAGAGGGAGCTTTTCAGGGACTCCTGAAAGGAGGCCTTCAGTGGAAGGTCCCCCCGACTGAGCAGTAGATGGTAGTTAGCGGCCCACGCCACCACGACCCGGACTGCTTCTGGCGCAAAGCAGCATGGGAAATATTAACCCTCTGCCTGCTGAAAACCAGTCTGGCGTCTTTAGTGATATCATGTCATATAAAATAGACGAATGAGAAACGTTGATCAACACTTACAATTACTTCTTCTAGGATTTTGTCTAGGCATATTTTATGCAACGTCATTTCGAAACAGTCTGACAACTATCCTTTCCATTTTGAGATAGAATATTCAAAACTCGACCTACAACTCTCTTCGAAACACTTTGAAAATGTATGCTTTATTACTCATTACTTTCAAAAATAGTTGGACACTTTTGTGATATCTTGCCCATCCTTCCCAAAATAGCATATTTTAGGATATATCTAAAGCTTTAACTACAATTCTCTCTTAAATATCCTGCAAAGAATAAAACATGGGCAAAATCTGTTTTAAAAATCTTTCAAATATCTATTGAAAACTACTTTATTTCAATGTTAGTTTAGGAACGACCTGATAATCATAGTAACATCTTTTCAACTAGATCATATTTTGTGAGATATTTTAATGCGTAACATGAACCAAACATGAATCCACAACTCTCCTTTAAAGCCTTTGCCAAGTTTAGTGTAGTACTTTGTTTGCTGTAATCAGATAGGTTACAAAATATGTACGTCTACTAATACATAATATATAAACTGAACATAACGAAACATAAAAGAAAAATGGACATAAAGATATGCTTTATTTCTAAATAATTTTCAAAGATGTTTCAGTGGCCCAAGCAAAGGGTTTCCATGATATACAGTTCTGCATGGGTTAAGACGCTGCACCTGTGAAATTGGGGGTGCAACATGGTTGCTTTAGTGGAGAAAGTGTGAGGCACTTAACGTTAAAATGTTTTGGAAGTCGTTGATAACACAAACAATCTGCCCCATCACGGGCTCCACCCAAGCGTTGCGTTACGGCCAGAAAACGCCAGCGGGGGTTTTCTGCTAGGGCATTCAGGGTACCAAGGGCGCTTGCTGCGGACACTACACCCTCTACATAAAGCCCACAATACCCCAATCCAAACCGAGAGCAATTGAATGGCCTTTATTGACTTACTGACAAGTTGGGAGTACTGTTGCCTGTACCACCATTGACAATGACATGGCGTTGAGCACTTTTTGGTTGGGATCCAGGTGTGACATGTTGTTTTAGAGGTCTTAAAGTAAACCTTTGAAGTTAATTCACGAACGTTTAGGCTTTGTATCGATAGTTGACAAATGGTGATAAATAAATAATTGGATCACTTGTTTGACCATATAAGGGAGTGTGAGCGAATACGAATAATGTGAACCTTTGTCCGCCAGGTGGCTGGCTAGGAGTGAGCCGGCTTCGGGACTGATGGATGGCCTTTAAATATGTCAAACGTTTGAATTAGGCCTACTCTAGAAACTAGGTGTTCAGAGGAACGACTTTGTATTTGGGTTAGATTTAGAGATGCTGCTGTCAATCCGTGGGAATGTCTGTGCACTATCTTCAACAATATTTCCCATCCTCTATATCTCCTCCTTTTCCTACTCCTCTTCCTACTAATACTTCTGATGCTGTTACTGCTATTACTACTGCCACTACTACTAGTACTAGTACTCTACTACTACTACTACTACTACTACTACTACTGCTACTACTACTACTACTACTACTACTACTACTACTACTACTACTACTACTACTACTACTACTACTACTACTACTACTACTGTTTCTGCTAAACCGCACCATATATTAGATTAAATTGATACAATATAAAATGCAAATTAAGAGAGTATTCATTTATAAAAATATTTCCATCTATTCTTAATGCATTATCATCTTATCTTGATTAAAAGTGTACGAGTTATCTGCAGAATTACAAAAATCGAGTCGTTTGCGGAGATCAAAGAATATTTCTTATTTGGAGATGCGTGTGGCCTAATAACTTATTCATGCTACAAATACTCTGTGTTTTCACCTGAAAAACATCAAGGTCAATTAGCATTGTTAAGCCGCACATGACGAGAATAGAGATCGTCTTCGCTCGATCCAATACTACCCAACTATAGACATTCTTAGATGAACGTGCAAACAAATGAATGCTGACGAATATGATTGCGAGGGGAATTAAGAAAATGGAAACCTTTGATAAAAAGATGGGAACAGTAGATGTGGTAAATTATAACGAATTTAATTTGCTTTAATAACAAACACTATCCATTAAGTAAAACAACCTTTGGGTTATTCCTTGTGTTGAAGTGAGACAATCTTAGCGCCCTGTTTATTTGATTTTGTGGTAAATGTTCTGTACTTATACTAGTGGTAAACGTTCCCAAATGTGATATTACATTTATAACTGTCATATATATATATATATATATATATATATATATATATATATTATATATATATATATATATATATATATATATATATATATATATATATATATATATATATATATATATATATATATATATATTATATATATATATATATATATATTATATATATATATATATATATATATATATATATATATATATATATATATATATAATAAATATATATATATATATATATATATATATATATATATATTATATATATATATATATATATATATATATATATATATATATATATATATATATATATATATATATATATATATTTATATATAGCTGGTGTCTTTACAGATATGTAAGACCATTAATTGTTAGGGTGCTATCTGTAATAAAACTGGCGATGTCACATCTAGAAACAGGGTGCCATATTGAGGGGATATTTAAGGTGTCACAGGTGGTTGAAACAATATTCTATTATTTTGGGCGAATGTAAGTCCGCCAAACTACAGTTTACTGCTAATATTATTACATTTAAGCACGTGTCGCTTTGTGTAGTAAATGTATCGCCATATTAAGAATGCACTTATTAATTATGAAAAGTACCAGGAAAAATAAGGGGTTGATATATTACATGAAAAGCGATGAATACGAATGCCAAGTGACATTCAGGCTAAGCACTCTATAACATATAGGGGCGGGATAGACATGCATCCCCTATGTAATTATTGACGAGGGCTCAATTTGAATTGCAAAAATAGCATTAATACCATCACCTTCACTATCACTATCATTTCAGCATCTGTTTAGGGTTGTAAGACTTGACAGGTTGGCCTACACGTGTAATAGCTATTGTTTGTTATATGCAATACGTCTAGACATGATTCTATAAACGATATGCACACACGCACACACACACACATATATATATATATATATATATATATATATATATATATATATATATATATATATATATATATATATATATATATATATATATATATGGGAATATATGGGAGTTAACTCTTCATCTTCAGACAATTGTACTTTTGACACAAATATGCAATTATCATTTTCAATTAAAGAATGGAAAAATGAATCACTAAAGGTTGTACTAACTATCAGCAAAAAAATTTCTTGTCACAAACCATCAACTTCCATTTAGTTTTATGTTACTCTGTTGGTCCAACATCAACCACAAGTATGAAGGGTTTTTTGGGTATTCATAGTTTTAATGAATACGTGCTCGGTGATAAAAATGTTTCCAATATAATTCAATCTAGTGGAATTGTTCAAATAGAAAAAAATATGATTTTAAAAACCAAAACTTTAAAAGAAAATGCAAATTAAACAGTAAACAAAATGAAATGTATGTATGTTTATTGACTACCATGAATATCACTCCATACGATATTTACACATTCGACTTTCGCCGTTTCAACAACCATAGATCTGCAACTGTGGTGCATTGTATCCAATATAATATAGAAGAGATCCCTTTATATATATATATATATATATATATATATATATATATATATATAATATATATATATATATATATATATATATAATATATATATATATATATATTATATATATATATGTATAAACATACCTTTCTATGTAAACAACCCTTGACTGTTCCTTGACCACACTAACAATTATACTTATACGTTATTTTTTATCTTGCAGATGCCCAATGGTCGTTGGAAACGAGATGCATAATTGTTCCAGTCATAATTCAATGCCGAATGTCAACGGCAACTATAAGAGTCTACCACAGGCCAGTGCCGGCTGCCCCAACGCAACACTGGAAATGAACAGTTACCTGAACGAAAACACCCTCCCTACCTCGCGACCCCACTCAGGGGTACAGAGCCACATGGGAGGGGTAGCGGGGGTACCCGGGGTTGCGGGTATGTCATCGTCATCGTTGCACCATCAGGTGTGCCCACAGTACCCTCACCACGTGGACACCCGGGCGCAGACATTACCCTACAAAGATAACGTCAACGCGGGCATGGGGCACCCGCACCCCGCGTTCCCCCCCTGTGAACTTCCAGAACTTTCCCTTTCTCTTCAACCCCTCACAATACAGTAGTTTTTCTCAACTACAGCAATACTTTACCAGAGACAAACAGTTAGGGTTTGGTCAGTACGGAAGCAATGACCACGCCGCCAAGGCCGCCTTCATGGACTTCGCGAGGCTGGGCCACTATCCGCTAGGGAAAAAGTTATTCAGCTGTCCGCAGTGTCGCTACATCACGGACAGAAAAAATAACCTCAAGCGCCACATTGCGACAATGCATAACGAATGCGACAAGGTTCTCGAGTGTTGTGGTGTAGTTTTCAGCAATAAGGCGTCGCTTAGGGATCACGTGCTTATATTTCACAGCAACGGCTACATGTGCCGTTACTGCGGCCGCAATTTCTGCCGGAAAGCTCTCTTAAAGCGCCATCTAACGGTGCACTCCGGCCAAAAGGACTACTCGTGTAACATGTGTGACTACGCGACGAGTCACAAGAGTAACCTTGAGCGACACAAAAAAGTCCACGAGCGACAGGCGACGGACGGCCAAGATGATTCGGATTTGAATTCCAGTCACGACGATTTGAGCTTTCTAGACTCGCAGCATCAGATTGACGTCACTTCCGTTGCTTCGGACACGCCCTTAATCGAACCTGGTCGGGACAGCCCAGTATGTCATATGGAGAAAGCGACCTTGCCCGAAATTGACAAACTTTTGCCACTTGCAGGAAACCTTGGCCACGCCAATTAAACATTTTAGTGTTAGAACTATACAGTGTTCATATATAGAAGTGAGTGTACAAACCTCAAACCAGTTCTGTTCCCTAAATACGGAACTGAATAGGGTAATTCTGGTTGGAGTTATGTGTTTAAAGCCTGTACATATCTATTGCGACAAGCTCAGTCGTTCTGAGTGTGTTCTCGTAAATTATCTGTAATTCTCGATCATTCTTGAGAGATCTCGTATATTGTTTGGATGTATTATTCACCTATAGATTGTACAGATGGGAAAGGAAAGAACGAGTGCCATACTGTTTGGTAGTGAACCCGAATCCGCACGTGTAGCTTCCAGTATCTGATTGTATATAGCCAATTCTGTATCTAAGCCTTGCCACTGACACTGTGGGGGAGGGGTATATATATATATATATATATATATATATATATATATATATATATATATATATATATATATATATATATATATATATATATATATATATATATATATATATATATATGGGGGGGTGAGGGGATACTCATGTGATTTCAGCACTGTTGATACGAAAAATGACCTATACAGCAATCATTCCATTATTTGACTTTTTAGTTATTTCTTAGGGCTGATGATATTTCATGTTTGCGATAGATTTATTAAGATCGTCGTCAGATCTTTCCTTGGGATCCCTAAGATTAGTATTGTCAAGCTGTCAAAAGGTGATACGTCGATACTTTTAGTTTTTCATCTTGATAACTACTGTATAAAAATAACGTCATAATCCACGATGTGCAGATATGGACCAGACTCGATAGACACCCAAACGTGTTACAGATTACACTCTGTATTGGAGAACCCGTAGAACTAGGAACCGAGGGGTGGGGGGGGGGGGGGGGCTATGCCAATCTATGTTACACTGTATGTATGTAAGTATCTTTATTGGTCATACACATCACATGGAAGGTACATCCCGTGTGTAAAATAAATATTTAGATACGAAATTTACTTTTCTTTGAATGTTTTAAATCAAATCCACTCACGAAGGAAGCCTTAATTTGGATCTTAGCCGATCACTTTTGTTTTTGACACATTGTTTTTATTTGTTTCGTGTATCCAATAATGCCAGGCCTTGCACTATTTCGCTGTGTTCATTTTGACACGTTCTCCATTGTTCGAATAGACCACAGATAAACATGATGTTGGTAAATATATTTTAGAAAGGAAATAATGATTTTTCGAATAAATGAACGTAATACACATGATTAGTATTTCATAGTCAAGTGGCAAGCAATCCTTTGATATTCTTTCCGTCAACTTCTTACATAGAGAAGTATATAGATTTACCAATTCACATCTGCATCTTTCACATAATTTAGCCACCATGAAAACAGATATCGAAATAAAACTCGTGTTTGGTTCAACCATCACTCTTCAGATATTTGACAAATATTACCATATATGAAGGTTATCGTTAAGATTTGTCAGACCGCGCAAAGCACCTCAGCAGCAGTTGAAGGTATTCTGCAATTTAACGTTATTCTTAACAGTTCACTACTACGATATTCAACAACGAAATACGGCGAGTATGCCCAAAGATATTTTCCATATCATCTGGTTTCTTAACATCTGCTACCATTTAACAGTACGGCTTAGATAATAAGAAACGGACCACAAGCGTCCATCGAATGAAAAGCGAAAATGACATTGTATTTGTAAAAACACGATCGGAAAGTAACGAAATGTATTGGGTAAGTCTTATGAAAATAAGACTTGATGAATAAACCGTCTTCTTCCCAAATTGAATGTTTCGTTAGCGTCAGTTTTCATTTCATTTCACTTTCATTTGAATCCGTGTTTTGGATGTTTTTTTTATGTTGGGAAATTGAATTCCCATGTATGAATATCAATATTCTGTCCAAAACAGAAATCAGAGGTTGCTGGGATTTCATCAAAACTATTTTTGCCGTACCTCCATTTTCTCCTCTGTTGTGATTGCAATGTTTATTGACCATATTCATTGACATGAAATTACAAATACAGAAAAAAGAAAACTAGATAGAGAGTGTTATCAACATGTGTGTGGGCATATTTTTTGGATACATTCAGTCTCAGCGTCGCGCTGTTTTTCTAGTGTAATGTATGACCCTCTCTCGATGTCAAACAAACAAGTAATGGTGGCATAAAATACGCATAAATACTCGTGACAGTGGTTCAGCAGGCGTGATCTTTGCCATGGACAGCTCCTAGATGAGTAATAGCTCTAGACAAAACCGTATGCGTGAAGGTAGGAAGCCGTGTATTATTACCTTAGAGAGACTTAAATCACGCACCAAATCTCGCGCCAACGAGAAAAAATGTTGTGACTACCCCATGTTTAGGAGGAAACGTTGCGAACGAGCTTTTATGATTGGTCGTGTTCAAGCTGAGAAAATTATGATAATTTTACGGATCTGGAGTTGGTCTAAGTTACTATGTAAATGTGCAGGTAGATGCGCCGACTAGTCGGGTCACAGAGGTCGACGGAACGAGACCCAAACTGCTCTCGGAAATGTGTCACGCAGCAGGGGGGAGCTCCAACACAAACACACTTACCATAACTCAACCCAAACCCCTTTCTCATGCCACAAATGCGGGCACGCAGGCTGGGAGGACAACCGCAGGGTGCGAACGTACCCATTTAGTCAGCTACCCTTGACAGAGGATACCCCGAAAAAATGGCTACTGGACCTCGTTTTTCATTCCCATTCGTTTTAAGATTTTAGCCCTTCCAATGCTGAAGCTACATTCGTTCAAAGCACAAGGACGCGAATATTTTTGAAAGCCATCTCATGTATCCAGTCGTGTTGGTATTCATTGGTTAGCGCTCGCTGAGTACTCTCAGATGAGTACCCATGTGCCAGGGGTTCAGTCATTTTCAGTTTTTTTTGCATCATTTTGTATTGGCGAAATTAGCCACCACCAGCATAAGGGTTAAGCGTTTGTCTACTTCCGCAGAGACACAATGACTCTAAATACCTCTAAACACAGCGACGTATGCAAAACCGTATACTCTTCATAAACCTTAGTAATAGTCCTATGATGGTGATGAATATTAATGTCATTCGGTTGCCTCTAAAAGTAGCGAATTCCCCTGTTATACGTCAGAAACGAATTCTACATCAACACACCACACTCCCGGGAAAACGTCTATCATCGAGGGTTTAAAAGCTAAACATGGCTCCTCTTGTTTAAAACAAAGAAAACAACAATTCAATCGAATATTTCAAAATAACTATCTGTTGTAAAGATGTCGTATGTTTTTCTTTTATAATTTGTTGCTCCATAAACCTAAATAGCTATTAACTAACAGGAGATATACTATTATATTAATACATATAATGTCGTACGTCAGCTCCAGGTGTGAATGGGTAAGGGAAATTCAGGTACTGTATAGTGATCCTGACCAATAATATCCTTACTCCTTGCATCGACATTTATTGACACCGATATATCATTTAGTACCGCGATAAATGTGATATTTAATCGAAGAATCACTTCATATATCGCTTCAATCGAAATAGAATATACAATATAGCTTTTCCTTTACTGGGTTTTGCTTATCGCATCATATTGAATAAGTTACCAATAAAAAGCATAAATCACCTGCAAGTTTTTCACCTCGGTAGGTGTATTCATCCGAGTGACAAATATGTTCGTTCCCAAAGAACCTCACCCAAATCTCCTCCCCACACACACGCATCTCTCTCTCTCTCTCTCTCTCTCTCTCTCTCTCTCTCTCTCTCTCTCTCTCTCTCTCTCTCTCTCTCTATATATATATATATATATATATATATATATATGTGTGTGTGTATATATTTATATATACACGTATACACATACATTGGTTTGCCATGTGAAGAAAGCATCATTCAGTTAAATTGGTTTCGTTCTCCAAGAAATCTATCGCAAGGATGAGTTGTCTGTTGTGCGGCCGTTGATTGGGCAATGTGTTGCCTGCAGATACCTGCAGAGATACCCCGACATGCCAGCATAAAATACGCTACTTTGTCATGATGCTTCATTTGAAAGATTTAGGCTAAAAAGCACCCTTATAATTCAATCTACGCATCCCGTCCTAGTATCCTTACGCCATGCTGAACACATTTATCTGAATCATCACTGCTAAGTCCTGACTGGCCCAATACGGTTGCCCCACAGGTGATTGTCTGATATAGGCTTTGGAGGTTCGTGAAGTATCCCGTAGAGACTTGCTCCAGCTCTTTTGATAGACTTCGAGTTACTATCAGTAAAAGTCCCTCTGGGCGTCCTGGTACCATATGTGAGTTAGGGTGATTGATTGTCTTTTGAATCTTACCTTAAAGAAAAAATCTTAAACATTTTAGTAATAGTGAGCATCGATAGGCCTTGTGTGTGTGTGTGTGTGTGTGTGTGTGTGTGTGTATATATATATATATATATATATATATATATATATATATATATATATATATATATATATATATATATATATATATATATATACTTATAAAAGAAAAAGTCACATGTGTATGTTGATACAGTGTTGACTGTTGGAGTGGAGTCACGTCTCGGCTGTCTGATATGAGTGGTGTAATGAGTATTCTCTCGCCGCCCTCCCTAATTGGAAACCCACACTCTTGCTGGGAACTCCTAGGAAATGAACCTGTGCTGATTACGCCTCGCTCGCTGTTGGTAATAACGCCTGCTCTGCCGCACGTAATTGTAGCAAATGAGGACTGTGCTTTCAAATTATCATCCGTTCGTAAATACGCTCGGTACCAATAATACAGGTTTGATCCATCATGAAATTGTCTTGGTTTGTGCACTTACTGCATGTCTATTGCTCCTTTACTCTTAATATTTGGTCATCATACGAAGGTTTTCCCACCAAATGCTAATACAAGAAGTAGATGATTATCGTAAAAAGCTACAGGAGTAATGGCAGTAAAAATGCTACACGTTTATGTACATATGTATGTATATATGTATGTATATATATATATATATATATATATATATGTATATATATATATATATATATATATATATATATATATATATATATATATATATATGTATATATATATATATATATATATATATATATATATATATATATATATATATATATATATATATATGTATATATATATGTGTGTGTGTGTTGAAGCACTACCCTGATTGGTAGGCGAGTCTCGAAAATTATCGCGATGACACAGCCATATGTTCTTAACTTGTAGATTGTAAAATGGTCTCAAAGTAACCCTACAATGGCTTACCTAGTTCGCTTTAGCGCAGTGTTTGCATGAGATATCCCAACTCTTATACATACAGCGGTGTATTGTAACTGGGTATACTGATAGCCCTGCACCTAGCATAACAGAATACATTAGGGAAGTGACACAATATGGACGCTAACGCCAAGGATACCAACAAATTGTTAACGAGGTTTTGCTTTACTGATCACTATTATATTTACGAGGCGGACCAAGAACACTTATCATTATCATATATCGTATATTGAGCAATTGCTTGAGTATCAATCAGAAACCTTTATACAATATTAAAAAGAATCTTCTTTTTCGGAAGAGCTGCAATAAAATGCAATGCCACTTTCGTTGAAATTCGTTGTTCATGACTAAAAAATCAACTACTTCAAACTGATCGACAAATCAGTAGGTAAAATCAAGATTTCCAATGGGTTTGGCACGAGAAAAAAGTTACATTAGAATTATCAAGGAAGCAAATGAACATAGACAGCGTAACAATTCTGCATATACTGGTTTTATACAATCATGCACGCATGATTGAACGGTCTGAAGTGTAATAATGAGTAAAATAAGTAGAATACAAAATGTGACTGGCTAACCTGTTGAAGCTAATACGCTATTCTAAAGGCAACAATGGTATATCTGAAATTTAGCAAAATAACGATATCTCTCCAACGCTTATAAATATAAGTTTTCACCCCATTTTCAAATTGAAAAAGCCAAAATAATTCAAATTATGTTAGAGAGTAAGAGACAGAACGTTGAATCATACGATGATTACTATCTTGTTGGACATCAGAACTTTACATGACATAACAAAATTAAAAATGAAGAAAAGACTGAAAGAAGTTGGCACATTAATAGCAGTATGGGCTACCTTAAGGTAACATCACACTATTCAAACGTCTTATGCCCCCTAAAATTACACATATATTGTTGTCTCTTCCCAGTCCAAATATGGAGACTATACATCAATTGGAAAATAGAGTCCAAAAAGTTATAACGGGGAGATAAAAAACCTTCAAAATGCAAATATAATACTCTAGAAAGAGACAGGGAATTGGGGAATAAAGTCTTAGGACCGTTCTAGTTTGTTAAACAGTCACTCTAATATCTTCAACAAAAACATCTCTAATATTAACAATACTCTATTGAAATAGGTTCCAATAAAGATGGCCAGTTTTGTATTGCTATACGTAGGGTAACCGTGTACATAGTAAATAGTATGAGCTTCTTTCACCGTATACACTTGTTAGGTTCCATTTATTAGATTATGAGCTGACTATAACGTACCCCTCTTTGTTTTTGCCACTGTGTAGTGCGATTGCTGGTTATTGTCTTTTGACTTCTTGGAGAATGTACATAAAACTATATCTGTTACTGTACCTCCTCTTTCTGTTGTCATTGTGGTCCCTTTTGTTGTTTAAGAAAAAATGCATGCTTTATGCAAAGATTGAAAAAAGTTTTTCACCCCATCGATACTTTTTTTTTCTCTTTTTTAAAAAGTACGTGAACTATGCAAAATTTGAAAAAAGTTTTTTTACCCCATAGAATTAATTAAGAGACTAATGGTCAGTTCCTGCCACAGTCGTGTAATCAATGCTTCATGCAAGCAGTGTGCAATACGTCGTTCAGGGCACGATAATTAAACGAAAAAGATTGTTGTATATTTCCAACCGGAAAAGGACAGAAAAGACACACGGCAGTGAGACATGTGTAAATATCATATAACAAGACTTAGGAGCTGTGATATCATGACAGGTATTAGTGCGATGTAAGAAGTTGAAGGCGTAATTACACGATCATTGTGGAGTTTTAAATTGAAGCAGAACGTGGCCGTCTCACGGAAACAATTAGCACCTAGCCTAGCTCACGCACCTAGCAGCAGCACGATATGAGGGAGAAGAGCTGCAGGATAATGATATCAGTTACGGGGAGAGAGTCGTCCTGAAGATACCTAGGAGAGACGGAAGACCTGCTTGCGGTTTTCCTGACTGACATTCTATAGATACACTTAGAAGGAAGAGTCATGGAAATGCAATCTTTTCCTGACTTTTTATAAACTCCTTATCATAAGCGCCATTCCAACTTTCCAAGTAATACTAGACCTGATCATCGTAATATAAATCAAAATGGATTTTTTTTATAAAATGAAAGCTCACAGAAACACACGAAGAAATTACTTGCCGTTGTAAAGAAACACAAAAAACACTTACATTTAGGCGAATGATGAAAACTCATTCTTTTAGTGGAGACACATATATGAGGTTTATTCAGTTTTGATATTAGCATTATATTTCCAAAATCATGATATTTCAATCATCATATGCAGATTTTAAGATAATTGACTTTTCCAAGATAATTGTCTTAAACTAATAGCTTAAAGTGCCATTTGCAGATCCAGAGGGAAAATGTGAGCATGATGCACGAGTGTTCTGATTACTAAACCTAGATGATAACAAGCTTCAAATATTAAGCTAATTTTCCATTTCCTACATCTTATTTTGGTGAGAAATAGAGATGAACCAAATCGCAATTAAATAAAAGGAATGTACATAGGTGATGATAATGGCACGTGTTTACTTTGTTCTGAACAGCAAGAGCTTGTAAATCGAATAAACACAGCATGGGGCATGGCAATGATACTTAGCACGACACACCAGGTTGCATTTAAATATTATGTTGAAAAGGTTTCTAAACTTTTAGTGTTATATCGTATGGTTTTTGTGGGAAGTATTGCTGTCAACAAGGTTGTACACTACCGTGTACATGCTCCATTTAATATCCATCAAAACAGCGTGGGATTTTATTGAAATACATTGTGTTGTTCTGTTGCACCTGCCTAGGTATAGCCTAGCTTGACAGGTAATAAACCTACACATACATTTTCAAGGGCGAGAAATAAGTTTACAATTTTACGACTGATTTTTGGATATAAAGCAGTGTTCCTTTTTAACATATTGCCAGCAGTTTAACGTACATGATCTACCAGCTTTTAAGTATATGTTTAGAAGGGTTCCAGTCTAATCAGTCTAATATTCAAATGCTTTATGAGCCGATTCTCGTGTCAGTCAGGTAAAGTAAACTGTTGCAAACGTACACATTCGTGAAAGGACTTCTTAAATCAAATAAAGGATAACACAAGCATGCATGCCTTATCAAATAACGCTCTGTTGTAGAGAGGGAAACTGTTCTCTACCTCTCGCTTGCTCCCTCTCGCTCTCTCTATGGCGGGATACGGTGAGATGTCATACACTTTAAGACAAAAGAGTGGTTCTAATACATTCGAAATTCAACGAAATACAATCGGGTATTGAATGAATGGTACGTAATCAATAGTGTAAAATATTAACACACACATACATACACACATATGTACTTACATACCTATCTTTATACACACATTATATATATATATATATAATATTATATATATATATATATATATATATATATATATAATATAATATATATATATATATATATATATATATATATATACATATATATATATATATATATATATTATATATATATATATACATGCTCAGACATATAGGGTGATAATTAATGTGTGCATAGCCACGCGTGGCTGCAATGAATTTAATAAGGTGAAGAGGTTTGCAGACAGCAGGTTAGATGGCTTCAATTTATATATATATATATATATATATATATATATATAATATATATATTATATATATATATATATATATATATATATATATAATATATATATATATATATATATATATATATATATAAACATCGTATACCATCATATACTATCATCTGGGGTTGGCATCCTATATGTTTAAATGTACCCAAAATGTTTCCTGAAGATATTAGCGGAATAAAGAGCACGTTAATTTCACATGGTTTAAGTAGAGAAAGAGGTATAGCATGATAGGAAGTTAACACAAGATGTGAGCACTAGAAACAATAATGCCTTGTTCACCACCACTTCAATTACTTGTATGGGCGTGTGTTATGGCTCTGCTAACATGGAATTACTACTCCTAGAATAATATCCGCCACCAGAATAGAACAAAAAGATGCAGTTTTGCTGGAGACCAGTGTAATTTCATTTCTACGCTAAGAGGCATAGCCGTAATAAATAAGCAGTATTAAAGGTTTCCCTCAATTTCGCTAACACAATAGAGGATTGCTGGAGATTGATAATAAGCAGGTTGTGGATATGAATTAAATTATTGGCGGAATAGGGGATCTGCGCCATAGCGGGAGGGACTCCCTCAGATGGCCAAAATACACGCAATATTTTCCACTCTGCTCCTCCCTAATCCAATAAAACTGAGACTTGTGGCTGCCTCAGACACCCCTGTCCATTGTGAGCGAGCAGCGGTCCTGCGCACAACGCTATTTTATGCCGCCGCGTTGGATGGCTTATGCCGTGTTTAGAATTCATCTGGCTAGTTTATTCGTAGCATGGGCCAATTAAGTAGGCTGCCTTATCGCCTTGTGAGTGGCATCTAAGTGGCGTACTTCTCGCAGAGCCAAGAGCAAAAGACGGCCGCTTTTATCATTGTATCGTTACTAAATTTGCTAAGAAACTATAAGATTGTAAAAGAAAACAAACCTTATTTTATTGCAATAGAACAAATTTCTTAAATGAAAGGGATTAAACCTAAACAAATCGCCTCCAAAGTGTTCGCGTTGTATCTTATAATGAAACCACCATAGAAAGAAAAAACACTTGTACTGTTTAAGCTGCATCTCTTTAATTCTTACATATATATATATATA